>WOVY01002218.1:0-137468 GCA_013436015.1 Rhipicephalus annulatus | reverse complement strand
TCCAGGTTCGCGTACCCAGCACACTTCCACCACTTTGCAAGGGGTTTATTAGCGACGCCAGATAATAGGCAGACAGCCGGTAAGGAACAAATGCTCGGGCAGGCCAGTGTCTACAGCTCGTGCTCGCGCTTCGCACTTAGCGATGGTCCCACTATCATTGCCTTTGTGAATTCCCCACTACAATATATATATATATATATATACACACGCACACACACACACACCCGTAGCGAGGAAGAAGCGCACTGGCTCCGCAGTAAAAACGGAAGTGAGAAAGGACGAAGTACGAGGAAACACATTTATTATTCACAATATATATATATATGTTGTGTGTGTGTGTGTGTGTGTGTATAATGCATCTTGTGTATATGTGTATGTATATGGATATATTTGTATGTTTATTTGTGTATGTATATACATGTGTATGTTTTTAGTTTTGTGTACAATCATGTATGCCCGTCCTGCAAGGACCACGACGTGGTCTGCAGCATGTACTAAATAAATAAAAATAGAATACGTAGCCGCCGTTTAATAACATGGTACCAGTAGCGGGATAAGCACCCCGCCCCTGCACGCGAAAAGTTAGAGGAACAATTAATCATAAACTGAGCTTGGTAGCTTGGGGTTTTATAGCCACCAGTGGTGACGTAAGCCTCCAGGGAAATCGCAGTGGCACTGTCCTTATCGGAAGTGTGTTTGTAGCAAGTGGCCGCGTCACGCTGAGCTATCCAGTGACGAGACGGAGGCTGTACACGTTAGTGGGCGTAATCGCCACATCACCCCCCCCCCCCCCCCCCCCCCCCCCCCCCCTTCGATGAGTGCAGAGCCCTCAGGGTCTTTAGAAATCGGGAGTCGTACCAAACGTCCAGAGTGTCCAAAGGAGCAGCTGCGATGTCGGCGCTGTGGAAAAGAGTGGATTGCCCAGTTCGTTCACAGGGGCTGGAGCCGGTCAATCGAAACGCGGATGTTGTTCCCGGTTCAGGCACAAGGAGAAATTCTTGTCGTAGTGATGGACGACAGGTAGGGTCTACTATAGGGTGGCTGTAAAGGCTGGCAGACGGTGTTGTCATAAAGGAAAGCGTGTACGCACGATGCTAGCTCCTTGAGCACAAAAGGTGTAGGCTTGCTGTTGTGGGCTGCAGGTGACGGGGCTTAAGGCGGCGATGGTGCGTGAGAGCCAGGTGACGTCGGTAAGGTCTGACATCGTAAAGCTGGATGGCAGAGCTACGAAAAATTCACCTGGTAGATGGAGTTGGTTTACCCGTAGACGAGCTCTGCTGGTGTACCGTGGATGTCTGGCTTGAAGGTGGCACGAAGACCGAGAGCGACAGCTGGGATGGCCTTGAGCCAGGTTGAGTTTGGGTGGCACATAATGGCATCTTTAAAGGAGCACTGACATCAAATTTACTCATGTCAAGATTTTTGCTATAGAGTAGCTATCGACTCCCTAACAGCGATTCGCGATCTAAAACGCATCTGAGGCACGAATGAATATCTGTAATATAATATATCCGCTATCGAACGTGGCGCAAAATGAGTCGAAAGCCCGCCAATTTGTAGTGCTGTCAGTGCTACCTCGCGACCACATCGAGACTGCTGCACAGCTGATGCGGCTTCCACAAATAATGGTGACGTCACGCACACTGGCATTTCTTATGCTAGGAGTGCACGGGCAGTCCAGTCCAGCTGTGTCACTGATGATGTAGACTAAAGCCCCTCCATGCGTTTTCTGTCAGCTAGGTTAAGTACCACCAACTTGTTTTTCCCCTCTCCCTTTAGCCCCGGCCTCTAGAAGGGACCTCGTACTGCCAGTGAAACCCAACTAGTCGCTCACACAAGATTTACCTTGTAGCGACTCGGCGCAAGGTGAAGCGAGCAAATGCTGCTGTTCTTCACAGGCGTCCAGTCCCTCTGTCCACATCGGCGCTTGCGAAGTCAACCCACTGGCTGCGGTGAGGTTTGTAGCTTGAAAAGGCATGAAATGCCACGCACTTTCCACTTTTCCGCGCCTCGACGTTCAGGTTCTCATTGCGCAGCGGTTCCCCGGGATTCTGGCACGTATTGCCACTCTGAATGATCGCACTCACGCTGTGGAGCACACGTCAAATCAGTGGATGCGACACGATGAATTGCACGCACGCTTCAACACAGCAAGGAGAGCCATTAGTGAGAGCATGGCGGGGTGTTGGCTCCAAACACACTCAGATTGACGACGTATTGTTTCCTAGCGTATCGTCACTCAGCAATGGTATTTGTGGAATGTATCACACCGAATACGTAACTTTAGTGTCGATGTCGCAGGGTAGTTATTTTCCGTTTTTTCTCTTCAGCTTTTTACGCTGTTTGACATCAAATTAACATAACTTATACGCGATGAATTGCCATTGAAATTTGGTCAAGAAGATCTATGCATACCAAGCGATATAATGATGGGCACATCTCGATCTTGAAATTTGATGTTAGTGCTCCTTTAAACTGCTGGTGGAAGCACTCTATTGTTTCATTGGTGCAGGGGTGGTAGCTAGTGGTCCTCAAGTGTTCGAACCTGATGGTCAGTCCAAAGCCTGAATAGGTGAGACTCAAACTGTCGTCATTGGTCGGTAGTTACGTGGCAGGGAAGGGAGATGTGGGGAAACGGGCAATCCAGCTGGTGTTGCAGGCCGAGGCGATGTCTTCTGCAGTGATTTGTTTGAGAGGCCATTCCTCGAGCCATCGAGTGTACCGGATGGCGGTGAGGCAGTAGTGTGGGGTCCACCGAAGAAAAGAGCCCTATGTTGTTGAGATGGACGTGCTCGAACCGACCAGAGGGCTGGGGAAATATTCCGCGTGGTGATGTGACATGCCTGGTGACTAGCTCATTGGCAGTGAATCCAGGAGCGCGCCCACATGCAACAATCCTGCTGCATGGAGGGCCAGACATAGCGGTCAGCTACAAGAAGTGTAGAGGTGCGTATGCCAGGAAGGCTGAGGTTGTGAAGCTGGTTGAAAAAGACCACAGCGATGAGACAGGGGTACATAAGGCCTACTTCGTCCTGTTGACATGTCTCAACAGATTGTTGTCGACCCTGGAATGGGGACTTCTTGTAGCTGTAGTGACGGCGTGCCCTTGAGAAACTCCTGCAGTCCGGCGTTCGTGGTCTGAGCCTCGACGAGGACGTCCGCTGTTATCTGCACCGAGCTGATAGTGGCTACATGTTAAAGCGCGTTGGCGTCTACGTTGTCTTTCCCGCTAACATGTTGGATGTCGGTGGTGAACTTTGCCATGAACAAGGGTTCCTCCTGCTGAATAAGCAGGAGTTTATCGCGGCATTGAGAGCAGGCGTAAATTAGAAGTTTTTGGTCAATATAGATGGTGCAGTGCTGCGTTTTGAGTACGTGGGGAAAGTGTTGAACTGCTTCGTATATCGCAAGAAGTCTTCTGGAGTAGTCCGGATATAGTACACGGTGATATGCTGCACTTTGCGGGGCAGTCTGCTGTGGAGCATCAAGCCCAGAAATTCGGCGAGGGTGACTTGGTACGGCGAGTGATTGTTGGCAGTGAGTACATTGATGCTTGGCTGTTGCACAGTCATTCACTGGCTGATGCTTGTCTGTTGCACAGTCGTTCGTTGGCATGATGTCGAGTGTCCCATTGTCGCGTCGATGAGCTAGTCATTGTGGCAGTCCGGAAGGAGGTTGTTGTAAGCCAGAAAGTCTGAGCCGATGATCGGCTCAGCAATGTCAGCAATGACAAAATTCCAGAGAGGGTCGCGGCGAAGGTTCTCGCGCTGGATGTACAGGCTCAGCGAACTGTACGTCTTGGTTGTGGACTGGTTCGCCGCGCTGAGCTCAAAAGATGTCGGCGCATGAGGACCATGAAAATGGGCTCGTGGGTGGCAGCAGATGTCGGAACCGATGTCGACAAGGGACCGCTGTTTTGTGGTTTGCTCGGTAATGAAGATGCGACGGCATGCAGGTTAGCAGCTTGTGGCCATCTCTATTAGCTGCTGTCGTAGTTTCTTATTGGCGGAACAGGCAAGTCGGGCCAGGCACTGTCACCAACCATGCTGTGATGAGGTGTTGTTACAGTCACTGCTTTGCGATTGGTATCGCTGACGTGTTGAAAGTCGCTCATTAAGGCATTGCTGAAGGGAGCTGTGTTATCGATAGATGTCAATGTGACGCGTATGCTCTGTGGTGTTCAGCGGGGCAGCAACAGCCTGGATGGAGGGTGATGACTGCAGCACAGAGACCTCTATAATGCAGTCAGCGATCTTGGCAAAGTCATTAAGAGGAAACCTGGGCTGAGCCTGCAAAATTGCTTGTACGTGCAGTGGAAGTCGTTGGAGGCAAATAACTTGCTTGCAGCAAAGAATCCGAGACTTCCATGCTGCCCATAAGAGCGCACGTGGCGGAACAGCTAGGAAGGTTTGCGTTTGGTGAGCTCTGGGGATTGAAGTTGTTGCAACTTCTGTTGATTCGATGATGACAGGTGGTGTGCGACTTCGGTCTTGAGGTGTTCGTGCCGATTGGTCGCTGGTGGATTGACGAGGATATTGTGGACCTTGTTGGCATATCGCGTGTCCAAGTGGGAGACGATGTAATTGTAACGGGTCCAACCCTGCATGATGCGCACCTCGGAAAACTGGGCCTCGACTTGGGTGAACCATACGTCAGGCGCCTCCGCCCAAAATGGCGGGAGCTTGAGGGCGATGTGACAGACGTTCATGTTTGCGGTGGCCGCAGGAGTGGTGGCGGCCACTGTAGCAGAGCTTTGGGGAGGGGGCGTAGTCCTAGTGCGGCTGTTGTTAGGCTTGAAGTTGTACTTGTTGGCGAAGAGCAGCGAGGGTTTGTTGGTTGGCCGTGTCGATGCAGTAAGTTCATTTTCCGGGTCACCGGATGTGAGATGCCGTGTCGATAGAAGGACGCATCCAAAGATAACACGTAACAATTGTTCATTAACGTGGTTGTAGCAGCTGAAAGTGTGAGGAACAATTGTTAAACTGACCTTGGCAGCTTGGGGTTTTATAGCCACCAGTGGTGACGTAAGCCTCCAGTAAAACTGCAGTGGTACTGTCTCCACGCTGCAGCAAGTGGCCTTGTCATGCCGGGCTATGCAGTGACGAGACAGAAGCTGCGCAGGTTCGTGCGCAGTGGTCACCACATGTGCCTTACGGAAGTTGTTCAAAACAGATGGCCTGCCAGATACACTGGTATCGGACAACGAGCCCCAATTTGCAACCACAGATTATTGGGTTTTCTTGGTTGCCAACCTCCTTCTCCACGTA
The DNA here is from genome assembly GCA_013436015.1 of Rhipicephalus annulatus. Classification (NCBI taxonomy): domain Eukaryota; kingdom Metazoa; phylum Arthropoda; class Arachnida; order Ixodida; family Ixodidae; genus Rhipicephalus; species Rhipicephalus annulatus. Next base: position 132,201 of record WOVY01002218.1, on the reverse strand, counting down.
ATGTCGGCCCCGTTTCATCTATCTTCGCATGGACAGGCTGTGAGGAAGGTACGAACTACCAAGCATACGCTCTCTCGAAAAATCCAAGGGAGCTGGGCGCAGCGCCTGGCAGATTTCACTCTTCAGCAGCATGTGACTCCACACACTGCCACGGGACACTCCTCGTCTGAGTTACTGATGGGTCGCCGATCATCTATTTTGCTATACCAGCTGCACCTAGAGCAGGCCCCTGAAAGGTCCTTTATATTCACAGAAGCTCTGCCTGCACTATGCATGTTCCAGCCAGAGGACCCTGTCTTTGCACAGAACTACAGCCAGGGCCCACCATAAGTCTAGGCTGTGATCTACTGAGCAAATAGCTAGATCTCATATGAAGTTGTTCTGAATGGCCGCGTGTATCGCCCGCATGTGGACCAGCTTTGCTGTCGGAGCAGTTTACTGATTTAGGGTAGCAGAGACTGTCCCTGAAGGACAGCCTGAAGTCTGGCATGCATCAAGCCCTTCATGTTGCGAAACTTGTAGGAGCGAGGCAGAAGATCACCACCACAGTGAACCGGTAGCCACCATGCTGCCCGTTGACGAGGTAGCAACACTGCAGCCAGCAAAGGAGAGTGTAGAACCGCCAGGCCTACACCGCTCGTAGTGTCCCCGGAAAACACGCCAACTTCTTCGACACTTTGTGCTTGGGTTGGCTGACTGTTGAGTCGTCCGAGCTTAGGGGGAGAGCTTTGTTGTGCTTGTGTTAGCCGACTGTTGAGTCGCCCGAACTTAGGGGGAGAGCTGTTGTGTAGTGATGCTAGCCACCCAAGTCAGCACATTGTCACGGAGTAGTGATGTGAACGAAGGAAGACGACTCAATGCGAAGATGACTGTTTGTTCGGTTGAACCTGTGGCCGGTCAACCAAAAGTTAGATTACAGCGATACACCCTGGCACTGAAAGCGGCGAACTGAGCGTCAGCGGGCGATCAAGCTACAAGCGAATCCCTAGGTTTTCTCGAATCGAATCCCTAGGTTTTCTGAAACGTCACCTTCGGCACGCCCCGCGGGACGTCAAGTTACAGGCCTACAAATCCCTTATTCGCTCTAAATTGGAATATGCTTCTGCAATCTGGAACCCACACCAAGCATATCTCATCGACTCACTTGAGGCAGTTCAAAACCGTGCTACTAGGTTCATTCATTCTTCGTATTCGTATAATATTAGTGTATCATCCCTCAAAAAAGAATCTGCTCTTTTAAACCTTGACGTTCGCTGTCGCATTTCCAGCCTCTGCCTGTTTCAGAAAATTTTTCACAGCCCATTCCGTCATCCCTACATTGTTCCACCAGCCCGCATATCTCACCGCACTAGACATCCACTTAAAGTTGCCCGTCCACGCATTAGAACAACCACTTTTTCTGTGTCCTTTTTTGTACGGACTGCAAACGACTAGAATGATCTTCCCCACGACGTCGTGGTCATTTCCTGTCCATCAACATTTTTCGACCAACTGTCTGCACATCTTTCGCAATGAAAAACTGTGTCAATAAAAAAAAAACAGAACATTATTTGTTAACCCACCCCTTATGTCATACCCCCTCGGGGGTCTTTAAGGAAATAAAGTGAAGTGAAGTGAAGCGTTGAAGCGCGGCCGCATTTATACATATGTCGTCGAATATTCTAGCATTATCGCTAGCAGCCATGTTGGTTCCAGAATAATATAATGTTCCTTAAGTGGACGTGATTTTAACAGAATGATCTACTACAGTCCTGAAGCTTTTTGAACACTGCAGGCACGGTTCGCCCTGAGAATTACATACAAAGTTACGGGGCGGTAACAAAACTTCAGGAAGGAACATGGCAATAGCCCCCCATTGAAAAAGACGTCCCGATGTTTTAACACAAGATGAAAGCACAATAATAATGCAAGAAAATACAAATTATGATATAGCAATAACAACAACAAAATACACTCAGCTCTCAATAATGCACATGAAACTGTTTAAGGCGTGTGCCATGAAGGACTTCAGGCTGCTATCGGCACCGTTGAGAGTTTGTAGTGCTGTCAGGGACAACCTCGTAGTCGAGTGGGCCGAGACGTCGAACTACCCTGTATGGTCCGAAGTACCATTGCAGAAGTTTTTCACTGAGTCCACGTTGGTGTATCAGCGTTCATACTCAAACACGTTCACCGGGCTGCTATTCCACGAAGCGTCATTGGAGATTGTAACGGCGGCTGTCTGTCGTCTGTTGGTTTTTGGTGCAGAGGAGGCCGAGTTGTCCAGCTTCTTCGGCGTGCTGGAGATAGGCAGTCACGTCAATGTTTTTTTCGTAGCTCACATGGCGTCACATGGTAACATGGCGTCGGAGTTTTGTTGTCGCGTTCCTTCAGTAGACTAACTTGTATGGCGACATCTGCGTCATTTCTTGCACTGCAGTATTGTACGCGAAGGTGACGTATGGAAGTATAGCATTTCACATCTTATGTTTGGTGTTGACGTAGATGGCCAGCATATCACCGATGGTCTTATTGAGACGCTTGGTGGGATCATTGGTCTATGGATGATAGGCGGTGGTCCCGCGGCGACTTGTCTGGCTGTACCTCAGGATCGTCCGAGTCAGGTCCACTGTAAAGGCCGTATCTTTGTCAGTGATGAAGACCTGTAGAACTCTGTAATGCAGGACGATATTCTCGATGAAGAACTTTGCTACCTCAGACGCACTGCTTTTGGGCAAGGCCTTTGTCTCGGTGTAGCGCGTGAGGTAGTGAGTAGCTATGACGATTCATTTGTTCCTAGAATTCGACGTTGGGAATGGTCCCAGTATGTTCATGCCGATTTGCTGGAATGGCTGGGGAGGTGGCTCGATGGGCTGGGGAAGTCCGGCTGGCCTAGTCGGCGTTGTCTTTCATCGCTGACAGTGGCAGCAGTGGAGTAGCCAAGGAGGGGGAGGTTGGGGGGTTCAAACCCTCCCCCTCCGAAATTTTTCGTCCGACACCCCCGCTTTCTGCCACTTACCCAACCTATTTTTCTTTTGCTCACTTTGCCCTGACAGGATTTAGAAAGTAAGTGCTGCAACTATCACAATATTATTCCTGAACACTCTAAGAATGAATTATGTCTGGGTATGGAAAAACGTGTCGCGGTGTTTTTCTAGGCTTTGTCACTCTGTGAGATTTTAGGCAGCAACGGGTTTGGCAACGGGTTTAATGCTTAAGCGGTGGCCATACTTGTTCTTGCCGGAACAGATCTCGCCATTCAATCGCTACGATAATTTTCAATAGGCAGAGGTTCGTTTTAATGGAAAAAGCCAGACACAGTTCCAAAGTCTGATAGGCCAAGTTAAAATATATTACAGGGTCACTCTTCGTACGTGTGCTAAGATATAATCAGACCCGAGAATAACATTTCTATTGAACCTTTGCACATTCTGCTAACTTCTAAACACACACACGTGCACGCAATAGAATATTTGGTTCATACATCTAACTTGGCTTTTATGCTGATGAATACAAATATGGTGGTCATAAACCTCAAGCATCGTAATGGGAAATGCAGTGTGGTTAGCTGTAGTGAGCACAAGCGTTATTGTTGAGCACTGTGGCAAAAAGCGCAAAAGTAAAGAACATAAAGGTGAAAAAATATATGACAAATATATATATATATATATATATATATATATATATATATAATATTGATTTGCTTCATCTCTTCCTTTCTTACATTGTCATGACTAGAAGGGTTCACCGAGCAATTTCTGAAACTAGCGACATGACGCACGACAAGAAGTGCACACAATAGAGAAACATCGGTTTGCATGTTATCATGTGAAATTACGAGCAATGTACATAGTAACTATAATTTTTGACAAGAAATGAAACTCTCTGCAAGCAATGTCTCACAGAGCAAACACATTACGTAGCATAATACTGTTAATTATCTTTTTCAATTGACATGAAGATTACCCTACGCATTACATGTCATATTATATGCCCCGTATGTTGCACAAAATTTGTGAGAATCGCCACATGAAAATTTGGGTTGTTGCATTACAATTCACACCTTTCGTATCTACGAACTACGTCTGCAAATGAGAGTTGCCACTGAAAACCAAGGAGAGAACGGAATCACTCTGCTATGCTGTCAAAGTGATTTTCAGCAATATCTCATACAGTTGAGCTTGCTTCCTTACAGCCAGACCAAAAGTAGGTCATACTGATTTTACAAAAACGGTCTTCTTTAGTACCCGCCACCGTGGTCCAGTGGCTATTGCTGACCTGCAGGTAGCGGGATCGGATCCCTGCTGTTTTTTAGATGTAGGCGAAAGTACTTGAGGTCCGTGCACTTCGATTTAGATTCATGTTAAAGAACCAAAGCGGTAAAATTTCGGGAGCACCCAACTACGGCGTCTCTCGTAATCGTATCGTGGTTTTGGAATGGTGAACCCTATCAATTGATCATAAATGATCATGTTTTTAGTGTTGTTTTTAGAAAATCTCAATCCAAGAATATCTTCGGTTAACTTTATTTTCTGATTTTCGCATGTGTCGTATACTACACACACATTCAGCGGAAGCCGTCTACGCTCCCGGTAAAGAACAGAGATAATGTCGTATGGCTGGACTTGTATTTCCCAGTGGATGTTCAGAGAGCGCTTTCAAACAATAATTCATTTCTTGTTGTAGCTCTCAGGTACAACTTTATGCATCTCAGCGATGAAAAAAAAGCGTTCTGCTTCAGCTGTGTTCACCGGCAGAGTTGCCAGAATCTTTAGAAGATGGTGCACATTTGAGAAGAATACCCCTGGGCAATTGGCAACAGCTTGCATCGCAGACATGCGCAGCGTTTCTCGCTTCTCTCGCTTACATTTGGCAGCCCGTACTGCTAACCCCCCTTGCAATGCCAAAGTTGAGATAATGTTCGAGTAGACGTCGGCAAACTTCTCGGCAGATTCGGGAATATTCTATGGCAGAAGGGAAGAAAGGATCTTTAAGATGTGCCGACGTCTTTTAAAACGCTCATTAAACTGGTCTATTAAATAGTCCAGAAAAGGCCTGCAATACTAAAAGGCTAAAGTGCTCTTCAAGGCTAGCCACCAGCAGGTTGCTTCGATTAAGTTGTCTACCTGTGACAAGCGGCATCCTCATTTTCGCCAGTTGTCAAGTGTGCACTGGGAGCAGCGTCGCTTTCGGGAAATAATCGCCAAGCATCATACAGCGTTCCGGCATGATCATCGAGTCTCGTAGGGCGCTAATCAACCCAGGACATGAACTACCCTGCAATGCGTGTAGGCAGCGTATTTGAAGGGGGTGCCTTCACATTTCTAGGAAGCAACGTGCTAAGCAAAGCTCGGAAAGTAACCCTGAACAAGAACTTTAGCTACGATATATGTCGGCTGGTGAAGTTCCCCCTTAAACACCTGCGCTCGTTTCTCACTTGGCGTAAAGATTCGTTGGTATACATTTCCTCCGCTTCCTTTCAGGTGCCAGTAAGGTCGCGTTCTCCCAGTTTCTTACTCTGTGCGCTAGACGTCTCAGATTTGTGATTACCACCATATGGAAGACTGGTAGTTTCTGTTGCGTTCTGATGAAATGCCACAAACGCGAATGAACTTGAAGGAGTTGATGACAGCAGTGAAATTTCAGCGACTCTCATCAGAATACCTGAAACTGACAACCAACAGGCATGAATGGTGCACAGGAGAGCATAAGTAAACTTGTGTTGCATGCGCTGGCAGTTCTCGTTGAAGTTCACACGTTCTGAAAAATGAATTATGGTGTACTATATGCTCTGAACAACTATGGAGTTCATTAATTCATCACTGGTGAACTCATCACTGAAGATTTTTTGTGGTTCGAGGGTGCTCCTGTTCCCGCTGGTGTAAGTAATGGAAACAGGAATGCACGGATGCTCCGCGGTGAAATACTCTGTACAGTTCTGAATCTGTTGAAGTAAAGGGAAATGTCGGCTGCACGATTGCAAACACCGGAAGACACCTTGCCACAATGCTATCGTTTCAGGGATCCGATTGACGAAAGCTACAAAAAAAAAACTGAGAAGTTTCCGCGTTTCTTCCGCGTATTCAAGTGTTTTAGCACATATACGTAGCGAACAAGCTAGTTTATGTGAGGAGGTATAATCCGGTCGCACGTGCTCTTTCGATTGAGGCCAAGTGAACATTTCACATCAATGATTACTATGTCCTCACAGATTGCACGATAAAACCTTTACGATTGGGGTATTTCATTGCTATCAAAAGTCACAGTGAAACTGAAAGTCTGCCCGAAAAAGAACATTTGCAAAATTGTGGACCATCGCGCTAATGCGTTTTCGAAGACCAGTCCATTCGATGGTGCGATGAAAGGCCGTTGTTCCAAACGACCATTGTACCTGTGGTTTACCCTATTTTACAGTACTTCTTAGAGCACTACCCCGCCACCTAAGGTACTTGGCTGCTGACCCGGACGTCGCGGGATTGGATTCCAGCTGCGGCAACTGCATTTTCGATCGAGGCGAAATCGCTATAGGCCCGTAGGTGTGCTCAGATTTGGGTGCACGTTAAAGAACCCCAGGTAGTCGAAATTTCCTAATCCCACGACTACGGCGTCTTTCATAATCATATGGTGGGTTTGCGACGTTAAATGGTTTAACGTCCCAAAACCACCCCGTGGAATAACGTCCAGTGATGCTATCGCTGAGCCAATTGCACCAAGCCTCACCGAATCGGCCTGGCTGCTACATGCTGTTACCTCAAAATTTGGCGAGTCTGCGCCCAACCTGCACCAAATGGCGTGCTCCGACTTTCAGAAACGAAACTACTTGGGTTTCTCCTGCTGAAAATGACATCGCGGTGCACCTGCGTAAGATGCAGCTAGGTGCACCGCGTCTTATGTTGGGATATTCATCACTGTTGGAATATTTTAGCCACCCTAGTTGGGATCGTGGATGGTTGGTACGCAGTGAATGCCCGATTTTTCGTAAGTGTCTAGCGACTAGGAAATCGTCCAAAAAAGATTCATGACTTTTTGTTCCACTTAAGTCAAAATTGCCACAGCCCAGTCTGAAATAGCTTCAATGCCTCCTAAAGAACACTTATCAGGCATTTGGGTGCACCCTAAGGCTGGCCCAAACATATTCAGAGCCTGCTGCCAGTACTACTGAAGCGCGGAATAAGTTGTCGCATGGAGCGTGTGAAAAGGATGACACAGAACATAAAAGATGTGGTGGAATAGAAGAATACTTGTCCGGACCTCTGCGATGCGTGTGTGCACTTGGAAGATGCGCCACTATACGAAAATCTCCGGTGACACGTAGCACTTCCTGCCACACGAGATCGATCATTCCTAGTTTGTGCAGCACATTGCCTACTTGGCTGACACCATTCCTACCGGGCGCTTTTATACGCACGCGTTTGTCATTAAAAACGTGTTTTTGATGCCCACTCTGTTCCTGATCACACATGGGCACTGTTATGGCGAGCTGCTTTCGTTCGTGAAGGCACCACGTCTGTGCGGCGCACTTAGCCTATTCGCACAGAAAGGCAGCTTGGACCGGCAGCGCGCGTAAGTGATTAAAAGCGTGCAGCACGCTGACAACTACGCCACATGCAGTAACAAGCAGTTATCTGGAGATGCTTATCATAAAGTGGTTAAGTCTTACAGGCGTGTTTGCGGCATTGGCGCCATCATTCCCCAGAGAATTTCCCATGCTTATCTGTTAGACATTACCTCTTTCCACGATGGTACCGGCCCTTTGGAATTTTCATCTGCTTCACCTCATAGTTTTCTTGCATTGCGGGAAGCCGACTTTCGGACATTACTGTGATACTGAACGACTCTTGAATAGCGTTTGTTTAAGCCAACCAGGTCATAGATGTGGCAAAGGTACGAACCTTAAAGGGGCCCGTGAACACTTTTTCAGGTAACCATGACAAACACGTGCGTATAATTTAGTAAAAGTACCTATTGCTTCACGAATTCAACGCCGCAATAATTTTAAGAATCCGTCCAGTACACGAAGTTACAAACATTTGTCGTACGCTGCAAAAGCATTCTCTCTTCTCTCGTCTCGATGAAATCACTTGGAGCTAAGCAGGGAGGGATGACAGGGGCAAAAAAAAAAAAGACGTCACACGCGCCTCGTGACTTTGAGCACTGTTTTGTTTTTCTTTTTTCGAATACACAACTTTTTCAGTGTGATCGCGCACGGCCACGTGAACAAGACGCGACGATGCCTGTAACTACCGATCACGCCATGTTCAAATCAGCCAATGGCTGAGAGATAGACTTCTGTGAGTGGATTTTTAGTGTCTTCCGTCATTTCTCGAGATAAGGGAAATCAATTTTTACCTGACTTTGATCATTTTTTGTGAATTCCGGGCCACGTGCTGTGCTATAATATTTACCTAGTATGTTCTCGGGAGCCCCTACTAGCGATCGGAAGTGTTTTCTGACCATGTTCAAAAAGTGTTTCAGGGCCTCTTTAAGTAATGCTGTTTTATACCTGAAATGTTGGCTGAAAGCCTGAAAAATCAGACGCTGAAGAGCTTCAGCGTCCAAAATGTCAGATGTGCTTGTCCACAAACGTCAATAGGGCTTGTGATGCTGTCATGAAATTGTCTGAATTTTTAAGCATATCTCAACAATCTGGCTTCTGGAAATTGGCAGTCAACCGATCTTCAGTTACATTATAATAAAGTGCTAGGGTTTTAAATTTTTTCATTAGCTTTGTCTATTAAATATGGTCAGGTTCTCTGTCGATGATATTACTTTCTTCTCTTTTTTACTCTATTTTTCTTTAATAGCATACAGCACATTGTAATCTTATCATTCGTGTGCCATGAACAGAGTATTCAAAAAACAGCAAGAAGGGTGGATGCGAACAAAGTCGCAAACAAGAGTTGTGTCAGGCAGATGTTTCGACACGCGGACTTGTTTTTCTCAAGGCTAGAACAGAACAGTTTTGTTCAGAGGAAGACAAGACCCCTTGACGGAGCGTCGGCTCGACACAACCCCTGTTTACGAATTTTTTCGTGATTAAAATAAGTGTCTTAAAATTGACTCTAGCAATATTTACTCTAAAAGCCAGTTTAGCTGCTCCAAAACACATTTTTGTCTGCTCCAAAAGCTGCTCCAAGGAAGCCTAAGCCAGTAGCATCACTGTAAACCTCAAATATCAATCAATCATTCGTACAGTACTTTTACTTACTCTCTTCACAACCATACGCATGGGGAGAGGGTAATCTGATGGCTTCATATACATCAATCACTCAACCAGTTCATTTGGCATTTGTTACAGCAAGATAACAAACTCAAGAACAAGAACAAAAAGCTGCTATCAAGCAGCTTGACAAAGGTACTTGCCCCAATTCCTAACAGCCAAAGAAAACAATGTACCATACATACAAACATCTCCTGTTCTACATTTTCACTAAAATTTTTTGGTACTCATATGTAGCAGAGCAGTTAAAAAAAAGTAAAGATATATATCAAAAGTAATACATCACAATTATGATGTACACTATTTGGTTGCACAAAACATAAATTAAAATAGTGCATCACAGAAGGAGACATAATGTACAGTAATGACTGTGCACAGATTATTTCACACAAATGAGACAAATTTGTATATGCTTTATGAACTGTTAAGCATTCATATATACACATCAGAACTGTGCCGGTAAAAAAAAGAAGCATGTGAACAAAACAATGTCGAAAAAACTGATAATTTCAGAATGGAACATATAGCTGACATTTTTTTATAGTGATAGCCTAATGCACACTACTGCCTTGAAGACAAGTGCCCAAGTACGTACTGCTTGATTGGATTTCCTGAAGAATTTTCTTAGCGAATGCTATTTCTTTCAAGTTAATTTAGCAAGCATGGCACATGGTATAACAGGCGGCTCATTTCATATTTCGTGCGTGAAAAAGGTATGCGCCATTTGTCTCTTTTCCTTATGTTGTATGGAATAACATTGGGTATAGTCAGATTGCATAACGACAAGAAACTATAGTTGTCACTTAGGAAGTATTTTTTGCATTTTAAAGCGAGGGTGAGATTATAGAAATTCGCAAGTGAGCAGATTGTAAGGTTCGGAAATAACTCTCCAGTACGGGCGTCATACTGAGCATTTGCTATATAGTGAACTGCTTTTTTTCTGAAGCAGACTCAACGTGTGTAAATTTGCTTTTGTAGTGTCACCCCATACTAAGTGTCACCCCATACTAAGTTTTTGTTTGATTACTTCTTTCGATGTATAACATGTGCGTTTTTTGGTTAGTATAGTTTGTTTAAATTTTTTGTTCTGATGCAAAGCGTATGCATTGTTGGTTTAAACTGTCCTGCGTTTAATTTGATTTTGCCGTTTTCGTTGCCACAGTTGTCATGGAGATATGGGGCTTTGTCCAGCTTTTTTATACAGCTTTTTTACTCTGTCCTAGCCACTTACTGTACAACTGTACGTGGTAAATAAACTAAACTCAAACTCAAACAATACGTTAAATGAGGGGAAAACAGGCTGTTATAAATTATGAGCTTAATGCTCCGCAGTAAAGTATAGCGCAGTCTACAGAGCACCACACAGGCTTTCGCTAAACGTGTGGCAATATAATCAGCATGATCATTCCAGGTAAGATGATTATCAAAAACAGCTCTCAAGGTTTTGACGTTTGATGCAAGTTCTATGCAATCGGACCCAAGCTCTACTTTGAAGTCTTTAAAATCATGTCGTTGGGGCGGGGTGAAAAGGACCACCTTTAATTTTGATGTATTCAGTTTCAGTGAGTTAAAAAGCTCCATTCAGCCAAGTGCCTTAGGGCAGTATTAGTGACGACCGAGAGAGTGTTTGTCTTTTGACCTCACGAAATGGCTAGTGTCATCTGCATAAACTATGAAGTTCGCGTCATTATAAATGTTTGTTATGTCATTGATATAAATGCTGAATAGAATGGGCCCCAGTATGCTAGCTTGCGGTACTCCTTCAGTTATTTCTTTCTTTGCAGAATGTTCTGACATGATGGCAAGGCATTGCTTTCTGTGCTTTAGATACGAAATTAATAACGTAAGAGGAACGCCACAAAATCCGTAATGCTCTAGTTTTGTAAATAAAGTACAGTGATTCAGACAGTCGAAGGCCTTAGAGTAGTCAACAAAGATACCCAACAGAAGTTGTTTCTTTTCAAAACTCTTCAATATTAACCCCTTTTGTTTTATTAGAGCTAGCTCTGTCGACATTCTTTCACTAAAACCGCATTGTTGCATCGTTATGATCGAGTGTTCATCACAGAAAGCCGTAATTCTTTTGCAAATCATTTTTTCTGATCTTTTTGATATAACAGGCGGACACTGGCCAATAATTCGAGAATACATTTTTATCGTCAGATTTGAAATTGACGCTAACTTTAGCATTTAATGAGGGAAACTTTCCAGTAGATATTGAAAGCTTAAAAATGTAAGTGCAGGTGATAAGATGTCAGACACAAACTTTATCGGTCTTGTCTGTAACCTCGTTTGTATCACATGCCTTGCTGTTTTTTAAGGACTTAAAAATTTGAAAGACTTCGTCTGCAGTTGTTAGTGGAAAAAACGCCGTATGAGCGTTACGCGGACCCAGAAATTTTGTTGTGGCAGTGTTAAGTTTGCTTTTTTCTAAACTTGGAAAGTTATCGTTAAACTCATCTGCGAGTTCTTCGCCCCTTAGGGTCCTGTCAATATGTATTAGCTGAAGCTCATTATTTTGGTGGTTGTTGCAATTTAATAACTGGCTAGTTTTACGCCAAAGTAAGTCGCTCCGACTGCCTGTTTGACTGAAAAGGTTTTCACAGTAAACTTTCTTAGTATGTCTTAAAAACTTAGTTACCTGGTTGCGATATTTCTTGAATGCCGTTAACTTACTCTCGTCTTTTGGTTTGACAAAGCAATGATATAGCAAGTTCTTTTTACTCATCATGGCTGCACAGTCCTTATTAAGCCAAGGTTTACGATTTTTCGTGCATTTTTGCAAAGCTTTAAACTTCAAACACTTCTCATAAACACCTTTTAAAATGTGTAGGAACGTGTTATATGCTTTATCAGGGTCAGTACACTGTAACATGGTTGTCCAATATACGTTTCGGATTTCATTACAGAATGTGCTTAGCGTTTAAAAATTTATTTCGTGCGCAACAAAAATCTTAGAGTGGCGAGCACCCCCAGAAGCTGCACTAAATGGACAGAACATATACATTGGTAAATTATCACCCATGTCAGGTACAATGGTACCTGCTTTTGTGTCTTCATCAGTGCAGTTTGTTATGAAAAGGTCAAAGAGGCTATCGATAATGTTGCTAAGGCGCGTAGGTGTTTTTATCACATTTCTACAATGATATGACAGAAAATTAAGTTGCAGGTCACGCGCGGATTTGGCATTTTGTAAAAGGTTAATGTGTATCACGACCAAATATCGCGAGGTATAGGCCATTATGGCAGATGAAATTTAGCAGCCTGTCAAGGAAAAGAAAGCATGCGTCGTTATTTCTATTTTGTGGGCGGTACAAAACAACGAAAACATAAGTTTTACATTGCACGCTTAAAGCTTCGTAGTCTAGTGTTATAAGAGAGAATTCTGATGGCATCGTACAGTCAAACCTCAATATATCGAACACGGATATATTGAATTATTGCCTATATCGAACGGTTCCTATATCACGAAGGAAATCGCATGCATTATTGATTTTTTATTTTGAACAAAGTTTGACATATTGTCACAATGCAGAAACAGCAGCAAATATAATGGATATATCGAACTCAGCCACCCCAAACCGTCCGCGCTCCATTGACAGGCGGCGAGCTTTCCCGCAACTCTCGAAAGTAGCGGTAGAGCGGCAGGCGTTTACGGATGCTGCACACATCGATGGCGCCGAAAGCAACACTTTAACAAAGCGGCGTATGCACGCCGCTGCCTTGCGGTAGAGGTTCTTGAGGAAAGTGAAGAGAAATGCGCGAAGCTGTTATTTTCTTTCAATACGGAGGCACCGATACGGCTTCGCGCAGAGGAAGGGGGAGTGGAAAGTAAAGATTGAAGAGGAAAGTATAGGAGGGAAAGGACGCAGACGACTGTCTCGGACGTGGCCCGCATTGACGCCAAGAAAGGGAAAGCAATCAGGCGAGCCGGCATGGGCGCGCCATGTCGCGCGCTTTACACCCGGACTCACGCCGCAGCCTTGCAGCTTGCAGTCGTTGCAGTCTCTATGCTGTCAACGGCACACTGCGCACTTGTTGCAAGCCCCTCCCCCGTAGCATCGGCAGGCACCGGTCGTTGTGCTCGCAGTGTTCGTGCGTTCGGAGTTACTCCTGTCGCGCACTGTTCGGAGTTGGGCCTGTCGCACGCTGTCCTAACTTCGAACGGCGGAGCTCTCGGCGGAGCTCACGGATGTGGAGATTGTTGCCGAAGCTACTGCTGAGCAGCCAAATGAAGACTCTGCCAAGGTGGATCCCGCAAGCGCTGATGGTGCGCCGCTCCCGACATCAGCTGAGGTCGTAGCTGCCTTGGCCCTTGTGGCGGCGCAATTGAAGGCACCGGCCTATCACTTATGGATCGCCTGGACTATATTGAGGACGCAGTCGTCAAACACGCCATGGCCAACAAAAAGCAGGCTACTCTTTTTCAATATTTTAAACCAACACAATAAATACTATGTTTGAATCTTCAAGTGAGTATTTACTGCACCACGCTTGAACGGTTCGTTGGTCATTTTCCGCAAGCTGTTGATGCATTCTTTTCGTTATTTTTTTTATCAAATTCTGGATATATCGAACTATTTCGCGATCGCCGCGCCGCTCGATATATCGAGATTCGTCTGTACATGACAGTTCAGTCGATACTAGCTGTAGCACACCTCCACCACGACGAGTTGGCCTGTTTAAGAAGAAAGTTTGATATCCGGGAACACAAAGAACGTCGTCATCATACTTATATCAAGTTTCCGATAACATTAATACATCAAACTTAAAACTAAATGCATTAAAAAGCAATTGCAACTCATCGTATTTATTCCTTGTGGGCTGCACATTGTAACGTAAGAATTTCAGATAGCTGCCATGAATCGCTACATCCAGTTTATGAAGCATAGTTGTCATAAAAAGCAAGTAGAATGCAGATAGTGGCCCTTGCATGAGTGCGATTAGCTGGTAGATCTTTGGTCGAACATCTTTTCTTGGTGAGATTCACATGCAATCCGCACAGGGCGTGACGTTTCCGTTTGGCACGCGAAAACTTTGCCACCCTTAGCCGGCGCAAAGTGCCAGTTCAGTTCCCCCCCTTTTTTCTTTTTGCTATGGTCGTATCGAGCAGCTTCTTTAATTGCAGGCAAAGGTGCTCGTTAACATATACAGATTGTTTCTTCGTGTTGCCAATGTCCGATGTAGTGAACCTACTTTTTTATGCCCTTTCGACAATAGCATCTCGCGTAGCGCGTTTGTTGAAAACAACTAAAATGTTAGGGTCAGAATCAGCACTCCGTGTAGGCAACCGGTGGCAAATATTTTATCGTCTTTCCCTATCGGTTCACCAATCACATTGCCCACTTTTCCAAGTATGCCTTCTAGGCTCTCATTTTCTACCTGCGGAATCTCTTTAACTTCAATATTTTAATTTCTAGAGTATTGTTTCTGTGCTGTAATGCTCAATGCATTTTCATGGGCTTTCTTTTTCAATGCCTAAACTTCTTGCTAGAGAGCTTCCTCCGTTTTCATGAGAGAGGAATTTTTTTTAGTTTAGTGCGTTCATTCTTCAAAGATTCTAACTCTTTGTTAATGAACATACTGTTTTTTATCTCCCTTATTTCTTTTTATTCATGCTGAAATCCATACTGTTTTTCATCTCCCTTATTGCTTCAAGGCATCAAGTTCTCCCGACATCGTCAATGTTGGTAAATAACACACAACAGTTGTAGTGGAAGCAGAGGCAGCAAAATACAAATGTAAGAAGCGCACAAAAATCTAGAAAGGTTCCAACCTGAACAGACAAATGGAAGCGTTAAGGATCCGCTCGGTACGCTGCCCCAGCTGCCAAATGTCCATCAAAGTGGCCCGGCGTTCTTTTATCCGATACCAGGGTGTGCCGTAAACAGCACGTCACACCCTGGTATTCACATGTTCACCATCTGTTTAAATTACCGTTGATAGTGACAAGCAAAAACTCATGCCGGTCCCCCCCCCCCCCCTTGCCGTGGGGCCGGTGTGAACCCTTCCTGAAAAAAATTTCTGGCTACGCCTTTGAGCAGCGGCAAGTCCTGGTGTAACTAGTAACGCTGGCGGCGAGTCGTGGCCAGTAGTACATTTGCTGTATTCTTGCGAGCGTATGGGGAACACAGAGGTGTCCAGCCGTCGGGTCTTTGTGTAGGGCCTCAAGTACTTCTGGTCTCACTGCCGAAAGAACCACGAGAAGGTGGTCGACTCAAAGGGGCGAGAAGTTCTTCTTTGAGAGAACTCTGTTTCGCAAGAACGACTCCAGTCCTGTCTTGAAAACATTCAGAACAGTCGCGCTGTTATTCTCAACGTATTCCACAAGGCATCTGATTTCTGGGTCAGCTCACCATTGCTCTGCAAAGTGGTTGGCACTTAAGTTCCCAACAAGCCGTCCTCATCCAGACTGTTGGGCAGCGGTGGTTCGACAGGGGTATGAGACAAGCAGTGGGCATTAGTGTTTTTTTCGAGACTTGCAAACGACAGTCACGTCCAATTCTAGTCTGAGTCTCCACCGTGTGAGGCGACCCGTAGGCTCTTTCAGGTTACAGGGCATGGTGGTCGCTCACAACGTTGAAAGGCCTGCCGTGGAAGTAGGCGAGAAACTTGGACGCTGTCCAGATGATAGCAAGGCATTCCTTTTCTGTAGTGGAATAGTTGGCTTCAGCCTTGAATAGCGACCTGCTAACATAACTTATAGCCCATTCCATGCCGTCAGTCCTTTGTGCAAGGACGGCGCCGAATCCTATGCTGCTTGCATCGTTGTGTACTTCTGTTTCGACATATTTGTCGAAATGCGCAAGTTTCGGTGGTGTCTGGAGGCGTCGTTTAAGTTCCTGAATTGCTTCCTTTTGTGCCACTTCCCACCTGAACCGACGTTGGTCTTCGTGAGGTGAGTTAGCAGCGCGGCTATCAGTTAGCAACGCGCCTATCATTGTTTCTGTGATCTGAAAAAACTTGCCGCATCGACATGGCATGTTCCAAGTCTAGTGGAACGCGCCTATCATTGTTTCTGTGATCTGAAAGCAGGCATCACTATGCTAATGTCGTAAATTTAGTCATTTAAATGAAAGCATTCCTTATTTAGATGGAAGAACCTGCTTTGACGCGCGTGAAGTACTTACAACCTCCATAACTGACGCAAAGAAGAAAAAAAAATGCGGGGGCTTCACTCCACAGAGTGCTTCGCTCCGTCAGCCGCCATGTTTGTTTTGACATCCCGCACTGTTACAGCGGCGGCCGCCTGTTGATCGACCTGTGTTCATTCCGTGGCAATGTTTTTTTTTTTTTTTGTGTGTGTGTGTGTGTGTGTGTGCTTTGTGATCGTCTGTGGAAGTGCTGTTTCACCATGGGGCGGTATACGAGCTTTACTGCTGCGTTAAAGCTGACGCTTGACTACCCCCTAGAGCACGGCAACCGCGCTGCCGGCAGACATTTCGGCGTCGACGAAATCCGGATCCGATGTAGGAAAAAACAGCGCGACATGCTCATGGCTGCTAACAGCACGAGAAGGGCTTTCCGCGGACCCAAATCGTGCAAGTTCCCTTACATTGAAAAGGCGGTCCTCGAATACGCGAAGGACATGCGCAAGGACGGTTATGCAGTGTCATTAGACATGATACGGACGCAGGCGGGCACAGTTTTTCAGAAGCTGGGAATAGCCACAAAGGACTTCCGCGCCAGATCCGGCTGGACGACACGCTTCATGCGGCGGAATGGACTGTCGCTGGCATTTACAACAAGCTCGACAGAACGGAAGATGACCCTCTGTGGGACAGTGAAGACACTGCTGGTTTCGACAGGAAATCGTGCGGTGACGACACTGGCGCCAGTGATGCTTCGGAGTCTGATTGAACGTTAGGGGGTCAGAGAGGTAAAAAATAGAAGGGCAGTGTGCCATGCATATAGCTCTTGCGTAATGCATGCATTTTATTACAAAGGTAAGCCTTAATTTACTTTTATTTTTGGTTGTGTTCATGATAGCTACCGTAAGAGTTCTGATTAGCGACTTTTTTGTGTTTCCGGTGCTCAGAATATTTTTTTCACGGAAAATTTACCCCGCGTAATGATTGCATCCCGAAGTTAGAGCCAATGTTTTGAAAAAAAAAAAAGTGCGATCATTGTGCGAGTATATGCGGTAGTGGACGTACCTGGTAAGCCGACAATCAATCTGGCAGCCTGAAGTGGGCGAGGCTAGGAGCACCCTCTCCTACCTCCCATTGTTGCTTCCTCAAATGTGTACTTTCTTCAAGATAGTGAATAGGTATAAATTCATTTGAATACACAGTGCTTAGTGAATCACATACTCATAGGGCAAGGACAAGCACGAACCTTTCTACTCAGTTAGTCAATCAGTTATTTAATAATTAGAGGATTGTAGTTATCATCACACCCATGTGCAAAAGTCTACTCTGTTTCTCTTCGTTCTCCAGCAGGGTACGTCTACAGAATTTGCCGCTATCGCGACTCTCAACACTGGAAATTTCCTCCTCAGGTCGATTACGCTATGTATAACAGTCGGCGTAAATACAACGATGACACTACGTACGACGCTCGGCATACATACAACTACCCCCCAATCGTCCACCTCTAGATCCAGCCATGCCCTGATCGCGGTCCCTTTTCTCGGCACGGTACAGTTCACTGAATTGCCGCAGTTTTGTTGATGTCACTAGGGGCCAGTCCCCTAGCCCACGACAAGAAACTAGACACAGCGATCCAGGGGTGTGCTTGCCAATCATCAAAATTACCTACAGGCCTTGCTCCAGACGAACGACCAAGGGAAGATGCTGAAGACGACTATTACAATGATGACCGTGACAAACACATTGCCTACCAATATACGGAAAGTCGTGAGCGCTGAGCTCGCTATTTAAATTGGCGGTTATTAAGTGGCGGCTCTTGTTGATACCAGCTCTCACTTTTCGATAATATGCCAGCAATTCACCGACAGGTGAAGAATTGTAAAGAAACCCTGGTACGGGCCTAGTATAAGAACTGCCGGAGGCCAGTTGATGACACCTGTGGGAAAGTGCACGGCTCGACTCATAATTGCTGGTTCAACCTTCGTCGCCACCTTCGTGTTTCTTCGTGAATGCTGTGAAAAGGTCATTTTGGAATTGATTTTTTGCGAGAATACAAAGCAGTACTCAGCGTTCGTTCCTAGAGCATAACGTTTGCTACCAACTTAGGTACACCTAACCATGAGGAAAATCAGCGACCTCGTTTACATATTGTCGGCGACGACGTCATACTTCTGCAACTTAGTTGCTCCCTTATACTCGTACCTTGCGACAGCCTACCGAGCGGAACTAGCGTTGCAGCAGCTAGCATTCACTTGTGGCATTTCCATCGCCAGGGCTGTCATCAATGTCATCGATGGATGCGCTGAGATATTGTTGACAGATTTCAGCAAGGAACGCCGACACATTGTTGGAGGCACTGAAATCGCTTATTTTGAGGAGCTTGCGCAAATAGAAGATTGCCATCTTGTGGAGGAGGCGGCACCATTTGCTATCCAAACACCGGTACCTGTTGAGGTTAGTCCGGCTTTATCAACCACTGAGCGAGACTGCCTTATTGAGCTGATCAATAAGTTCTACGGCTGTTTCTCTTCCACTTCCAGAGTTGTTCAGACACCGCTCTAAAACGCCGCATCATCACAGATTCCGATGTTAGACCCATCTGGCAAAATTCTTATAGCATTGCCCCAAACGAGCATGAGGCAATTAAAAGCAAGTGAAAACAATGTTGCAAAACATGTTATTCTGCCATCCGACAGCGCTTGGGCATCGCCTGTAGTACAGTGAAACCTCGTTAAACCGTACCCGCGTAAACAGTAGTTTCGTTTTAAAAGTAGTGAAGGCAAATCCCTGACTCGGCAGCTATTGAACATAATGCATTTTGTATCCGCATAAGCCGTACCAGCTTATCGCGTATGTATCGGTTAATAAGTAGTTTTTCCAATTTTCGTTGCGCACTCGGCATGTCGTCCCCTATTGGGCGTCCCGACAGAACAGCAAGCCCCAGAGATCGAAACACGCCTCGCTTGTTTGTGTTGATGCTTATGGTGGCTGTGTTGGTGAGCGCCATCTCTTGGATTTTTCTGCATCAAGAAGCACTCGGCCGGCTAGGCTTCTGGTGTTGTCCACGCGATGGCGCTTTGCACAAACACGCAAACACGGTGTGCGCTTGCTTTGCTTTCTTTGTTCCTTTGACGCCGTGCATCGGTGTTCTCTGGTTGATCCGTGCCGTACAGCTCTCGCGTCGTTTTTCACGTGTTGTGTATGTGTGCTTGTGCTGCTTCGTACTTGCGTCATGCCGAAGCTGGGACAAAAGCATCGAGTGCTGAAAATAGAGGAGAAATTGGACATAATTCGTGCTATTGAAAGTGGCACGAAAAAATCGGCGCTGGCACGCGAAAAGGACCTACCGTTAACCACAGTGTGTGGAATTTAGAATTCCCGAGAGAAGTTGCTCGGCAGTGCTGCTGCAACTGTGAAAAGGTGCCGGCTACGCGGTTCGGCGTTTTCAGATGCAGAGAGGAGGCGCTGGTGAAGTGGCTAAAAGCTGCCCGGTCAAAAAAATCTGCCTATCAGCGGACCCCTGCTCGTGGAGAAGGCCCTGGTTTTTGCCTCGCAGCTCAACCATGACAACTTCGTGTGCAGCAATGGCTGGCTGGCCAGATTTAAGGCGAGGCACGGCATTACCGCAAGGACTGTTTCGAAAGAAGGTGCTCCTGCTGACATAGATGGCGCGGAGCAGTGGCAAAATGGTCA
The DNA here is from genome assembly GCA_013436015.1 of Rhipicephalus annulatus. Lineage (NCBI taxonomy): Eukaryota > Metazoa > Arthropoda > Arachnida > Ixodida > Ixodidae > Rhipicephalus > Rhipicephalus annulatus. The sequence goes on along the minus strand of WOVY01002218.1, from coordinate 112,218 downwards.
GCTGAAGAACATCTTGGAAGACTATGCACCTGATGACATCTTTAATATGGATGAATCGGCGCTATTCTTTAAGCTGCTACCAGACAAAACGCTCGCGTTCAAAGGCGAGACGTGCACCGGTGGCAAGCATGCAAAAGACAGAATATTAGTGGTGTTTTGCGTAAACATGACTGGAACTGACAAAACTCCGCTCCTCGTGATTGGAAAGTCGGTGAAGGCTAGATGTTTCAAAGGCGCCCGGTTGCCATCAGGGGTCATCTATCGCAGCAACACCAAAGCATGGATGACGGCAAAACTCTTTGAGGAGTATGTGCGCCTCATCGATCGTCGTTTTGCGGCTAAGAACAGAAGAGTCGTCATTATTTTAGACAACGCTTCGGCGCACGTCGCTCTGAACAACCTGACGGCTGTGAAGTTGGCGTTTCTGCCGCCAAACACAACAGCGATTGCCCAGCCCTTGGACCAAGGCATCATTCGAGCTGTAAAACAGCTCTACAAGAAGAATTCGCTGCGCAGATTTCTTCTCGCCATTGAATGTCGCAAATTATTCTCCATCGACCTGATTGGCACGATTCACCTGCTCGAATACTCGTGGCGGCAGGTTGAAGTAACGACATTTCAAAATTGCTTTAAGCGTGCTGGCTTCAGTGTGGGTGCGGGCGACGCAGATGACGCCAGTGACACCATCGACCAGACTTCGGACATCGTAGACAAAGCTTGCAAAACTCTGCTAGCTGAAGTGCTGGAGCAGCAGGGCGTTACGGAAGGCATTTTCTTCCCCAACTTCAGAGACGCAGACAGCGATGTGCAGACATTTCCGGACATGTTCGACGAAGCCATTGTTGCCTCGGTTGCCGAAGTGTCGCCAAATGATAGTGATGAAGACGATATGGAAAGCGACAACACAGGTGGTCCAGGTCCGACAGTGGCCGAAGCTGCGCATTGCGTCAGCGTCATACAGGTATTTGCCGAGAAGAGGGGGCTGGCGGAAAAGCTGGCTCACAGCATAAGTGAGTTTGAGGCCGCTGTTGTTGCTGCTAGGCCGCCGCGTCGTCAAATGAAGATTACAGATTTTGTCATGCAAAGTTAATAAATTACTGCACGTTTTTTGTTCTTTCATCGCACTCCCTGAAGGTTTCTTTTTTTGACAGGTAAGTGAGCGACCTGTCACTATTTCGGTTAAGCAGTACTACCGTTTAGTACGTACTTTTTCCGAGCTCCTGTAAACTACGGTTTAACGAGGTTTCACTGTACACGAAAAAAGAAAGATGGTAACTTGCGTTTTTGTGTTGACTATCGGAAGCTCGACCAGATCACCAAGAAGGGCGTTTATTCGTTGCTGCGTATTGATGATTTCCTGGATCAGTTAAGAAGTGCACACTGCTTTTCATCAATGGTCTTTAAAAGTGGCTATTGGCAAATTGAAGTAGATGAGAGACCGTGAGAAGACTTCCTTTGTCACGCCTGACGGACATGATGAATTTCAGGTGTTTCCCTTTGGTTTGTGTTCAGCGCCAGCTACGTTTCAGCATCTAATGAGCACAGTGCTTTTGTTACTTGAATGGCAGGCCTGCCTGGTGTACCAAGATGACGTGATTGTCTTTTTTGTTTTTTTGTGACGTTCGAGGAGCACTTGAAAAGGCTAGAAGCAGTTTTTCACGTAATACGTATCCCGGCAGGGGCGTCTGCGCAAGCAGGCGTTAGGTGTGTAGCGACACCACGGACCCGAACTAAAGGGGGGTTTCGACTTCTCCAATGCCTAGCCGTGCGTGACTTTGCCGAGTTCGGAAAAAAGGGGATCCTCAGGGTCGAGTGGACGCCGGATGATTGGACCTTTAAGGCCCCCCGGCAGAGGCAACACTCCCCTTTGGCCCCTGCTACACGTAGATGGCACCCCTGGGCTGACCCACCCATGGGAAATCGGCAGTCGCCTTTTCCTACCTTTCTCCCTACATCTTCATCTTTATCACTTTAAGTCTGTCCTGTTGACTTCTCTCTTCTGCTTACTTCCAATTTTTCTGGCAATTTTCCTCTGCAACTAGCCTATCTTGGTCTAGGCCCATTGGGTTATAGCAGCATAAGAACACTTGGCCAGGACAAAAAAGAAGAAGACGTGGCTTATTTTTTTCAGAGTTTGATAACGCCTATTTTTTTGTCATTCTTCGTTTCATCGTCGATAAAACGAAGGATGACAAACATGCTACCTATGGCACTGTGGGTACGAGTATAAATAAATAAATAAAAAGATACCACATTGTCACAATACGTTAACCTAAAAAATCCATTGTTGGCAGTTGGTGCCCATTCTTGTTCTTGCCTTATGTGTATGTTTCAATATGCACTGTATATACAAAACAGATGCAAAAGAGTGGCTACTTGGGCTGGTTGGTATTTCATTTTTGAAAGAAATATACTTTTTTGGTGCGCAGAGAACGTTGCAGAAAGAAAACAGGATATAGGGCACATCCCATCCTATTTATCGGCGCTCTATCCAATTTTTTTTCTTTCTGAAATGTTCCCCCGCACTAAGAAAGTGTATTTCTTTGAAATATAAAAATAGGTGTTTTTCTCAAAGGGACCCTGCAACACAAATTGAGCATGTCTTTTTCATCGGTTCTTCTGGTGCTATGCAATGCGCCAATATCATTGTGCAAGTGGTAACGCCGAAGTCGTCGTGATTATAACTTTAATTCAAGAGACAAACTACCTTGATTTGGAACTGTGGCTACGCACATCGGCTATTTTTTGTTATGGGAAGCGACGTCTTGTAATGTGACGTGACGACAAAGGCCGTTCCTTTTTTTATTTTCTGGACGTGACAAGTAGCGTGCAATATTCATATGGTGGTAGCTAGACCATACGTGTGAATGCTAAAAACAGTAAAAACCATTTTTATACTTTCTCAAAAAGAAATGATCTCTCTTTCTAAATGATGTATTTTCAAAACAACGAGCACGACACTTGTTCTGCAAATGCGGCCATGGTACGCCAGTAACTAAAGGTGGAAATGCTTCTGGCATTTTTAGCGAGCCTAAAATGTCACCTGCGGTGGACGCCAGCGATGCCTTAGAGCGCGTGTTGCATGCAAGCCTGGAAGTGTTCCTTGTTTGAGGGATACATGTGCACAGCGTGACTGTGGGAGCATCTGCTACCTGACACACATGGTTCGCTGCAACCATGCTGGCAAAAGGGTCAGAAAGTAGCGGTTGCGAGCTATTGTGTGAAGGCGACGATGAGGTGGCATTTCGGCTGTGTCTTTATGAGACACACCCTGCGATTGGAAGCAGTCTTTGACATGGGCAGGCGACTGAATTGTGAAAGGGAACGTTTCTCGTCATTGTCTGCTCAAGTTTTGAACTTGGAGGACTCATTTCACTTTTCCTGCACCAATTCGCATCGTTCTTGTCACATTTGTCTCAGCAATCATTACTACACACGTTTCGGTGCTAAATAAGGGTGTCACAAATGTGTCGCAGGAGCCCTTTAAACAGTCAAGGCCTTTGCCCCTCCACACCGAAAGAAGTTGCTTACTACGAGCATGTCTATGATATACCTGTAACTGCTGAAAATGTGCCAACATGTTGGTCCAACATGTTGGTCCAACTCGCAATACTTGACATGAAGCAATAAGGAAAAATTTGGTATAGGCCACTAATTGCCTGCTGCTTTGCACAACATCTACTCTCAGGATGAGCGGGATTTTTCGCGTTTTCCTTGGTCAGTTCTAAAGGTTGCTCTAAAGGTTGTCCTTGTTTTGTCTTGTGGTGCAGTTGAGGAGAGCAAGCACCTAGCTCAGCAGGGTCAGCAGCAGCCCACCCCCCATGGCACCACCAAGTTGTTCACCGATGCCGAGCTTCAGGCTATGATTGACCCCATCCTCCAGATGGACGACCGCAATCGCGATGGCTTTATTGATTATCCAGAATTTGTAGCTGCACAGAAGTCACGCGGTTTTTAGCCACTTGAGCGTTTTCTCCCATGATAAACTTTTCACAGGATGTGGTAAAGGCCAATGCCATAGCATTGACGGAGCAGTCTCAGTTGGTTGTTGCATGTATTTTTTCAGTTGCTCTCGAGCCATGTTTTTCATTGTGATATCATTCATACCCACTAGCTTCTGCATTTGAATCTAAAAACGTTTGCCTCATTTCTAGCTAAATTTTAAATTTTTCTTGAGCCATTATGTGCATCATGCATTGCACCCATGTCTTCTTAGGTAGACGAGTCTTGCATCACTTGGTTGTGAAGTTTGCCCCTGGCCTAGAACAAGAAGTTGACCACAACTCGATTAGCTCACAAATTCTCCAAAGACCCTGCTGATAGTGTACTAGATCCTTACTAGGGCCGAGGAGCAATATATGTGCTGACTGTCACAATGACCTTCACTGCTGCGCAAGTGAACTCTCACTGTGTGTTTATGGCATGAATTTCTTGAAAACTGTTCCCGTAGTTTTCACACTTGGTGCATGGGGTGACCTATGTTGTTGTTTTAAAATATTTCAATTAATTCTGCTCTGTTTCTCTCAGGTTTTACTACAGTGTTGCATATCTTTCTCCCTGTGGCTTATAAAAATACCTGGATTGTCTCCTTCTATGTAAGAAATTGCAACATCATTACCTGAATGTTGCAGCCCCCTATCAGCTTAGGCATATCAGGCAAATAACACTGCCGAGTGTTCTATATGAGTGATATAGAGCTTCGAATTGCTGAGAATTGTTACAGCCATAAGTGCAAGATGTTTTCAGAGATTTTAGAACTGCAGCTATTGATATGTGGCACATCAAAAGACGATTGAGTGTTTGTGCTGCATGTGCCTCTGTGTAATTCGGTCTTACATTCCTAGCCCAGTAGATGAATTCACTGCTACCGTGTAATGTTATACTAATATGGTCTAAGAATTATTTCATCACAATAGCTCCTCTTATACACATCGAGTCAGTCAATCAGCACTTTTTTCTTCAAAATTTCTTGACTCCTTGGCCTGCATTTAGTGTGTGACTTGTTAATTAACTCTATTTTAATTCTTTCTGCTTGTTGTTTATTTAATTATCTTTATAAATATGTATTAGGAAGTGTTTGGGAAATTATTGTAATACTTCTCATTGTCTTTAAAGCTTGGTACAGTAAAATTCCCATTACAGAACAGGAAACTTTGTGTTGTGACATGAAACCATAAGGTATGTAAATATCAGGGAGACAGGATTTCACAAAGTTGCTTGTGCATTCATTGAAGGAAGACTACATAAAGCTACACACCTAAAACAACTGTATGTGGCACTGCCTTGAAAGGGAACTGATATATTTGATAACAACCAAGTCCTGTTATTCAAGCGTGTTACAACTTTATTTGAATCGTTATTCAGAGTGAAAATATGGCTTGTGGGTAGGAGGGGCACGCGCAGTATACTTTTTTTTGTTTCTGTTTTTCGTGTACCAAGCATATAAAAGTTTGTGAGAACACTTACTTATGCAGCCATAAAACTGTTGAGGGAGAGCACCAGTGCTGTACATAAGGTATTGCTGTATAAAAAGTGTCCGAAGGTTGATGATGGTTGTCTCATCGAATTGCACATTAGTGTCGGATGTACATTCATTGCAGTAGAAGTGGTGTTGATGTTCCCACCCTTTGTGCAAGGAGTTCTATGCTGCAGTGCTCACACGTGTGTACCAGGACCACCTTTTACACATCTTTTAAGTGCCTCTATTTATTGTTGTTTTAATTTCTGTTCACCTGACTACAAGAGCCTTGGGGTAGAGGTATTTCCTGTTTTTTTTTACTTATAACACACTGTATAATGACTGTGTGAAACTTCTGATGCATGTGATCAATGTTCATGTCACAAAAATATCGTGCTGTCACACAAGTAAGTGAGTGGTCCTCCTTCATCACAATGTATTGCAGCTGAATCAGCAGCTTTACGACCCTCTCTCCGGTGCAGTCATGAGTTTATCAATAGGTAGGTGTGTGACATTGAGTGTAAAATCAGTAATCTGTGAGTGTTGTCAATTACTGGTCGTCTAGTGGTGAGCATGAAAATGTGCCTGGCTTGGCATCTGTAATTTGAGAATGCGATTGGACATTAACATTAGGGATAATCATAAATGGTGCTGCAAATATTCCAGTGCATGCAGTTGAGCATAGTGTTGTCTTAGTTCTGTCGCACGTTGGTGACAACAAAGCCCTGTTGTGTTGCATTGTGATTGGAAAAAAGTTGTTTTTTTAGCGTTTGCAAGTAGTTTTGTCAAGGCCCAGCAGTGTTGCAGGCAATCTCTAGCACATGTACACAGTTTTATTAAGCTCATCAAGGGTTCAAGTGCTGTGAATCTGCAGTGTGCTGATTTAATCAAAAAGGCAACACATTCATATATGTATGACTCTTTTACCCACTATATGGATTGGTTATCTTTTATTGTGCAGGTTGGCTGTATGCAGCTTGTAAATATCTGATGGCTAGTTAGGCAAATATACATATATATAATGCTTTAATGTTATTCATAACGACTAGAAAATTTAGCGTCATATCGGTCAACTTCGCTTTATGAATCCAGTGGCAACTGCATGGTATTGCAAAATGTATGAGAGGGTATTTGAAAGGTCTCAATGAAGTGATGTTGGTTGTATGTATAGTCAACAGCTACTGTTAGAGGGCTAGTGCATTCCACAAATTATGGAGATTGTACTGTCTCTGGGTGATGTCGTGATTTGTGAATCTCAGCAAGTTGATTGATCTGGACCCAAGTTCTGCATTTGTTCTATCTTTATCTTTTTTTTACATTTTTAAATGTTTGCGGGAACTGTGACACTTTTTTCTTTGGCATGATTTTATGGTACCAACACTGCATGTCTTGTCAATAAACAGTAAGATTTTTGTTTGTATGCATTGTGTAACAAGCAGCTCTTAAAGCAAACTGGTCACAAAACGTAGAGTCGTTTACAGCAAGTTTTAAATGTGGAGCATTTTATAGTCATACCTACTCCCAAAACCGGCCTCGGCAGCGGCAACCGTACTGCGCACACTTGCACCTCATGTCTCGTGCCGCATGCTTGCGTCTCGTGGCACCTGTAGCTATCTTCCCCCCTCTCTTGCCTCGCAAGTCTGATGCAGGCAGCGGCTGCTATTAAAAACCGAGTGCTCGCACTGCCAATGGTTGACTGGCCACCCTGTATACGTAGGCACTAGATTGCACGTCAGCGTCCCACCACTCGTTGAAAGTAACGCTTCTCCTTTGTTCGATAAATAAGAATAATAAAGACGAAATAACAATTAAGCATTCTCAAACCTTCTGCAGGGGCAGCTGCTTCAGCAGGCATTTGGTGCGTAGTGACACCACGGACCTGAGCTACCCGCAAGGGTATCTTGAGCTATCAAGGTAATGGTGTTTGGCGCCACCGCGGAACTTTTTTAGCCCCCAAACTGACGCTCTTACTCGCATTGTGGCTACAGGTTGCTAGATGGAGGATTAGAAACCACGAACGGTGGGGGTCAGGGTTTTGGTGAAGTCCTGGCCGACGGGCCTCGACTTGTTTACCAGGTTGGAGGCTCCGGAACGTTGCTGAGAGTATGAGGGTGAACCTCAGCTGACATATTCAGAACCCTCTGTTTATACATAAAACATGGTATCTATTCACTCCAAGAAAAATGATCGGCCTCAGAAAAGAAACCGCACCGAAGTCTTACGAAGAGATAAGTTCCCTGAAACATTTCCAAAGTTTTTAGTTGTTCACTCAGCTAAAGACTAAGAACCAATGACATCGAAACCAGTCCTCAAGATTGCAAAGTCCCTAGAAAGGGCAGTCGTACAGACTTCAAGGTAGAGAACCTTTCATCAGGAGACGTCTTGGTTGAAGTACAGACAAAAGAACAAAGTGAAGCTCTCCAGAAGCACAAAGAAATTGCCAAACAAGCAGTCACTGTCACACCGTACCGCAGCTTGAATAGCGTGCAAGGGGTAATTTCTGAAAAGCAGTTGATAAATGAAACAGACACAGATATTCTGGAAAGTCTGCAAAATCAAGGAGTCAGTGCTGTCCGAAGTCAGAAGAGCCAAGGAGGAGATAAAGACCAAACACATAGTTATCACGTTTGACCGCCACAGTCTACCAGAAAGGGTAAATGTAGCGTACTTAAGTTGTCCTCTCCGGACATATGTCCCCAATTAAAGAGATGCTTTAAGTGTCAACGATACGGACATAGTTCGCAGGCCTGCGAGGAACGACCACTTGTGCGAAATGTGCAGACAAGAACCGCTCATCAGAGGATTGTGACTCAACAGTCTCAAAATGCCCCAACTGTGATAGACCACACCCCACTTACTCAAGATCCTGCGATGTCTTCAAGAAAGAGAAAGAAATCATGCAACTGAAAGTAAACCAAAATCTCACATACCCCCGAAGCTCGCTGAAAGCACGCAATGTTTTCAGGCTCGCGCTATCCGGATGCAGCTCGCCGGAGGGGCAGAGCGGCGTCTGGCATGTACAGGCTGCCAGTACAGCTTTGCTGATCTGGCACTGACTTCGCTCCCTCATGAGGCGCCATCAGGCGCTCAAAAGGCCTCGGCTCTTGAATCAAGGCCCACATTAACAACAACTAAGACATCACAAGTGGTTTCTGTTGTGGAATCCCTTGCAGCGTGGGCTATCCTATCCTTATGGTACCCGTACCTACGGATAAAGCACCACCAAAAAATGCTGCGTTTACAGGCAAGCAGCTTGAACAAATACCTTCAGTGCCTAAGCTTCCCGATGAGGCAATGGACACGACTACTACATTGGGGACACCTGCTCCGAAACAACCTGGTTTGCCTCTTGGTTGAGATAAATCGGGTCGCCAAGCAGTTGCTGCTTTTGGAAAAGGGAAGTGCCTAGAAATGTGTTTCAGCTCTATTTTAAAACCAACAAAAGAGCAAAGCTTAAATTTTATATCTTCTATTGCATATCTCATTGTACAACAAAACAGTGACGATACTAATGCCTAACAAAAAAATGACACTCATTGTTCGCTGGAACTGCCGTGGGCTCCTGCGCAACCTAGGTGATATAAAAAACATTTTAAATCGCTTCTCTTCTTTAGCTTTATGCATTCAGGAAACAAATTTGGGTCTCAAAAACACGAACTTTTATTAGAGAGTACAAAGTTGTTCGTCGAGACCGTGACACCATCGGTCGCCTATCAGCTGGCGTTGCAATCGTCATGAAATGCAATACTACATCACAAGACATCCAGTTGCAAACCATTTTGGAAGCAGTTGCAGTTAGTGTAGTATCATTCAAAACAGTAACCATTTCTTCTTATACCTTCTCCCTCATACCAAAGTAACTGTTAGAGACCTGGAAGAACTCGTACAACTTCCAAAACCGTTTATCTTGCTCGGCGACTTTAATGCACACAGTTCGATATGGGGCAGCATGACAACAGACACCAGAGGGCAAATCATAGAAGACTTCATTCTGACTAATGACATTTGCATCCTTAACACAAATGCTCGAACATACTGCACAGCAAGCACAGGAAAGATGAGTTCTCTTTACTTAGCTTTCTGCTCATCGGATGTCTATGTCTACCTAAGTTGGGAAGTTCGTGATAATCCATGTGGGAGCATCCACCTGCCATGCCTCATACATCTGACCCAGCCAACCCCACTGCCCACTAAACCGCAAAGGTGGAAGTTACACTTAGCAAACTGAACCCTCTACACTTGTTATGCTTATCTAGAAGAAGAATGCCATGAGCGTCTGAGCGTAGATGAACTAAATGAAAGGTTTACTATCTGTCTCCTAGCAGCGGCATCCATAGCAATACCTCGGACATCAGCACTAACTCGAAAACGTAAAAAATCATGGTGGATTGAAGAGTGCCGAGCTGCAAAGGAGAAACAAAACAAAGCCTGGGGTGTTTTCAGGAGATACCCGATGTATGCAATTTGCATACAAGCAGAAAAAGTATCTTGGCAAAAATATGTATGCTTCATAAATAGCTCGTCACCAAGCAAAAAAAAGTATGGGAGGGTGTCCGAAAAATGAATGGAGAGAACACAGCCTATCCAATCCCTCTGCTCACCCCTCCTGGTGTTCAAATCACAATCAAAGATCAGGCAAACATTTTAGGAGAACATTTAGCACATATATCAAGTTCGGCAAGCTACAATGCGGCTTTCGTTTCATAATAAACAAAACAGAAATGCAGAAACTCCCTACCAAAGATGGTATAAGGGAGAATATAACAGCCTAATCAATATCGATGAATTGAAAAATGCACTCAAAACACGAAAGCAAACTGCCCCAGGCCTTGATTACGTGATGTTACAACACCTATCTGAAAGTACAACGTATGCGTTACTCAAGTTCTTCAATAAGTTGCGGGTTACGGGAAAAATACCTCTAACATGGAAAAAGGCTGTAGTCATACCTTTCCTTAAGACAGGGAAACCACATACTCTACCCAATAGCTACCGTCCTATAGCCTTAACAAGTTGCTTAGCAAAGTCATTCGAAAGCATTAAATGTCAGGCTCATGTTCATCCTTGAACAACGTAACCTTGTAAACACTGACCAGTGTGGTTTTAGACAAACGAGATCAACATTAGACCACCTTGTCTGCTTAGAACACACAATACGAGAAGCATTCATACATAAGCAACAGTGCCTAGTAGTTTTCTTTGACTTAGAAAAAGGTTATGCCACAAACAGAGGTTCGGAATCCTGCGCGACTTGGCCAATATGGGAATAAGAGGCAGAATGCTCAACTGCTTATCGAACTTTCTTGTAAATCGCACTTTTCAAGTTCGCATTGGCACTACCCTCTCGCATACTTTCACTCAGGAGATTGGGGTACCACAGTGCTGCATTTTAAGCACAACCCTCTTTATCGTGAAAGTGAACTTCGTTGCTAAAGAAATACCCTGTACTCTAGAGCATTCCGTATATGTGGATAACCTACAAATTGCATGTCGCTCTTCCAACATACACACCTGCGAAAGAGATACAAGCTATAATTACTCTGTCTGAATGGGTAGATGAAAATGGCTTCGGTTTTCAAACGACAAAACGGCGACCGTGCTGTTTTCACGCAAAAGACTCTAATCCTAATGGGGTTAGGGTCTTTTGCAGAGGGATTGGAGCAGAGGGATTGGATAGGCTGTGTTCTCCCCATCCAACCTGACTCTAATTTACAGCTTAAGAAACAGAATCTGCCCATAAGAAAAGAACACAAGTTGATTGGTGTTATATTTGATAAATCGCTAGGTTTTATGCCTCATATAAATGCTCTGAAGACAAAATCAAATAAATCTCTGAACATTTTAAAGACCCTATCTAGAAGGAGCTGGGGCTCCATAGAGCATGCATCCTTCATCTGTATCGATCATTGGTGCGCAGCATCCTTGATTACAGTTGTACTGTATATGAATCAGCGAGAATGTCATACCTCCAAAAACTAGATCCCATTCATAACCATGCTCTACGACTAGCCACGGGAACATACAGAATACCCCAGTAGAAAGCCTACACGTAGAAGCTAACGAACCATGCCTAGACGCCAGACGGTGTTTACTTCTAGCAACTCATGCACTAAAAGTTTACTCATTACCCACACATCCATGTTTTAACATTGTTACACAATGCAGGGAAAGACTCCTAATACTAATAAACCTTCGCTGTAAAACCGCTCTGCCTCAGATGAGAAGTTTGTCAAAAATTACATATTTCAGAAAAATATCTGTATGTCTGGAAAAAACCACAAGCTATTCGCCACGTAAAAGTTTTCACGCTATCTGCGACTTTAGGCTTACAAAACTGAAGAAGAATGAAACCCTAAGGGAACACTTCATACAGCAATTCTGCTCTATGCTTCACAGAATTTTACACCAACGGATCTAACGCATGAACATGTCAGCTGTGGAGTTATCGGAGTTGAGTGGGAAGAAAGCATACACTTACCGAATCATGCTTCGATTTTATTGCTAAACTCTATGGGGTGCTCACAGTGGTAAAAAAAGCAATAGAAGACAACAGCCACAACACAGTTGTATATAGTGATTATCTGAGTGCACTTCAATCAATCTCGTCCAAAAAAAAACCGGCTCCCCATTATAAAGGATATATTGAGACTCGCCACAGAGGCAAATGAAACCAGAAAAGCTACAAAATTCTGCTGGATCCCAAGTCATGTCCGTATAAAAGGAAATGAAAGAGCAGATAACAGTGCAAACATGGCAGCAAAATTGTCCATAAAAAAACCTAGAAATACCTTTTACCGGCTGTGTAGCAGCATTTAGGCTATTACTCAACAAACAATGGCTACTAAAGTGGCATAAAAATCTAACAAACTCAATGTTATCGAACTAATGATTGGAGAATGGAAGCCATGCAGACACCAGGAACGTTTCATAGTAGTTTTGTGCAGACTACAGACCCAATGAAAACACTATATCCACTGGACATCAATGAACCTGTGAAGGATAGCAAATGGACATTCATTACTGTTGGAGTTTATAATTTCCCACAAGAGATATCTTAAAGATATTCTTCTCAGACGTCAGTAAAAAAATGTAGTTCCGTACACATTTTGCGTTCTCAACCGGCTTTGGTTATTCTGGCTGCGGCTTGGCACCCATCGCACACAAAATAAAACTAGCTACATTTTGCTTCACTCGTAGATGATCGAGCGAAATAAAAAAAAGTGAGGAAAATATAAAAATCATAAAAATGAATAAACGATAGCGACGAGGTATATTTTCAGCATAGAGATTACGTATTTATTTGAAATTTCACGTCTTGAAAATGGCAAAGCTGTGCGCGTTGGTGAATGACAGAACTTTCTATCAACTTTGTTTGTTTAAACACTGTACCATTTCATAAGTTTCTCAAAACCTCAAACATTGAAAAAAAATGCAAGTGTTACTTACTTTTAGTATTCAACTCAAAAGATTTTTGTTGTTAATAAAACATATGAAATTATCTCTTACTAAACTAATAAAATAATTTGCCGTAGTTGTGTTATTTCACTTTTTTTATTCTAAGCAGCTGTGTGCACGCGAGTGACGCGCGTGATTCCTACCCCCTTCATGGCCTGAGTTCCGTGGTTTAGCTTCTGTACAGTGATACTGTGGACGTCGAGAACTCTGAAAGGTCTCAGAGTGAATGCAGAGATAAGTTAATCGTCTTCAAATTTGTGGTACAGTGTTTACAATGTGCCAAAATGGGATACCGGCAGGTGTTTCGTGGGCTTGTTCGTTTCGGTGCCATGTTAGAGGTGTCGCAGTCAGCCTCGCGCTATTGTTGCTCTCCGTAGGCGCTTCGGCTGTTTTAAATTAGTAGGTGTTCTCTGCTGTTGTAAGGAATTCATCTGGATTAATAATAAGTGTGCAGCTATCATTGTGGTGAAAAAGTTTTTCATGTGCTTGATTGTGGTGTAGGTTGATCACATTTTGGCTGTATACAGCAGTCTTCATCCGCACTCATGTGATGAGTGTTGTGAATGACGAAAGTGGCAGCTTTTGCTTTGCACTTATGCAAAGTAGGCACTCGATTTACGTGTTCATCGAGGAAATGAAAACGCAATCTGTAACAGAGTTGTTTGTTGTATTGTTGGTACTTTGGATAATTCAGCATTCAGTTTCATTCGGATAATTTAGCTGGTATCATGACAGTCAAACTAACAGGCTTTTACTTTAATGTTTTTAATTACTGGCAATGAGAAAAGTGTGGAGAAGAGTTTTAAAAGAAGTAAGAAAACCTAATATCTTTTTTTGCCGGTTAAGTGAATAGGGGGAGGGGACTTTCTGTCAAGTAGTAAATAAAGTTAAACAAATTAAGTCTCAAACTGCTGCTACTTTCAGGGCACAATCCTATAATGACAAACAGATGTGGGGATCTAAATAATTTAAGTTTTTAGCTACAAAGTATATTTGTGTAATTTCCTGGCTGGATCAATTTATGTACTAGCATGTCACCTCTCTCTGCAATTGCTGTGTTTTGTTGCCGTTACAGAAAACACATTGAAAAAATTTGGTGAGGTTAGATTGCCAGACACGGTCAAGAGATTGAAAAGAGACGTGCTTACAGATGAGCTGGTCACAAATTACATTTGGCTAGGTGCCAAAGGCAAATTGCCCTTCAGAAGACAGCATGCTGCCAAATCCTGCTTGGTATGGTTCTTTCTGCACTTCTTTATTTCTTCAGCAAACTCTCTATCACCCATTGCATTGTTGCTGGCATATTTGGACAGCATATTTAGCTGCTCAACACCTGAATGTTGAGGTCTGATTGTGGTGGTGGCTTATGTGAGCTGCAATCAGGCATAGAAACAAGAGTGCTTTTGAACTCAGTAGTTTCGACATTTCACTTGCAGAGAAAGCTCATAACGTTAGTAAGTCGGACAAGTTGGTGGTTGAGACAAATGCTTGTTGTTCATCTGCTGTTCTTGCACTGTTTTTATGATCGAGAAAAAGTACAGTGGAAAGTTTCAAGCAAAGTAGGATACATGAAACACATCATTCGCTATATATATATATATATATATATATATATATATATATATATATATATATATATATATATATATATATATATAGTGGGAGTAATAATTCAATGGGCGAGTTAGTCTTCGTGAAGGTATGGGGTATGGCACAACGGGAGCGTTGTCAACAAGGATAAATATATTTATTTCCCAACAGTTTCGGGAGCGGTCCTCCCTTCATCAGGGGATGAGTTATACTGACATGAGCTTCCAAACTTCCTTGCTGCCGCGTCCCTCTCGCCTTGAAAGACGTTTGCGAGAGTGAGAGGGAACTGGGAAAAGGAAAAAAAAAAACAAAAAAGGGGGAGAAAAAAGACGAAAAAAGAAAAGAAAGAAAGTAAAAAAGAGGAAGAACCACTGTCAACACTGAGAACGAAGCCAACTGTCCGTCTACATCCACATACGGTTCATATCATGTGCTGTTCAGTTCTTGACGTGTGTCGGGCCACCCAAGATTGTCGCCGCGGTGCCGGGAGGGTCTGGGACGGCGTGCCTAAAGAAAGGGGTTTCCCCGTAATTGGTCGTTCGGCGGGCGGCGGGCGGTGTGTCTAAAGGAAAGGTTTCTCGTTAATGGGTCGGTCGGCTATTTACCTTTAATCTTCGTCCGTTTCCCTTCAACGGTCATGAAGTGGTAGGCGAACATAAACACTTTGTATGTGCATGTGGGAAAAAAAAAACACAAGAAAGGACAGTGTACACGTACGAGTCAGTCAGAAAAAAGCATGGTCTCCAGCTATCAATCTTTGTCACCAATTTTCTCCTGGCTTACTTCTCGGAGGCAGTTGAGTTTTCCGGGGTCCTCGTTGATGCCGGCTACTAATGTACGAAATTTGAAAATAAAATATGCCTCACGCTGTTCGCGCTCGCGTCTGTTTGAAAAACCGGACTGCAAAAGAGTTACGCTAATATTTTCAAAGCTGTGGTTTGGCAGGCGCACATGTCTAGATAAAGGTAACTTCGGCAGTGAAGTGGCGTGGTACCGGTGATTATTGAACCGCAGCCGTAATGGCGTGTCTGTTTGGCCGATATATTCTTGTCCGCAGATGTTGCAATGTAGCATGTATATTACGTTACTGGAGTCACAATTAGGGCTTTCAGTTATGCAAAATTTGAAATCCGAGAAGTTCGCTTTGGATTCACGTGTTGTGACCATCTGTGGGCATACCTTGCATCGAGACTTTCCGCAGGGATGGCACCCTGATTGAATTTTGGGGGTGTTTGTTTTTGCTCTGACAAGAATGTCCTTCAGATTTTTATCCCGGCGGTACACCACGTGAGGTGGCTTCGCGAAAATAGAAGTTAGTCGTTTGCTTTGCCTGATTATGTTGAAATGGCGGGAAAGTATGTTGTTGATTCGTGGCGCTGATGAGGAGTAAGTTAGTACAAGGTTCGTTTGGGAAGTCGTTTTAGATACTCTGTTTGGTCCCTTAATTATATCATTCCTGTTCACGTTGCGAGCACGTAGTATGGCATCGTCAATAATGTCTTCCGGATAATTTTGTTTCAATAAGGAATGCTTTAGGTGTTCCGCGTGTCTGTCAAATTCCCGCATATCGGTGCATATTCTTCGGTACCGGTAGGCCTGAGAATATGGAATACCCGTTTTGCAATGCTTTGGGTGGCTGCTGTTGAAATGTAGGTACATTTGACGGTCTGTAGGCTTTTTGTAAAGGTTTGTTGACAAGCGGTCATTTTCGACCGTGACAGTAACGTCCAAAAAGTTAATGCTAGTTTTGGAAATTTTGTGCGTGAATTTTATTGACGGGTGGCATTTGTTAAAATCCTCTATGAAGCGGAAAAGACTTTCCTCATCATGGTTCCATATCATAAAAATATCGTCTAAGTATCTTCTGTAGTAAAAAGGTTTCAAGGTGCGTCCCTCAATGAATGGGATTTCAAGTGAAGCCATAAAGGTGCTCGCGAAGTTTGGGGCCATTTTCGTGCCCATTGCAGTGCCACTGACCTGAAGGAAATGCTTGCCGTTGAACTCAAAATGGTTATAATTTAGTACAAGTTCAAGAAGTGTAAACAGTACCTCGCCACTTACACTAGTTGATGAGTCAGATTTTACATATTCAGAAACCATAGCCGCTATTCCGTCATGGTGGGGTATGTTGGTGTACAGTGAGCAGACGTCCATGGTCACCAGAAAACTGCCGCCTGGGATGTCGAGACTTGAAGTTTCGCAGATGAAGTGGTTTGTGTCCTTTAGGTAATAGGGAAAATTTGGGGGGATGTTTTTTATTAAGGAATTTATGAATTCTGATATATTTTCTGTTGATGTGCTGTTACTAGATACTATCGGACGTCCCGGATTACCTGCCTTGTGTATTTTGGGGAGCAAATAGAATCGACCGGGAACAGAGTGGGCCGGTAACATTGCTTTTAACATTTTGCCGGTAATTTTCTCGTCCCGGCGGAGATTGTTTAGGGTTACTTTTATCTCCCTTTCAAATTCGGGAGTCGGGTCCGTTGGAAGTTCTTTGTAGAATTTTGTGTCTGATAGCTGTCGTTCCCCTTCCTTTAAGTAGTCCGACGTATTTAGAATTACTATGCAGCCTCCTTTATCAGCCGGTTTGATAGTAATTCCAGTGTTTTTTCGTAGTTCATCGAGTGCCCTTCGTTCTGACTTTGATATGTTGTTTCGAAATGGCCGATTTTTTTCATACGCCCTGATGATATCTTTTTGAACTGCTGATATATACATATCGAGGTGTTTGTCCCTCTGCTCACCGGTACACCATGATCTGTCACCACCAATCACTCTATTCTCGTCCGTACAGTCCTTGCGATCATGAAAGTATTCACGGAGGCGGAGATTACGCGCAAAGTTATCGAGGTCTTGGTACAGTTCAAATTCATTGAATCTACCGGATGATGGACAAAAGGTCAAGCCTCTCGACAAAAGTTGAAGCTGAGCGGGTGTGAGTGTTGTGTTTGACAGATTGAGGACATTTTCCTCATAAGTTTTCGGCTGCTCTTGGCTATCACGTGGCACGGGAGTGTCAGCGTCATATTCGAGAGTAAGGATGTTTTTATTAGGATTGCACTGTAGTTCTGAGTTCCCATTTTTCTCCCTAAAGTTAGGTTGTGGTACGGGTGGTCCCTGGTGTTCTTGTACGGCCTCATTCCTATTTTCCTGTTGCAGAGCAGTAGAGCTACTGCAGTCCCGCTTGAATTTTCTATCTTTTACTACTGAAATTTCGCCTCTCTTCTTTAGTTCATATCTTTCCAGTTCTCTTGCCTCATGCTCTCCGAGATTAGATACCAATTTCTGCGTGGCCTCCGTGACACTGTATTCGGCGGCCTTACGCTCACTATGGTCCGCAATGACCCGAGTCAGTTGCAAAGACGCTTCTAGTAATATTTTTTCCCACTTCCCCCTTTCTGCTTCACTTAGTGTAGACATTGAGGGGTTGCAGGCTAGGCGGAGACCCTTAGGTGCAATTTCGTGAGATAGATATTTGTTTAGTTGTTCTGAGTGTTTTTCGTATTGCACCCGCTTTTCAATGGTTTTTCTAATCGATAGAAATGAGTGGGACCATGCGTATTTAAGACTTCCCGTACCTTTTGTTTCCCCGTGTCATTTGGAAGCCACCGCCTTGGTCTTCGCCGCATTCGTCCGCCTGGTGTTGTAAGGCCTCGCTGGTGGGAGTGGTGACGTCGTCACTGCTGGGACTCTGGATGGCTCTTTGTGTCCCTCGGCTCCCTGTTGTTGAGTGGGTTTGGCACTGGAGTTTGCCGTGCAAGCCGTTGCCGCCGATCTCTGACTCACTGGTGGGACTCGCTGGCTCGCTGGCCTGGCTGGTGGTAGTGGGGACATCGTCACTGCTGGTGCCCTGGATGGCTCTGTGTGTCGCTCGGCTTCTTGTTGTTGAGGGGGCTTGGCACTGGAGTTGTCCGTGAAAGCGATTGCCGCCGATCTCCATGCCGCCGACGTCCATCGCAGCTGCACCCTCGTGTGCTGTGCCAGCAGCGCGACCCCCTCGAAGCTTGCATGTAAGCCGTCAGCAGCCAGGAAGCGACGCATCGGGAGTGTTGAGAAACCATGTTCGACGTAATAGACGCCTGCTCCCAACAACCCGTAGTGGCAGAGACGGCGGGCCTCTCCGCTGAATCGCTGTACCTCCATATTAAACCGATTCATTGATCGCCAGTTCGAGTCCCGCCGTCGGCGATTGGGTGCGCGAGGTAGTGGCAGACTAAGATGCAGTGTCTTGATGTTTGGGCGCATCTGCCTCAATCGCTTCGAAGCCTCCCTCAACGAATCCAGTGATCTTGAAGAGCTCGTCTTCAGGATGTCCGTGGTGCCCACATGCAGAAACGTGTCCACCCGGTAAGGTAGGTACTCAAGTAGCGCCGGAATGTCCAAAAACATAGCACCACCATAGGAGATGAAGCACGGCGTCGACGAGTCGTTCGGGCTGAAATGCGTGTGGACGTACCGCATGATTGAGTCCCCGATGACGGCACACTTCGTAGGGTAATTTGGATATCTCCGCGACAAACGCTCCGTTGATGATGTACT
Source organism: Rhipicephalus annulatus (assembly GCA_013436015.1). NCBI lineage: Eukaryota > Metazoa > Arthropoda > Arachnida > Ixodida > Ixodidae > Rhipicephalus > Rhipicephalus annulatus. The sequence continues at coordinate 93,173 of WOVY01002218.1, read as the reverse complement.
GGCAGCCATGGTTCAGGTCAGTGGGAGTAATAATTCAATGGGCCATTTCGTCTTCCTGAAGGTATGGGGTATGGCACAACGGGAGCGTTGTCAACAAGGATAAATATATTTATTTCCCAACAGTTTCGGGAGCGGTCCTCCCTTCATCAGGAGATGAGTTATACTGACATGAGCTTCCAAACTTCCTTGCAGTCGCCTCCCTCTCGCCTTGAAAGACGTTTGCGAGAGTGAGAGGCAACTGGGAAAAAAAAGGAGGAGGGGAAAAAAAGAAAGAAAAGAAAGAAAGTAAAAAAGAGGAAGAACCACTGTCAGCACTGAGAACGAAGCCAACTGTCCGTCTACATCCACCTATGGTTCATATCACGTGCTGTTCAGTTCTTGCCGTGTGTCGGGCCACCCAAGATTGTCGCCGCGGTGCCGGGAGGGTCCGGGACGGCGTGCCTAAAGAAAGGGGTTTCCCCGTAATTGGTCGTTCGGCGGGCGGCGGGCGGTGTGTGTAAAGGAAAGGTTTCTCGTTAATGGGTCGGTCGGCTATTTACCTTTAATCTTCGTCCGTTTCCCTTCAACGGTCATGAAGTGGTAGGCGAACATAAACACTTTGTATGTGCATGTGGAAAAAAAAAACACAAGAAAGGACAGTGTACACGTACGAGTCAGTCAGAAAAAAGCATGGTCTCCAGCTATCAATCTTTGTCACCAATTTTCTCCTGGCTTACTTCTCCGAGGCAGTTGAGTTTTCCGGGGTCCTCGTTGATGCCGGCTACTAATGTACGAAATTTGAAAATAAAATATGCCTCACGCTGTTCGCGCTCGCGTCTGTTTGAAAAACCGGACTGCAAAAGAGTTACGCTAATATTTTCAAAACTGTATATATATATATATACTATATATATATATATATATATATATATATATATATATATATATATATATATATATATATATATATATATATATATACTTGCCGTGAGCAGGAATCGAACCTACGACCTCTAAATAACGTGTTCAATGCTCCGATATATATATATATATATATATATATATATATATATATATATATATATATCGATATATATATATATATATATATATATATATATATATCGATATATATATATATATATATATATATATATATATATATATATATATCGGAGCATTGAACACGTTATTTAGAGGTCGTAGGTTCGATTCCTGCTCACGGCAAGTTATTTTTTCACCCACTTTTCTTCCTTTTTATTTACGTTACATTGGTTCTAATAACTTCCCCTATACATTCCTTGGCATTATTGTCTGTTAGATCTGATTATTATTGTGTCAAAACACGGAAAAACAAGCCCTTAGGTATACACTTCTTTCCCTTATTTATTTATTTATTTATTTATTTATTTATTTATTCAAAATACCTTACAGACCCAACAGGGCATTTTATTTTATTTCATTTATTTCGCCCTTAGAGGCCCGAAGGCATTACATAAAAGGGGACAAGTAACAAGATAGGGTACAATGTTCAACAGGATAAGTAAATAAATAAATAAATGAATAAAAGCAAATAAGTTTACACAGGAGACAGGAATCAGAAATCACATGAACGAACTAGAACAAGATAAAAAAGAATACACAATGCTTTACATATGTTAAACAATTGCAGAGCAAAACTAAGTACAGTTCTAAAACGCTTGGCAATAAACACGAAGTAGTTGAGATTATCAGGAGAGAGGCTTGAAAAAATGTTCGTTCAGTTTTGCGCGGAACGTTTCTCTGTCGGCGCATGAAGCGGAGTCATCCGGTAAGGCATTCCAGAGGGCTATTGCATTAGGAAAAAATGAGGTGATAAATGCTGTCGTCCGGCCATTTATGCGTGCAATGGGCCTGCTATGATTTATGCGCGATGAAGTTCTGTGAGCAGATTGGAGCAACTGATGTCTAGAGCGTGGATGATAATAGAAGCGGTGCAGAAGGCATAGACGGGTTATAAAGCGGCGGGATTCAACGAGTTGGAAGAGAAAGAGTGTTTTAGCTCGGTAACGCTGGTTTTGTGTGAGTATTGCGAAGATATGAAGCGAGCTGTGCGATTTCGGATGGACTCTAATTTAGTTGTTAGGTAGGCTTGTGAAGGATGCTAGATTGCTGAAGCATATTCAAGTTTAGGTCGTATGAAGGTGATGAAAGCTAGTTTTTTTATGTCGGGGGATGCGCACTTCAGGTTGCGTCGAAGGTAGCCGAGTGTACGGGATGCTGTAGAGCAGATGGAATCGATGTGGGTGATCCAGGATAGGGGAGCATAAAGGGAATGCATACATGAATTGGTACACTTTCCATACAAACAATAACATGAACTAAATGTCAATTATTATACAAATCTTAATAGGAATAAGAATGAGAAAATAATAATAATAATAATTTTAATAGGAATAGAACTACAATGAACATCAGTAGAGTATATGCGTGAGATAATGATTTAAAACGAGCTAAAAAAACAAGCACAAATTGTGAAAAGACTTTCCAATATTCAAAAGAAAACATCACTGAATAAAACACAACAGAACTGAATGGCATGTTAGTATTCAAACCATCAAACAAAATAAGTTTAAAGTAAGAGAAAAAAAAAGCGAGATACTAGTAGTGGATAAACGCGTAGGTGCCGATTTTGATATGAATAAAACGTACAGTTAATCTTGTAAATCGGTGAGTAAAAGGTGCCGGAATTTTTCCCGATTGCGTTCTGCAACGATTTCATTTGGAAGGCTCACATGCGGATAAAACGGGGGAGTGCAGATGAGTTAAAAATGTATGTTTTACTGTATATGCGTATGAATGAAAGATGATTATTTAGTCTCTTTGATGTGAATGCAGATGTTTGCCATGTCAATGATAATGGCTTTGTTTCACGTACGTATTTATGGAATAATGAAAGCAGGTTTAGATCACGTCAGCTGCTCAAAAGGGAAAGTGATAAGTTTTTTTAATTTGTGTTATGCTTGCGCTGTGGTCGTAGTTTTGTGAGATGAATCTAGCGGCTCTATTCTGGATCGATACCAGCATGTTAGGTAAATAGCTGTAATGAGGGGACCAAACTGCAGAAGTAAATTCTAGCTGAGGGCAAACAAAGGTTAAGTAAGCTAAAGCACGCATATTTGTGGGCGTTTTACGTAGATTGCGGCGTATGTAGCCTAATGATCGTGAGGCGTCACTGCAGATGTTGGTGATGTGGGTTGTCGAAGAAAGGTTAGATGTGAAGGTTACGCCTAAATATTTAAAAGAGTCAACACAAGATACGGTATTGCCATTAATAAAGTAAGAAAACTCAGAGTTAGAATGTTTGCGAGAGAAGGACATTACTTTACATTTACTTGAATTAAGGGACATTAGCCAACTATTACACCAATTGTTGATGAGGTCGAGGTCATTTTGAATTATTACGCCGTCACAAGTACTAGTTATTGCTCGGTAAATTATACAGTCATCAGCGAAAATGCGCACTTCTGAGGATAAATTACTTGGTAAGTCATTAATATAATTAATAAAAAGCAGTGAACCGAGAACACTCCCTTGCGGCACACCAGAACAAACGTATGAAAGTGGGGATGAAAAGTCATTAACAATGGTGAATTGCTGCCGGTTAGTAAGAACGTTCTGTATCCATGACAGAGTTGATGAATCTATACACAAAGAAGAGAGTTTAGTGATTAAGCGGCAGTGAGCAACATGATCGAAAACTTTGGAAAAATCCAGAAAAAGACAGTCAATTTGCAAGTTAAGATCTAAGTGATGGTGTAGGTCAGTCGTGAATTCAAAAAGCTGTGTTTCGCATGATAGGGTCTTTCTAAATTTATGTTGGTTAGTGAAGAAAAAGTCATTCTGCTCTAAGTGATTGTATATATGGGAGGCGATTATATACTCAAGCATCTTACAGCAGATGGATGTCAGAGAAATGGGTCTGTAATTTTGAGGGGAGTTTTTATTGCCGCTTTTAAACACAGGGATGACCTTTGCAATTTTCCAGTCATGTGAAAGCTGTCCTGTTGATAGTGATTGCTGAAAGATGTGACATAATATTTTACTCGAGGGTGAGGCTGTACTTTTTAGTATCTTAGTGTTAATCTCATCAACACCCGCTGACGTGGACAGTTTAAGATTATTTATTATAGATGCGATTCCGTCAACAGTGACTTCAATGGGCTGCAAAAAGGGATAGTCAAGATCGGCTACATCGGGAATGTTTGTATGATCTTCAGTGGTGTAAACTGATGTAAAGAAAGTATTGAAAGCGTTAGGACAGTCTTGATCTGGAATGAGAATGTGGTCGTCATTTTGCAAGGTTATTTTGTTATCGTGACGTTCTGGGCACACTTGTTTCCTAAACTTCTTAGCGTTAGTGGTGAGCAGTGACGGTAGATCATGAGAAAAATACTTATCACGGGCGGTGCGTATCGCGGAGCAGTAGCTATTCAAGAAGTTTCTATACCTTTGCCATGAAGCAGCAGTTTGTGCGCGTTTAGCCGTCGTGTACAATCTCTTTTTTTTTATTTCTTAACCTGCTAAGTGATTTATTGAACCATGGATTTTGTTTATCATTTGTTCTTTTGATTGTAGGAATATGTTCACTAACTAATGAAGCTAACTTGTTTTTGAAGAGTGTCCAGTTGTCTTCTATGGATCGATTATAAAAGGATGGTAAAAGTACGCTCTCAAAGAATGTGCATAATTCATCATTTAAAACAATGTACCTCTATTATAATCACGAATTTTTTTGTTTTAGCTCCAGCGAGACGAAATGGGACATTAAGAATCATTTGAATTAACCGGTGGTCGCTGAAGCCATCTATGTATGTTATATTCAATATAGTATTTGGTGCCGTTGTAATACCAAGTCAAGTATATTCGAGTCACGAGTGGGTTGGCTTATGATCTGGGCTAGGTTAAAATCTAATGTTAAGGCAATGAACGCAGTGGAGACATGGCAATTAGATGAAAGTAGTTTCCAGTGTATTGAAGGAAAATTGAAGTCGCCAAATAAATAAACGAGCTCAGTTGGACACGTCTTAACAGCATGAGTTATGGTGCATCGTAAGTCGCTTAGAAATGATGGATTAGTGTCAGGAGGGCGATAGCAGCAACCAATTAATAATTCCTCAAATTGATTTTTGCAAACAACCCATACAATTTCTATATTTGTAGCAGACGTCATTAGATAAGAGATTATTGCCTTTTTAATGCCTATAATTACGCCTCCACCCCTTCTGTTAATGCGATCGCAACGGTAAATATTATAGGCATTTTGTAAGGGACTAATTTCATTGTCTGAAATATTTGCATGAAGCCATGTCTCAGTGAAGATGATTATGTCAGAACCCGTGTCATCAAGGAAGGAACAGAACTGGTCGAGCTTTCGCAGAAGGCTGCGAATATTAGTAAATGATATGGTGAGTAATGGTAAATTCTATATATATGATGGTAAATATATATATACTGTAAGGCAACGTTTTGGCTGCAAGACACTTCTTTTACTTGCCGAGCCTCTGCCCCACAACACAGGTCAGACTGATGATGATGAGTATTTACATATTGTTACGGTGCGATGGATGCCTTTATTTACAGGAGATGATCAATGCGAGAGTCCAGGGATCTGGCCGATCACCGCTCGTGCCAACCTCGTTCTCCTCTTCTTCCACGCGCATCCTCAGTATCGTAGCAATTCCCCCTTTGCAGACGATGCCCACCGGGCGAGTTAGGCTTCGTTGCGATGATGATAGCGTTTTAAACGGGCAACATGAACGATGTTGGTCTTGCTTGAGCGGCGGCCAGTTGACAACAGCTGAGATATCACGTACGTGACATCGCTTAGACCTTCCAAGACAACAAACGGACCGGTGTAGTTGGCCAGAAACTTTTGGCAGAGGCCGCGCTTGCGAAGCGGCGTCCAAAGCCACACCAAATCCCCTTTCTCAAACCATACGTGCCGGTGACTTCTGTCGTAACGGTTTTTGGAGCGTTTCTGTGAGACGAAAGTTCGAAGACAGGCGATGCGCCGGGCCTCTTCTGCGCGGCAAATGGTTTCGGCGAGAGTAGGTTGATCAGTCTCGGAAAAAGGAAGAATAGTGTCAAGAGCTGTGCGGGGTTGGCGTGCGTAGAGCAGATAAAATGGACTGTATCTCGTTGTTTCGTGCTGTGCAGTGTTGTAGGCGAAAGTTATAAATGGCAAAATCACGTCCCATGTTTTGTGTCCAGAATCAACATACATTGAAATGATGTTGACGAGAGTCCTATTTGTTCGTTCCGTCAAACCAATAGCCTGCGGGTGATACGGGGTAGTGTGACGAAAATGGCATGAAGCAAGACGAAGGAGGTCTTCAACTACATCGGCAACAAATTGCCGCCCGCGATCACTGATGATGACACGGGGGGGATCCATGGCGTAATATAACGTGTGACAGCATGAACTGCGAAACTTGAGTGGCCGTTGCCGCAGGAATCGCCGCAGTTTCGGCGTAACGTGTGAGGTGGTCAACGCCCACAATAATCCATCGGTTGCCGTTCGTTGATCGCGGAAGAGGGCCGAGCAGGTCGACACCTACGACGTCAAATGGTGAACTCGGGGGTGCTATGGGATGAAGTAGTCCGGCTGGCGGAGTTGTAGGACGCTTGTGGCGTTGACATTGCTCACAGCTCGCAACGTATGCAGTCACACTTTTACGCATCTTCGGCCAGAAGAAGCGTTCTTGCGTGCGATAAAATGTCCTAGAAAAACCCATATGGCCAGATGTTGGGTCGTCGTGCATTGCTCGAAGTACGTGTTGTCGAAGACTTGTAGGCACAACTAGAAGTAGGCGAGGGCCTACGCCAGAATAATTCTTTTTGTAAAGAACGCCATCCTTTACGACGAAACCATGTTGACCGTTCGTTCCGGAAATAAAGAAAGAAGCGAGACTGTTGTCATTGCGTTGCTCTGCTCGAAAAGTTGTTAGGTCGGGGAACGGAGTATCCACTACAGCCAAATATTCATCAAAGTTGTCAGAGTCACACTCGGTTGTCGGAAGGGGAAGTCGTGAAAGGCAATCAGCGTCGGCATGACGACGACCGCTCTTGTAGCAGACTTCAAAAGTCGTGTTCTTGCAATCGTAATGCCCAACGAGCAAGACGACCAGATGGGTCCCGTAGTCCAGTGAGCCAACATAAAGAATGGTGGTCCGTGACAATCGAGAATCTGCGTCCATAGATATAAGGGCGAAACTTGTGCACGGCGAATATGACCGCGAGACATTCCTGCTCTGTCACAGTATAGTTTCGCTCCGGCTTACTTAAACAGCGACTGGCATAGGCAACGACGTGTTCAGCAGCTCCATGGCGTTGTACCAAGACGGCGCCAATACCTACACCACTGGCGTCTGTATGAACTTCTGTGGCAGCAGATGGGTCATAGTGGCGAAGTACGGGCCCTGACGTAAGAGCAAACTTGAGTTGCGAAAAAGACGACTCGCATTCCGCTGACCACCGAAAAGGTGCGTTTTTGTTGAGTAGGGACGTCAAAGGGTAAGCGAGGTCGGCGAACCTGGGCACGAAGCGACGGAAGTACGAGCATAGGCCCAAAAAGCTTCGCAACTCTCGTACCGACTGAGGTTGTTTGAAGCTGCTGACTGCTGCGACTTTCTGGGGATCGGGTCGAACGCCATGCTTGTCCACCAGGTGACCGAGAACGAGAGTCTCACGGCTGCCAAAGTGACACTTCTTAGAGTTCAGGGTGAGCTTAGCTCTCTCAAGGCAGGTGAGAACAATGTCTAGACGATGGTTGTGTTCATCGAATGTACGGCCAAATATTATAATGTCATCCAGGTAGCAAAGACAAACTTCCCACTTTAGTCCACGTAACACAGAGTCCATGAAGCGCTCAAACGTGGCTGGAGCGTTGCATAGGCCAAACGGCATTACATTGAATTCAAATAGACCATCTGGGGTTATGAAGGCCGTTTTCTCTTTGTCATTCGGGTGCATGGGTATTTGCCAATAACCAGATCTCAAATCCACGGATGAGAAGTACGATGCCGAATGTAAACAATCGATGACATCATCAATCCTGGGAAGCGGGTAGACATCCTTTTTAGTAACAGAGTTGAGCCTTCTGTAATCCACGCAGAATCGCCATGTACCATCTTTTTTTTCGGACAAGAATCACAGGGGCAGCCCAAGGACTACACGACTCTTGGATAACCCTTTTCTTTAACATCTCTTCTACCTGTTGAGTAATGACCTTGCGCTCCGCAGATGAGACACGGTATGGTTTCTGTCGGATAGGGTGAGCGGATCCTGTGTCAATCCCATGGCGAGTACGCCACTCGGGTACACTTATTTGCTCTTCTTTCTGCGCAAAGTCAAATATAGTAGCGTGCTTCGCAAGGACTTCGACCAAAGCTTGACGTTTTTCTGATGATAGCGACTTGTTTACCATACTCAGAAAGTTGGCTTCTGTATGGTACGTTGCACAAATAGGATCTACTCTCTCGTCACTTAAAGATGCAATGAAACTGGTCGCATTTTGTTCGAAGCGGGCGAGTCGCATTCCGCCGGGTAGCATAACAGGTTCATTTGAATAGTTCGACACCCATAAGGCCGATCGCCTATCACTGATCGACATAACACAATGTGGAATGAGCACATTTTTCTTGGCGCAATTAAGAGGAATGGGCTCCACAAGAACATCAAACTTTTCGGCGTCCGAGGCAGAGGCGTCAACGCGTACGGTCTTCATCGAGTTGGGCGGCAAGACAACATCCTCAATGACGGTGATAGAACCTTGACAGCACCTAGGATCGTCAGTAAATGCCGATAGCATAATCTCGCCAGCACCGCAATCTACAGTAGCCCCGCACTCGCGTAGAAAATCGATGCCCAAGGTGATGTCATGGGTGGAGCTGGTCAGGACGGCGAATTCAGCCTCGAAGACCTTGTCACCCAAAGTGACACTAACAACACACACACCGATCGGACACAATGTCTCCCCGCTCACTGCACGAAATGATGCACAACTGTCCCAGCGAAACATCACTTTATGTCCTAGCCGCAATTTGAAGTTAAGACTCATCACTGAAACAGCTGCTCCAGTATCTATCAAAGCCATCGTAGGAAGTCCATCAATAACCACGGGGACCCTATTTTGAGTCATAAAAACGGGTGGAGGCATAGGCGGATGTAGTGACAAATGTTCGGCGACCTCACCTCCATTGGCCGCACCACCTAGTTTCCCGGAGGCGGGGAGGTGACGCGTCGACCAGGAGATGGGGAACGGAACCGGCGTGTTGTGGGGGGCGTCAAGCTTCGCACGGAGGAAGGCGAGTCGTTGCGTAAATTCCGGTGGAAATTGCGTCCTACATGTGTATCACTGTGGGTCGTTTGCTGGAAGCCGTCCCCAACGTACGCGTCCCGCATTGAACGCATACCACCACGCCAGCGGTTTTGTCGAGAAGAAGGTGATGGTGCCTCGTAGTAGCGTTGCTGGGGGCGACGCCTTTGACCACAGAATCGAGCCACATGTCCACGGAAACCGCAGTTATAGCACACAGGGGCCTCACGTACGTCGCCAAACCTTCCACGAGGCGCCATGTGCCCATGATCGTCCCACGAAGACACCATTGTAGGTGGTTGGCGGGAGGCGTTCTGGAAACCACGGCGATGATGTAAGTTGTCGGTTGGGGGCGCTGGTGCTCTTGATTGGGGCACATCATATAGCGTGGCATCAACGGCAGCACACATTGCGTCGTATGGCGGGGAGGTGTTGATAGCAGGTGCTCTCGGCGGGTTGACAGCATCACGTCGTCCAAGTTCTTCGCGTACGATTTGCCTGATCATTGAGGCAAGATCACAGGGGAATGTTGGAGGGACGTCGACACTTGCAACGGTGGTGACGTTGGCAAGTCTACCAAATTTGGGAGTGATGCGCCTAGCCTTCAGTGTCTCAAACGTGCGGCAGTGTTGTATTACGTCCGCTACAGACGCCAAGGTGTCCTTGCCGATGAGGAAATTGTAGACATCCTCAGCAACCCCTTTGAGAAGATGCCCTACCTTGTCATCTTTTTTCATGCGTGGGTCTACAGACTTGCACAATTTCAGGATCTCTTCGATGTACGTTGTGCATGTTTCACCGGGAACTTGAGCACGCTGCATCAAAGTTTGCTCAGCGCGCTTCTTCTTCATCAATGGGTCCCCGAAGCAGCTCGCTATTTCTTTCTCAAACGCTTCTCAGGTCATTATTGTTTCTTCGTGGTTTTCAAACCACACCAACGCCGTCCCTTGAAGAAACAATCCGACGTTGGACAACCGGGAGGCCGCATCCCAACAGTTGTATTTACTCACACGGTTGAAGTGTTTCAGCCATTTGTCGACGTCTTTTCCGACCCTCTCCGAGAAGCTTCGTGGTACCATGTGCCGGGGCCACGCAGCGCCAGACGAAGAGTGCGTGGTGTCGCCGTCAGCAATCGGATCCATAGAGAGCGGTGGTAGACCAGCCAGTCGGTGGCTTCGGCGTAGTTCTTGAGATAGCGCTTCCGTGATCGTTGGCCTTGGATCGCTCCGCTGTACCCCGCACCTTCCACCAATCTTGTTACGGTGCGATGGATGCCTTTATTTACAGGAGATGATCAATGCGAGAGTCCAAGGATCTGGCCGATCACCGCTCGTGCCAACCTCATTCTCCTCTTCTTCCACGCGCATCCTCAGTATCGTAGCAATATGATAAGATGACACGTATTAATAATGCTCACACTTATTTTCCCCCCACGCGTAAGGGGCCAGCCCGGAGGTGTCTTAGACAGAAACGGAACGTCGAACTAATGGCTTCAGATGCGATTTGTGGACAATCTCCGAACCACAACAGCGACGATTCGAAGAAAGGTCGGTGGGAGTGACTTGATACCTAGTTCACTAGGGACGTTTGTTCATTGATTGTATATGGTCCAGTGAAGCGTGACTGAAACTTGTCACACAATCCTGGAGTACGAATGGGCGTCCAAAGCAACACTTCATCCCCCGGACTGATGGAGACGTGGCGATGAGAGCTGTCGTAGCGTTGCTTGCGATCTTGCTGATTGGCTTCTGTATTAAGGCGAGCCCGCTGCCAACATTCTTCGAGCCTTGTGATGAACTGCTCTGATACGGTTGCCGAGGCGTCAGTTGGCACATTTAGGAAAGAGACGTAGATGGTGAATGTCTGTGAACGGCCGTACACGAGGAAGAAAGGCGAGAAGCCAGTAGTTCTTTGCACAGCTGTGTTATAGGCAAACGTCACAAAAGGCAAAATCGTATCCCAGTTGTCGTGGTTTGGTGCAATGTACATTGACAGCATGTCTGTTAGTGTCCGATGAAATCTCTCTGTCAGCCCATCAGTTCGGGGATGGTAGGCTGACATCGTCTTATGTACTGTGCCACAGGTTGTGAGCAGGGTTACGATTATGGTGGACAGGAACGTCTTGACGCGATCACTGAGGAGGACGCGAGGTGCACCGTGCCATAATACAATGGCGTTGAGAAAGTCTGCGACGTCTGAAGCAGAACTTGTGCGTAGTGCCGCAGTCTCTGCGTACCGTGTCAGGTGGTCGACAGCAGTCAGAATCCAACGATTACCTGCCGGCGTGATGGGGAGAGGTCCGAGTAGGTCTATGCCAACGATGGCAAATGGAGTCTCGGGACACGTGATAGGTTGCAGAAGGCCAGCAGGAGACGAAGTTGGTCGCTTCCGCCGTTAACACAGATGGCAAGATGCAACGTACTTGGCCACAAAGGTGCAACGTACTTGGCCACGAGCTGGACAAAGGCCGGAAAACATCTTGTTTGAGCATATCAGCAACGTTGTCCTCGATGATTTTTCGCTCTGCGAACACACTCGATATGGGCAGCGGCGTACGATTGTATTGCCTTCCGTTTCAATTCGATGCACGGCGACAGAAGTGCGAACCAGAAGCTTGGAATATACATCATATGAAACGCTGTGTTTTCGAAGCATACCCAAATGTTCTTGCTTTTGTGCTTACGTGAGATCAGGATTTATTGTGGCTATTAAAGCAGCCGTCGTAGCATGGTCACCAGTACTCGTAGAGAAAGATGGCGAGTCTGCGTGAAGGGGCACCAGAGAAAGTGGTTCGATATCTGTGAAGCAAACCACACTGGTGCCCTGGGGCAGTGCAACAGGCAATAAAGTGGGATTAACTGCCGTAACTAATGCTCTGCCATCACAAAAGCGCACTAGGCTAGGAGCAATAGTAAGACCACCAGAGATGTAACGTCCACACGGTGCTAGAACACATCACCAGTACTGATCTAATCTGATGTCAGGGTCAGAATAATCTCATTACCTGGAGGATTAAAACAGTCATCAGCGGTGACAAAACGCTGGCTATGGGCATAGTTATCAGACGAAAGCGCAGTATCTGACATGCAAATGACCCTCTGACGACAAGATATCACGGCTGAAGCTGAGGAGAGAAAGTCCCATCCTAAAATGAGCGCATTGGTACACGATGGCAGAACGAGGAACAGTATATGGTGAAGGATGCCCTCAATAAAAACTCGTGCTGTGCAAACACCAGAAGGCTGAACAAAAATCGCATTAGCACAGCGAAGGGGAGGGCCATCATACGATGTCTTCGCTTTGCGCAAACGGGAACACAAGTCCACACTAATAACTGAGAGTGATGCACCTGTGTCCACCAAGGCTTAAGTCCATATGCCCTCAACATACACTGAAAGTACATTTGAGGGGCGTTCCGGAGGATTTCGATGCAGTCCGCAATATGCAGCTTTCCCTCATGAAGATGCACTGTTTAGTTTTCCGGGCGATGATCAGACGCCGTGGTAGCCGGACGAAGTGGTGACGAGGAACGGCGCATAGGTGACGGGGAGCGACGGCGTGAGGAGTGGAAGGTACTGGCTGCATCGGAGTACTGTGGAGAGGGTGAGCGGCGCTGGTACAGTTGGTATGGGTGGCGATGTGGAGCAGGGGCAAACTCATCCCTCTCGAATTCACTATAGCCACGCCTTTCGTCTTGTTGACGTCGACGACGTAACCGTGAGATGTGGCCGCGTATTCCGCAATAATAGCAAATTGGTCTGGATGGACGCCAGGCTTGAAAAGAAGGAGGCGTTGCTCATGGGGCGAGGACATTCAGTGAAGGCTGCATAGTTGACCCATACTGTGGTGATTTCTGAGGAGGTGACGCTGCAACCACCTGAGCGTACGTCGGCTTTGGAGTGGTATGCGAGCTCGGGACTTGCTCACACGTCATGGATGCGAGTTCCTCCCTCACAATATTGCGGAGGCTGCCTGTAGAAGGCGTCATGCGGAGCTCACAAGATGACGAGGTGGCCTGGAGTTGCAGCTCCTCGCGGATCATGGACCGTATCAGCGCACGGAGCTCACCATCATGCGTTGGCCTGATATCTGCTGTTTCAGGTTGTAAACGTATCAGTTGAAGGTCATCGAGTCGCTGACACGTGCTGGTGATATCGGCGACCGTGGTCGAGTTCTTTGCCGCCAGAGCGTTAAATGCGACGGCACCTATGCCCTTGAGCAAGTGGCGAACGTGGTCATGCTCCGCCATCGAGCTGTCGACGCGACGGCATAGGGCGAGGACATCTTCAATGTACGAAGTATAGGACTTGCCGGAGTGCTGGACACATTCAGCAAGCTTTCGTTTGGCGATGTCTGCACGTACAGAAGGGTTGGCAAATATCTGACGGAGCTGCTGCTTAAAGGTAGGCCAGTCTGGGAACCCCAGCTGATGGTTGAGAAACCATGTCTTAGCGACACCCGTCAGATAGAACGGTACGCGGGACAGCTTCACAGAATCATGCCAATAGTTAAGCGCACTCACACGATCGTACTCATCTAACCAGTCTTCAACGTCTTCACCGCGAAGGCCGGCGAACATTGGTAGATCTTTTTGAGGGGCGGTGACAGTCCAAGAAGGCATGCCCAGGGGTGCAGGCGGGGTGGATGAAGCCGTGTTGTGCTCGTCTTGCGACATGACCGTAGGCTGACTGCGCAGGCGGCGACGCGACCGGAGCTCCAGGGATGGTTCGTAGTCGAAGATAACGAAAAAGCGCTGCAGGGAAAGGACCAGGGGACCGGAAAGCACTCTCCATCACTTGTAAGGCAACGTTTTGGCTGCAAGACACTTCTTTTACTTGCCGAGCCTCTGCCCCACAACACAGGTCAGACTGATGATGAGGAGTATTTACATATGATAAGATGTAAGATGACGCGTATGAATGAATAATGCTCACTATATATATGTATGTATGTACATATATATATATGATATGGCACAACGGGAGCGTTGTCAACAAGGATAAATATATTTATACTTGTTGACAACGCTCCCGTTGTGTCATATCCTATACCTTCACGAAGACTAACTGGCCCATAACTGACTCCCACTATATATATATATATATATATATATAGATATATATATATATATATATATATATATATATATATATGTGTGTGTGTGTGTGTGTGTGTGTGTGTGTGTGTGTGTGTGTGTGTGTGTGTGTGTGGGTGTGTAGGGCAGCGGCGATGGTGTAGTGGTTAGAGCATCCGCCTCGCATGCAAGAGGTCCGTGGTTCAAATCCCGGTACCGCGCAGTTCCCAACCGGATTAAAAAAAAATCCGCGTGTTGATGGAACTGCATTAAGAGGCCTGGGGTGCGGCCTCACCGGCAAACACCGCCGAGAATGCACTCCCTCACCAGAGAAGGATTGGCCACCCTGGTGCAGTATCTGGCCACTACCTCCCACATGCTTACGTCAAATAACTCACGGCCCTCAGTCCCCAGCAGCTGCGAAGCAACTGACCACGGCGGCGGTCAGATCTGCAACGCAGCAGAGGGTGCTAAGAATCTCTGGATCCGGACAGGCCGCCATTGGAACCTGAACTTGGCAACGTTTAACGCTAGAACCTTATCTAGTGAGGGAAGTCTAGCTGTACTATTCGAGGAGCTAGAGGGTGTTAAATGGGATATAATAGGGCTCAGTGAGGTTAGGAGGACAGATGAGGCCTATATGGTGCTACAGAATGGGCACGTCCTTTGCTACAGGGGCTTGGCAGACAGAAGAGAACTGGGAGTGGGGTTCCTAATTCACAGAAACATAGCTGGCAACATAGAGGAATACTATAGCATTAATGAAAGGGTGGTAGCTATTGTAATTAAACTGAATAAAAGATACAAGATGAAGGTAGTACAGGCTTACGCGCCTACATCCAGCCATGATGACGCTTCAGTTGAAAGCTTCTATGAAGACGTGGAATCGGCATTGAGTAAGGTAAAAACACAGTATACTATAGTGATGGGCGACTTTAATGCAAAGATAGGGAAGAAGCAGGCTGGAGACCGGGCAGTAGGAGATTATGGCATCGGTACTAGAAACGCCAGAGGAGAGCTACTAGTAGAATTCGCAGAACGCATTCTTTTACGGATTTTGAATACCTTCTACCGAAAACGAGAAAACCGCAAGTGGACATGGAGGAGCCCTAATGGCGAAAATAAGAACGAAATAGACTTTATAATGAGTGCACACCCTGGAATCGTGCAGGACGTGGAAGTGATTGCCAAGGTACGATGCAGTGACCATAGAATGGTGCGGTCTCGAATTCGCCTAGACTTGAAGAAGGAACGACAGAAACTGATACGCAAGAAGCCAATCAATCAGCTAGCACTGAGAGGGAAAGTACAGGAATTCAGAGTGTCGCTGCAGAACAGGTACTCGGCTCTTAGTGAGGAAACCAACCTTAGCGTAGATACAATGAATGATAATCTGACGAGTATAATCACGGAGTGTGCAGTGGAAGTTGGAGGCAGGGTAGTTAGACAGGACACTGGCAAGCTTTACCAGGAAACGAAGAACCTAATTAAGAAGCGTCAAATCATGAAAGTGTCAAGTACAACAGACAAAATAGAACTGGCAGAGCTTTCGAAGTTGATTAATAGACGTAAGGTATGCGATGTAAGAAGGTATAACATGGAGAGAATTGAACACGCTCTGAAAAACGGAGGAAGTGTCAAAGCATTGAAGAGGAAACTTGGGATAGGCAAAAGTCGGATGTATGCACTAAGGGTCAAAGAAGGCAAAATAACTACCAATATGGATAGGATAGTTAAAATAGCGGAGGAGTTTTACAGAGATCTGTACAGTAGTCGAGACAACCACGACCTTAATACTATAAGAACTAGCAGTAACCCAGATTACACCCCACCAGTAATGATAGAAGTCAGAAAAGCTTTGGAGAGCATGCGAAGGGGCAAAGCTGCTGGTGAGGATCAGGTAACATCAGATCTGCTGAAAGATGGAGGACAGATTGTGTTAGAAAAACTAGCCACCCTGTTTACGATGTGTCTCCTGACGGGAAGAGTACCAGAATCTTGGAAGAACGCTAACATCATCTTAAAAGGAGTTGACAAGGACTTGAAGAATTACAGGCCGATCAGCTTGCTCTCTGTAGTATACAAGCTATTTACAAAGGTAATTGCTAACAGAGTAAAGAAAACATTAGAATTCAATCAACCAAAGGAACAAGCAGGATTTCGAACAGGCTACTCAACAATTGACCACATTCATACTATCAATCAGGTAATAGAGAAATGCTCAGAGTATAACCAACCACTATACATAGCCTTCATAGATTACGAGAAGGCGTTTGATTCAGTAGAATTATCAGCCGTCATGCAAACACTGCGGAATCAGGGCGTAGATGAAGTATATATAAACATTCTGGAAGAAATCTACAGGGGATCAACTGCTACCATAGTGCTTCATAAAGAAAGCAACAGAATACCAATCAAGAAGGGTGTAAGGCAGGGGGACACAATTTCCCCAATGCTATTTACCGCATGCTTACAGGAGGTTTTCAGAAGCCTAGAATGGGAACAGTTAGGGATAAGAGTCAATGGAGAATACCTTAGTAACCTGCGCTTCGCCGATGACATTGCATTGCTGAGTAACTCGGGGGACGAATTGCAACTTATGATTACGGAGTTAGACAAGGAGAGCAGAAAGGTGGGTCTTAAAATTAATCTGCAGAAAATGAAAGTAATGTACAACAACCTCGGCAAGGAGCAGCGCTTCGAGATAGGTAATAGTGCACTTGAAGTTGTAAAAGACTATGTCTACTTAGGGCAGGTAATAACCGCAGAGCCGAACCACGAGATTGAAGTAACTAGAAGAATAAGAATGGGGTGGAGCACATTCGGCAAGCACTCTCAAATTATGACAGGTAGATTGCCACTATCCCTCAAGAGGAAGGTATATAACAGCTGTATCTTGCCGGTACTTAGCTACGGAGCAGAAACCTGGAGACTTACAAAGAGGGTTCAGTTAAATTGAGGACGACGCAGCGAGCAATGGAAAGAAAAATGGTAGGTGTAACCTTAAGAGACAAGAAGAGAGCAGAGTGGATTAGGGAACAAACGGGGGTTAAGGATATCATAGCTGAAATCAAGAAGAAGAAATGGACATGGGCAGGGCATGTAGCGCATAGACAGGATAACCGCTGGTCATTAGGGGAACTGACTGGATTCCCAGAGCAGGGAAGCGGGTTAGGGGGAGACAGAAGGTTAGGTGGGCAGATGAGATTAAGAAGTTTGCGGGTATAAATTGGCAGCAGCAAGCACAGGACCGGGTTAACTCGCGGAACTTGGGAGAGGCTTTTGTCCTGCAGTGGACGTAGTCAGGCTGATGCTGATGATGATATATATATATATATATATATATATATATATATATATATATATATATATATATATATATATATATATATATATAGTGGGAGTAATAATTCAATGGGCCAGTTAGTCTTCGTGAAGGTATGGGATATGGCACAACGGGAGCGTTGTCAACAAGGATAAATATATTTATTTCCCAACAGTTTCGGGAGGGGACCTCCCTTCATCAGGGGATGAGTTAACTCATCCCCTGATGAAGGGGATGAGTTATATATATATATATATATATATATATATATATATATATATATATATATATATATATATATATATATATATTGCAACGAGCAAGGTTGCGTAAAAACACAGGTTATTATTCGAGAAACGTTAGCCGCAACAAGCTGGTACAGGCAGGAACCCGGCAAACACGAGCCACACACGGACATCAACGTCTTCTTTCACGCTGGCACAGAGCTGGCGCCACTATGCTTCCGTACAATTACTCCCCGCGCAGAAAGGAGCCAACCTGGTGACCTAGGGAGAGGACATGACAAGGGGGTCATAGCACGGTTTGAGGCGTGATACGTGTACTGTTTCACGTCCATGGCAGCGTTGGTCCGAAGGTGGATCAATGGGCTCAACTTCATAGTTGACAAGAGATGTTCGCCGCACCACACGGTAAGGGCCGTGGTATTTCGACGAAAGCTTCGGGGAAAGACCGGGAGGGTTAAATGGGACTCAGAGCCAAACCAGCATTCCTGGGTTATAGTGTACAGTAGACGCAGAGGAATCGTGGTCAGTTTTCTGGTGCCATTGGTCTTGTGCGGTAAATGAGCGAGTGAGTTGACGACACTCTTCGGCATAAGCAGCTGCTTCGGAAACAGGCGTCGCTTCGGATACATGAGGCCTGTAAGGGAGAATGGTGTCCATGGAGCATGATGGCTCACGTCCGTACAGGAGGAAGAAAGGAGAAAAGCCAATGGTTGTTTGTGGCGCAGAGTTGTACGCGTACGTGACAAAAAGGAGCACTTGGTCCCAATTAGTGTAGTCGTCAGAGACGTACATGGCAAGCATATCTCCAAGGGTACGGTTAAAGCGTTCCGTCATGCCATTGGTTTGAGGATGGTATGCCGAGGATTTCCGATGGACAGTGCGACATGCCTTGAGCAGCTCGTCGACGGCGTTCGAGAGAAACACGCGTCCACGGTCGCTCAGTAATTCACGAGGTGCACCGTGTCGCAAAATGAAATGGTGAAGAAGAAAGGACGCAACGTCTTTCGCAGTGGTAGCAGGCAGCGCAGATGTTTCAGCGTAGCATGTCAAATGATCGATGGCGACGATAATGCACCGGTTGCCTTGAAGAGAGTTGGGTAGAGGACCATAAATATCAATTACGACGCGGTCGAATGGTCTCGCTGGGCAGGTTAAGGGTTGCAAAGGGCCAGCAGTGCTGTGAGAAGGCGTCTTGCGTCGTTGACACGTGGTGCATGACCGAACGTACTGGCGAACGCGCCGATACATGCCGCGCCAGTAGTATCTTAGACGAAGGCGAGAGTAACTCTTAAATACTCCAGCGTGGCCACACTGGAGGTCATCGTGAAAGGCAGCGCAGATGTCCGAGCGCAAATAACGAGGTAAATGACGCTAGCGGGTCTGTTGCTTTCACTGTCGTGAGATGTCGAGCAAAACCCTGGACCTATTACGGATGCAATGTTTAAGGAACTGCTAGAAACGCAAAAAACTATCTTGTCTAAAATTTCGCAAACGCAAGAGCAACAAGCCTCATCTGAGTCTGCTATGATTCAAGTTCAAAACAGATTATTAACAATCGAGAGAAAATTAGAGTGCATAGATAAAGTGGATGGTAAGCTGCTAAAGCTTGAGAATGCAGTCGATAGGAGCCATACAGAATTGAGTGCTCTGTGCAGTAGGGTTGACGACCTAGAAAACCGCTCGAGACGAAACAACCTTATTATTAGAGGCGTAAAAGAAGAAGGCCCTGAGAATGATGATGACTCACTGAAAATAATAAGTGACGATATATTTGGCTCCATTCTCAACCAGAAACTGAATTCTGTAGAAAGAATACATAGACTGGGAAAGAAATTTTCTGGCAAAGACTGCCCTGTAATCCTTAGAGTGGCAGACTACCGAGACAAAGTAAAGATACTGAAAAATTGTTTCAAGCTAAAAGGCACTCATATTAACATTAGTGAGGACTACTCAAAACGTGTAACTGAGATACGGAGAAACTTGTGGGTCTCAAGTCTAGAAGAAAGAAAGGAGCGAAAGTTAGACTGGTTTATGGCAAAGTTCTCATCAACAATGTTTTGTACACCTGGAGTGATGATGCCAAGGAGAAGATCAAGTGCAAAGCATCTGCTAAACCCAACCAACAATGACCTGAAAGACAAAAACAGGCCGACTTTAAGATCATCAACTTAAATGCTCGCAGCGTACTGAACAAAAGTCACTTAATAGAAAGTGAAACCTTGGAACATGATCCAGACATACTGGCAATCACCGAGACATGGTTGAACAGTGATGTACATGATGTGGAAGTTACACCGCCAGGTTACGTCTTAATAAGGAAGGTCCGAGGCGGGAGAGGAGGAGGGGTAGCACTTATGATTAAAAGAGACATAAAGTATCAAACTTTGCCAGATGCTGGTGATATTGAAGCCGTATGGGTAAAGATTCGATTAAATGATCACCCTGTGTACATTGGAGTTATGTACAGACCCCCCCCCCCTGTTCTCCTGCTACGACTCTGACCGACTTAAGATGTTTTATGGATTCTAGTATGCACTAGGACGACAAAATAATTTTGATTGGTGATTTCAACTTACCAGGCATTCAATGGGATTCGCATGATATTGTTACGGGAAGGAGACTGACTCAGAGGGGTAGTCACCGATCACCGATGTATTTACAGCTGGTTCGGCGAGCAGCGCCAGCCACCCAGATTAGCTCGTGCCAGTCTGTCTCCTTCGTCTTCTTCAGCTCCATGCACTGGCATGTAGCAATATTATAGGAAACGAAGTAGCTCATTGTGAACATCTTTTGGACATTGCCTTTTGTTTTAACCTATGCCAAATTGTGTCTAGCTACACACGTGTTTTTAAGGCTGTATCCTCTATTCTAGACCTTGTATTTGTATCTTCACTCCTGGAGAAAAAATGTTAAAATATGTGATGTAATCGAGGGCATATCAGATCATCAGATGGTTATGTTTTCCTTGGATATGGCGTCCGCTCGGTTGCATAAGGATTACAAAAATACAGTTCTGAACTTCGCCGCTGCTGATGACTTCTCTGTTTTAGAAAAACTTGAAAACTCTTTCGATACTTTTGTTCTCCTGCAACATTCAAATGCATGTACAAATAGACTATGGGATTATTTCTCGCAGGTGGTCACTGAATGCGTTTAATTCTATATTCCAACACGACAAAAAAAGATAGCAAAGAAAAATCCTTGGATAACGCATGACGTGATCCATGCCAAAAGGCAACTGAAACTAAAACGGAAAGCTCACTCAAAGAATCCTTGCCCTGAAGGAAAGGAAGCCATTCACACTATGAGCCAGGAATTGAGACGTCTCACTGATCTCCACTAGGGTGCTGGATGGCGCTTCGAGCTCTCCGGCGTGCAACCGCCGGAAGTTCGAGCACTCGTCCCGGAAGTCGGACAAATGGCCGCCATTCCAGCATAGCGCGTGCTACGTATGGGCTGGTTTCGCGCGCATTCCGCTAAAAAATGCCTGCTTGTTGCGCCGTCAACTGCACCAGCAGACCAGAGAAGTCGTCTGAGAAGACGTTCCACTTGTAAGTATTACAATATTCTGTGCGACGTGCGTGATACGCAGCGAAACGCAAACGTCATATCAGTGTCGTTTTTAAGCTGTGGCTTTTGTTACGCAGGTTCCCACGCTCTAAGCCGGATTTATACTGGCGTTGGGTGCTTGGGAGTACGTTCGGGGGCTGACTGACGGATCAGGTGTTCTCATTTTCAGGACGCTCAGAAGAACTCCATTTCTAGGATTTCTGGTGACCATTGAAAGTGTCATCGGTCTGGCATCCGCGCTCCTCCTCTCGGACAATGCTCCACTCCGTTACTTTCTTACTTACAAGCTTTCACAAGGCCACATTGAACTGTTCTTTGCCGCTGTGCGTTCTAAAGGGGGCTGGAATAACAATCCCACAGTCTCACAATTTGTGGCTGCATACAAGAGACTTGTCACACACAACCAGGTGAAGGGTGGGCGAGGGAACTGTGAGTCTCTTGACAATACGCGCATACTGTACGTGAGCAGTCAGTTTTGCTCCAACGATGAGCTCGACATGGCCACAGCAAAGCGAAGCGGCACACAAGACCTCATGCAAGGCATAGACCTACCCGACGAGAGCGAGCTGGATGTCATAGTTGAGGATCTCCCTGCACTGTCTCCGTACCTTGGAAACGTCGTTGGTTACATCGCAGGGTTTGTTTGCCAAATGGTCAAACGTAAAATACCTTGCGCAGTATGCTACTCGGCCACCATTGCCGAGACATGTGGTTCGGCACTCCTGAACAGAAAAAACCGTGGAGGTCTTTCCAAGCCGTCGTCATCGACAGCGTACATCTGTCAGCTGACTGAAAAAGCTGCTCGACTGCAGGAGAAGGTTCACGACGGAGGCCTTCCAAAAAAGAATGCAGCCGACACTGTGACAGCCAAGGTTATGGCAGAACTTTCGGGAGTGCTGAGCACGAACAAGCTCTATCCGGAACTGCATGGCCATATGTTCGAATCAGCAGTTGACTCCAACCACTTTGTGCGTCTTGTTAAATGTGTCATCGGCTGCTACGTGAAGATCAGGATGCACCATGCCGCGAAGCAAGCTACTGCAAAGATAACAGGACCAAACATCCACAAGCGACTTGCAAAGTTGATTATTTTCAGTCACCAGTGAAGTGACGTGACGTGGCATTTCTTAAGTGCTTCAAGCGACTTGCAGAGTTGATTATTTTCAGTCACCAGTGAAGTGACGTGACGTGTCAGTTCTTAAGTGCTTCAAGCGACTTGCAGAGTTGATTATTTTCAGTCACCAGTGAAGTGACGTGACGTGGCAGTTCTTAAGTGCTTCAAGCGACTTGCAGAGTTGATTATTTTCAGTCACCAGTGAAGTGACGTGACGTGGCAGTTCTTAAGTGCTTCGAATACAATAAACACGTGAAATCCATCTTTGTACATGTATGCCTGTTTTGTTTTCAATGGCGAGGCAGGAAGCATACTTAAATATTACCCTGCATGCACTATTGCCAACCATCTCCAGGCACTGCATTGTCAGTAACAAGGACACGTGCACAAACGTTCTGAGTAAATGAGTTTTTCGTACAATTGCAGGCCTCTCAATTCTAATGAAGCAGTTCCATGCTTCCTCCTTTATCATTCTTTAAGGGTTACACTAAAATGTCCAATTGAAGCCGTAACCACTAGGCAAATCTAAATCTGGATGGACCAGTTTGCATTAGGCACTGCGTGTGCGCAATGGGTGGGTGTCCCTGAAAACTAGCAATAAATGTGTTCATACGCTAGAAATTTTCCTTCAAGAGAAAGGGCGATACCTTTTGTCAGGCAATGATGAGAAAGCGCGTTTTAAAAGAATTTACTTTGACCTGCTGGTTACACACATATGCTTGAATTCATATTGTAAAGGGTTCCGATGTACTAACCTTCAAAGGTAAAACAGGAGCAAGCTGCGCACAGCCATTTCAGGATTTTTTTTTTGGCCGGCACGTAGCAAACATCAAATCGGTTATTCTGTTTCAGGCAGCTTCCTCTGCGTTGTTATCGAACTCGCTTAGCTAGTTGATTTTCCGATAATCCAAGGCCTTTCACGGCTGTTGATTTATTTTTTTCGACTAATACAAGCCCCTTCATGACTGTTAATTTATTGTAAGACGTGCATCCTAACACGAATCATAAAGTCCACTCGCCAGCATAAATCCCGTTCGAGCTGCGTCGTCTCCTCTCGAACCGATACCTAAGTGACATTTTCCTTCTCCTTCGCAATTATAAACTGCTTCATATTAACGTCACATGTTTCGGTATAGCATAAGTTGTGATCTGAACACGATGTGTATCACCAAAATGCAATTAAGTGAGAACAAAATGCAAAATGCGTCAATGAGAACGCTGATCAGCGGTTGAGAAGCGTAGCAGACGCTCAACTTCCGGGACGAGCCATTGAACTTCCGGTGGCCGTGCGCGCGCCAGGCCGCGACAGCGGCGAAGCGCCATCCAGCAACTCTAGTGGAGATCAGTGGAGACGTCTAGTTAAAAATTGCAAAGATAATTTTTATAATGTTAAACTAAAAAATTTCTTGCACGAAGCACCCGAAAAGTTCTGGAGATACGTGAATCCAAGCACAAAAACCCATCTTGATGCAGATAAAGAAAACTCACAAGCACGTGCTGAAAGTTTTAATGCCTTTTTTTCGTCGGTATTTACCCACGATGACACACAAGTACCGACTTTTAATGAGGCTTCTGACACACCTGTCATAGAAGGAATATTCCTTCTATGACATTCCTTCAATGACACACCTGTCATAGAAGGAATGGACGTGTTGCGAACTCGCTGTGCGTAAAAAATTTCAACCAGTGGAGTGGTCACTTTGTTCAGTTTGCGGCATAACACTTCACTGATTATACAAATAGCGGTACCTGTGCCGACAAGAGCAGTTGTGGCGAAATTGTCCACAAACACGGCAATCTCGTTTGGGGGCGAAAGATGAGGCCTTGGAAATTTCGTTGGTGGCACAGCTCTTGCCTCAGGAACTGCGACTGTTAGTTTTCCTCCTGGGCGTGGTTGGAACGGCGAAGCATGGGCGAAGGAGACCGAAGACGGGGTGAAGGAGATCGACGTCGGCTGAAGTCTGGTCTACGTGAGCAGGGGTCATGTGATTCAGGTGTCCCATGCGATTCTGATTGCCGAGGTATGTTGCAGAAATGCTGAACATCATTAAAATATAATCCACGGCGACGACACTAGCACGCGACATGTCCTAGAATATCACAGTTGTAGCAGACGGGCCGGTTATCCGGAGTACGCCAAGAGTTTGCAGGTGCTCGAGGTGGTGGAAAGGGCCGATTTATTGGATAAACCGAAACTGGTGACTTGTAGTAGTTGGTGGCTGGACTGTATGAAGGGAGCGGCGGTTGGGCAGGAGTCGGCGGACGGCTTCTGCATAAGTCAGCGGTGCAGCTACTGATATTGGGGATGCGGGCGAAGGGAGAGCCTCGGCAACTTGCGTCTGAATAGCACGGCGAAGTGAGTGGTCCAGTGTTGTGGGGGTCTCGTTGATGGTGGCGACAAGAGAGAGCTGTCGAGCAACTTCCTCCCGGATGTACTGTTGAATTTGAGGCATTAACACGCTGTAGTCGGGGCCACGGCTTTTGCACTCCAAAGCCGAAATATCAGTTGTTTGCGTATTAGCGCGACGTCTAGAAATTCGTTGCTTGCGCAGCTCATCGAAACTTTGACATAGCTGAATCACGGCCATGACGGTCTATGGGTCTTTGGCCACAAGCATATGAAAAGCGTCGTCATCAATGCCTTTCAATATATTCTTTATTCTGTCAGCCTCCATCATCCTCGCATCAACTCGCCTACAGAGGCTGATCACATCCTCAATGTAGCTCGTGAAGCTCTCACCATTTCGCTGAAATCGTCCCCTCAGGCCCAGTTCAGCACGAAGCTTACGCATGGCTGGACGACTGAAAAATGAGGTGACGGCCTCTTTTAAAACCGACCAGGTGGGGATGTCGGCTTGATGGTTGATGAACCATAGGTTGGCCAAATCTGTCAAGTAGATGACGTGAGTCAGCTTCGCAGGGTCATCCTACTTGTTAATCGTGCTGGCATGCTCGTACTCTGCCAGCCAGTCCTCGACATCTTGATCTTCAGTGCCGTTGTATACTGGTGGGTCACGCAGACGAAGTACACCAGAACACATGACAGACGGCAGCGTGGAAGAGCCTTGTGGGGGATCGACGCGCTCGGTCATCGCGGACTGAGATGGTAGCTTACGGCTGCGGAGCTCCAGGACGTTACCCAGCACGTTTCCACCAAATGCAACGAGCAAGGTTGCGTAAAAACACAGGTTATCATTCGAGAAACGTTAGCCGCAACAAGCTGGTACAGGCAGGAACCCGGCAAGCACGAGCCACACACGAACGTCAACGTCTTCTTTCACGCTGGCACAGAGCTGGCGCCATTATGCTTCGGTACAATATATATATATATATATATATATATATATATATATATATATATATATATATATATATATATATATATATATATATATACCCACTACGTGTGGGTGGCAATATATATATATATATTGCCACCCACACGTAGTGGGTAGATTGCAAGAGGGGCTCTCAATCTGGAGGAAAAAAGATCACGGGCTTCTTTATATATATATATATACTGAGAGTAATAATTCAATGGGCCAGTTCGTCTTTGTGAAGGTATGTGAAATGGCACAACAGGAGTGTTGTCAACAAGGATAAACATATGTATTTCCCAACAGTTTCGGGGGGGGGGGGTCTTCTTTCGTCAGGGGATTAGTTAATGTCCCATATATATATATATATATATATATATATATATATATATATATATATATATATATATATATATGAGATCTAGCAGACAATATTACCTTGGCATTATTTTCTGTTAGACCTCATTAATATTGTGTCAAAACAAGGAAAAACGAGCCCTTAGGTATACACTTCTCTCTCTTATATATATTGTAGGCATTCATTAAGCACATCTACTTTCTTCAGGCATGTTCATCATCATGGGTGGTCGTCATCTTCATCTGCTGTGGGAACTTGGCTTGTCTGGGTTCTGTGCCTTGGTTGTGGTCGCTTCATCGCGTCTTTTGGGCCTAGTAAAGGTTGCCTTCACCGTTGCATCGCAAATGGTGCAGTGTGCTCTGCGATCTTCCGTCCTCTCCCAGCCCGCTCTACCTCCTGGAGCTCCGCTCATGTCGTCGTCTGTGCCAGGTGTCCGGTAACATGCCTCAGGACGAGCGAACCGGCGCTTTGGCGTCTACCTCCTTGACCCCGGCTAACGCGGCCTATCTATCGTGGATTATCACCGCGCACCAGCGTGAGCCGCCCACGTTCGTTGGACTTCGAGGTGAAGATGTGGAAAGTTGGTTGGACCAGTTCAATCGAGCGAGTTCCACTAACAACTGGGATGATCTAACCGAGCTTCGCCGTGTTTCTTTTTGTCTGACAGGCATTGCGAAAACATGGTTTTTCGATCATGAAATGGACATCATGAACTGGACACGTTTCAAGCAACAGCTTCGCCAAATTTTCGGCACCCCGGCGGTTCGTTCAGCTCTCGCGAAGAAGACACTGGATGCTCGCAAGCAACAATGCGATGAGTCTTACACCTCGTACATAGAGGATTTGGTTTTGGTTTGCTTTTATTCAAGGCAAAATTGAACAAGATTGCCTTGGGGGACACGAATAAAGGCTAAGTAAAAGCCTGACTTGGTCGTGCCACCCTGGTAGCAAAGCAGAAACATACCGCAAGTACAGTACTCAGAAAATTACAACATCCCGTGTTATCTTAAACAGGTACCATAGTCAAACAGGAACTGCCAGAAGTGTGAATAAAAGAAGAGAAATATAAACAGTCCTTATTCGAGTGGTGGCAAATACAAACAAATGCATGTTTTCTATCCAATAAATTAACAAGAAACATCTTGACTGGAAAATCGAGTTGCTCTACAAGACAAATTAGAGTATAATAAATAACAGGCAAGGGACAATAATGAACAAGGTGCAACGAATACAAAAACATCAATAACTACAAATTTAAACAATCAAGAAAAGCATCGCTTTCATCCACTAGGTACTCTTTCGTTATTTTTTTAAATGATATAGCTGAAATTCTGTCTTCCAGTAAGTAATATAGCTGGGTGTTTGTTTAGAATGTTTGTAATTCGGGACGCTAATCGTTGGTCACCGTAGTTCGTGCGTGATCTATATTTGTATATTAGGCTCTTTCTCAGCTCGTATGGTGTTTGTTTCACATAATATGTGTCCAAGAATAGTGATGTATTTAGTTTATACTGGTGTAATATCTCTAGACATAGCTTATGTCTGTATAACAGTTTTATAGGCAATACTTTGTACATTTTAAAATATGGTCGAGCACTTTCGTAAAAGGGAGTGTTAGATATAGCACGTATAGCACCCTTTTGTATTATCAACAGAGAATTAAGGTTTGTGGTGGTCGTTGTTAGCCACACCAAAAAGCAGTATGTTATACCCCTGTCACACGGGCACACGTGAAGACCGTTTAACTCCCTCGTCCTTACGACAACGAAGATGCCTTCCGTGTCACACGGCCACCCTTACGCAAACGAAGGTAAACGGAGCATTTCGCGAAGGACGTTCAACGATCTCCCTTCGCAGCGAAACGAGGCACTCTCGTCCCGAGCAGTCTATAAGTCAGAGAAAAATTTCGAGTACTAAGTGGCCGCAGTAAAAGAATGATACATTTTTGGCAATAATAAACATTCTTTCGTTGTAGTACTCATTCACAACGCGTGTTTGTTTACATATATTTACGCCCGCCAGAGTTCACTTACTCTCAACACCGATGCCCTACACACCGTGCCTCGCGAGTCGGGCCGGCCGGCGCCAGCCGATCAACGTCATTACCAGCGCAATATCGTACCACTTCCTCACGTCGTCCGCTGTGTCACTCATGGCTGAAGAACACAAAATGTGCCTCCCGAGGCAAGGAGTGAGTGAGTAAAAACTTTATTGAACATGTCCGGCGTCATTGAGCGGGGTGGGGCTACAAGCACCCCGGCCTAGGTGACGGCCTCGAGTCCTTGGACCCGGGTGGCATCCTGGGCTTGCCGGACGGCCCACAGTTGATCAGCAAGGTCGTGGCTGAGCAGAGCCGCCTCCCATCGCGCCTCGCGGTTCGAGACTGCCATGTCTGCCGGGTTCGTAGGGGACTGCTGCGCGTTACCGGTACACTTCCACAGCATGTGCTGCAGCGTCGCTCTGGCTCCGCACGCCTTACACGCGTCGGACGTATAAATGCCTGGGTAGCAGAGGCGAAGGATCACCGGATTCGGGTACGTGTGTGTCTGTAGTTGTCTCCAGGCAACCTGCTGTTTCTTGTTTAGTTTGGCGTGGGGTGGTGGATATTTGCATCTGTTCAGTCTGTAGTGTTGCGTGATGTCTCTGAAAGTGGTCATGCGATCCCCCCACGTCCATTCCCGCATCGCTGTCGAAGTGTGCGAGACATCGGGACTGTCGGCAGTCGTCGCAGCTCGGCGTGTAAGTCCTCGAGCCGCGGCGTGGGCAGTCGCGTTGCCCGCAAGCGGAGGGTCCGTGTGGGCGGGGGTCCATACGAGGAAACTGTCGTTTTTGCGGCAGATGTTGCGTTCGTGAATTTGGAGAATGCGGGCCGCTTCGCGGGAGATCCGGCCGCTGGCGTAGTTGCGTATCGCCGCCTGCGAGTCGCCTATTATCACCTCGGCGTCCGTGGTGGCTATCGCGAGGGCTATGGCAGCTTCTTCGGCCGCCTCCGTGTCTTCCGTGCCTATCGTCGCACTCGTGACGCAAGTTCCTACATGATCCGTGACCGTGACCGCGAAGCCGCGGTGGCAGTCGTAACGGGCCGCGTCCACGTAAACTGTGTCTTTGCTATTGCCGAATTTCTTTTCAAGGTCTTGGGCGCGCCTGTTGCGCCGACCGATGTGATGTGTCGGGTGCATGTTTTTAGGCAACGGCATAACGACGATGCGCTCGCGAATACGTCTGGGTATCCCGACCTTTTCGCCGCGCTGCGTATGGTAGTTGATACCCAGTGTCTCGAGGATGTGTCGACCAGTTCTGGTCTTCGCCAGACGTTCGTACTGGGCGATGTTGTGTGCTTCGATTATCTCATCTAGAGTATTGTGCAACCCCAGCTCTAGAAATTTATCCGTGCTGGTATTGGCCGGTAATCCGATTGCGCGTTTGTACGCCTTGCGGATGAGACAATCTAGTTTGGTGCGTTCAGTCGCCTGCCACTTGAGGTAGGAGGCGACGTACGTTATATGGTTCATAGCGAAAGCATGTACCAGGCGAATGGTGTTGCTTTCCTTCATTCCGCTATGCCGATTTGTTATTCGTTTCAGCAACCGGATTGTTTCATTGACCGCGCCCTCTAGTCTGCGAACGGTTTCGCCGTTGTGGCCGTTGGCAGACAGCCGCAAGCCCAGTACCCTAATGGTGTTAACTTGTGGGATGACAGCGCCGTCTGATGTGCGTACATTAATTTCTCTATATGCGCACTCGAATGCGGAATCGGCGTTCTTGGGTTTACGGCCCCTGCGCGATGGTCTATAGAGCAGGAGCTCCGATTTAGCTGCGGAACATTCGAGGCCAGTGTCGCGAAGGTAGTCCTGCACCACGTCGACGGCTTCCTGCAGCGTTTGCTCTACGTGGCCGTCATTTCCCTCGGCAACCCAGAGGGTGATATCATCGGCGTACAAGCTATGGTGGAGGCCTTCTATCTCAGCGAGTTTTCGTGGTAATCCGACAAGCACGAGGTTAAAGAGCATGGGCGAGATTACGGAGCCCTGCGGCGTGCCCGTACAACCCATGTATATGTCCTGCGATTCTAGTTCGCCGATCGCTAATCGGGCCCGGCGGCCCGTAAGAAAATCCCGTACGTAGTGGTACGTTCTCTCGCCAAGTCCCAACGCTCGTATACTTTCAAGTATCGCAGCATGGCTAACGTTGTCGAACGCCTTTTTGAGGTCGAGCCCGAGTATCGCTTTGGTGGATCGTGTGGGATTGTCTACGATATCGTGCTTGAGTTGAAGCATAACGTCCTGTGTGGAAAGGTTACGACGGAACCCCAGCATCGTGTGTGGGAGCATGTTTCGGTCCTCGAGGTAGTTGGTAAGGCGAGCGAGAACCACATGTTCCATGACCTTACCAACGCAGGACGTCAGGGATATCGGTCGAAGGTTGTCAATCTGTACTCGTTTGCCCGGTTTGGGGATCATAATTATGCGCGCCGTTTTCCACGAGTTCGGTATAGCGCCTGAATTCCAGCACTCGTTCATGTAAGCCGTCAGTTGTTCTATCGACTCATCGTCCAAGTTACGTAGCGCTTTGTTTGTTATCCCGTCCGGGCCTGGCGCCGACTTTGTGTTGAGCCTGTGCAGCACCGCCCTCACCTCTGCAACGCTGAAGTCCTCGTCTAGCTCCGCGTTACCCTCACCCTCCCAGGCATATGCCGAGTGCGCGAGGGGGCTACGTGACTGAAAGTAACGGCTTCGCACGTCATCTAGAAAGTCCGCGTGGGTGCCTTTGTAGTCGTGCAGCAACTTGTTAAGCTTATGTGCGTGCGATGTTTTCGTCTCCTCTGGATCCAAGAGGTGCCGGAGGAGATGCCACGTCTTGGCCCGTCCCAGCTGGTTCTCCATCCCATTGCAGATCTCTTCCCATTGAGTTTTGCATACCTGTAACGCGTGCTCTTCCATGTCCCTGCTTAGCCGTGCTATGCGTCTGCGCAGCGTTCGATTGTGGCGTTGACGCTTCCACCTGTCTTGCAGGCTGCGCTTGGCTTCCCACATGTGTAGGAGTTTGCTGTCTACCACTTCGAGCTGGGCTTCTGGCGGAACCTCCCGCGTCGCCGTTTCTAAATCCCCCTTGAGCGTCGCAGTCCAGCTATCTATATCCTCAATAGCCGCATTGCCACGATTCTGCTCTTTCCGGACTTTGCGAAACGCGTCCCAATCCACCAGCCGGTGGTTCTTGCCCTTCGTACCTTCCCGATGAACGCGGTGGTGAGGTTCAGCGTCGACCTGGATCTCGATCACTGAGTGATCGCTACCCAGGTCCTCCTGTGTATTGTGCCATCGCGCGCTAGCAACGTTCTTGGTAAATGTGAGGTCGGGTGAGGTGTCTGCACATACGCTGTTACCCCTGCGCGTGGGCGCGGAAGGGTCTGTGATGAGCT
Source organism: Rhipicephalus annulatus (assembly GCA_013436015.1). Classification (NCBI taxonomy): domain Eukaryota; kingdom Metazoa; phylum Arthropoda; class Arachnida; order Ixodida; family Ixodidae; genus Rhipicephalus; species Rhipicephalus annulatus. The sequence continues at coordinate 61,414 of WOVY01002218.1, read as the reverse complement.
CGAGGCCCTCATTCTGCGCATCGTCCCAAAGGCGCTTACCTTTTGGCGTTTCGTAGCCGTACCCCCACGCCGCGTGGGGCGCGTTGAAGTCGCCCGCGATGAGCAAGGGCCCGTCGGCAGCTGCCTCGCGTGCCTCTCGCAGTAACGTGCTAAAGCGGTGTCTGGCTTTGGGTCTGCTATACACGTTCAGCACAAACAGGCTGGGGCCGCGCCCTTTCGTCGGAATGAGCTCTATGAATACATGCGGTATGCTAACGTTCATAAGTTCGCGTTGCGCCACGGTGAGGTTGCGTCGCACTAGCGTTGCAGCGGCCGGTGGGTCTCCCGCGGTCACAGCTTCGTCTATAGATTTGTACCCCGCCAGCTTGACCGGGTCATTGGTTTCCTGCAATAGTATTACGTCCGGTCGTTGCCGGCTACGTAAGAATTGTTGGAGAAGCGCCCGTTTCCTCCTGTACCCCCTGCAGTTCCACTGCCAGATAGTGAACGTGTTTCGTGTGTTATGCTGTTGTGGGCGTTGTGTTTGTGTGGTTTCGTGTCGAGCCATGGTGACTGTACGTGTTATGGTTTGCCGTCCGGCTGATCCTGCGCCTCTTCGTCGGGTAACGGCCTAAAGTACGGTTTCCCAGTCGTTCGTACTGGGCGACCCACTGCGGCCGGAAGTCGCATTTCGATATTGTCTATGCGCGTTTGCAGCGTCGCGACCATTTTTGTGAGCTGAGATATTGCAATGCTCAACTGTTCGGTTTGTGCAGTTTGCTGAGCGATTGCGTTGTTAAGTTGCGAGGTTTGCTGCGCGTGTTGGGTCATCATCGCGTCTACCTTGTCGTCGAGTCTATCGACTCGTTCGCGGAGTTTCTCCTCGCGTTTCTGCGATTTGACGTCGAATTGTTCCGGGTCAAGTGCCTTACGTTTGGTGGGTGCGGGGTGCGCGTCTCGAGCCTCCATGACTTCCTCCACTCTCTCGGCTGTACTAGCAGCCGCGTCGGCTGCGACGGGTTTAATTGGAGGAGGAGGAGGAAAGGGAACTGTCGGGGCCTCCCCCTTCAACGTGGCAATTTCGTTTCTTAACCTTGAATTTTCCTGCTTTAGTTCTTGGATTAATGATTCGAATTGATCCAATCGTTTCTGCACTAGACTTTCTGGGTCGCTGTTGCGTTTGTAAGCAGAGCTGCCGCGTCTGTCTACATCTGGGTTTCTATCAATGGCAGTCTCGGTTCGCGTTAGCGGTGCGCTGGGCGCGCGTCCGGAGGCGACGTCCACCCACCTCAATTTATGGGGGTCAACCTCTCCTCCGCCTTTGGCTGCCGCTGTGTGGTTGGCTCGGGCCGTCGACGTGCTGCGAGGCTTCGCTGAACGGGGTCGGGAGACGCTGCGAGAGCGGGCTCGAGAACGAGTACGGGAGCGAGTGCGGCTCCGCGCGCGGGTCTCCCTCGAGGCCGATCGACTGTTGCCGCGACGTCGTCTCGGTGCGTGGCGTCGTCCGTAGCCCTCCTCCCCGTCGTTGACGGTGCTGCTCCTGCTGTAAGCAGCCTCAGCCTCCTCGCGCATTCTGCGTTCCCACTGTCGGCGCTTGACTAGGTAGGGCGTCTTGTACTTAGCTTTGCACTTGTGGTCTCCGGTGAGGTGACCCTTTCCGCACAGTTGGCACACCGGCTCGCACCGATGATCGTCGGGCGGATTACCGCATCCGCACCCACGGCACTTCTTGTCGTTCGGGTTGGGGCACACGTCGGCCCTGTGTCCCAGACGACCACACTCGTAGCACATATCGATATGTTTCTTGTAAAGAGTGCACCTTATCACCATCCCGCCGTAGTTCACGTAACGAGGCACGTAGTAGCCGTCGAAAAGGATTATCACGTTGGTCGTGTTTCCCATGCGCTTGGCATGCAGGACGTTCGGGTTGCGGTGGTTAACCAGACTTCTAAGGACGTCCGCCGGCTTTTCGTCTAGCGATATGCCCCTGATGAGGCCTTTGGACGTGTTCTCCGGAGCCGCTCTGTATGCACTCGCTTCGAACTCACGGTCGCCAATTCGCAGCTTGCAAATGCCTCCATATCGTCTAGCACGATCTTCTGACGGCGTGCTTACCACAATAACGTTTTGTCGCTCATTGAGACAGACGCTGTCTTCCTCGGCTACCTCGCGCCCCACCCCTGCAGCGTTGCGTATGCAGCAGTGGACGCGGTCCTTCTGGTAGTGGGATACGTTGAAGCCGTCCCGGGGTCGCACGATGATCTTGTAGTCATCCGTTGGCAGGTTGGGCATTCGGCTCGTCATGGTGATTTTCCGCACGTACTGCGTCGCTTTCTGTATAAACGCCGCCTTCTCAGTAGACGCTGGCGTTGCTTGCTGGTTCTTCGCCGGGTCGGCGTCTCCACCCGCCTTCTTGGTGTTTCGTTTGATCTCGCACCATCCCTGCTCTTTTCCGAACTCTGTCGGCGATATCTCCTCCCCTTCGACTTGCACGAATTCCATTTCGGGCGCCAGTGCAGCGGATGGGGCACCCGCTTGCTCCGACGACTTGTCAGGCCTACCGTGCCTTGTCTACTGGCTTGACTGTCGTGCCAGCGTGGCGGTACGGGCAATCTTCGAAAAGTGACCGAAACACGGGCTCACCTGCACAAATGGTATCGGGAGAGACCGCAGGACTTTCGCAGTCACTTGGGAATACTCTGAACTGAATGGCTGGAAAGAAATCGCCGAAAACCATAGAAAATCTGCGGAGCCGATGCGACGCGCGTCCGCACACCGTGGCCCCCTAGCGGCCAATCTCGAGGCAAAGAAGCATAAGAATTTTCGTACCGGGCATGTACACGGGCAACAAAACAACTGAAAGCACAATGTGGCCAGCGTCACTAGCAGCATCGCTAGATTTAGCGAATGCGTTTTTATTTGAAATTGTTTTTAATGCTTTGTTAGTCGCATACCTACTTAATAGTGCTTTTTTGAAAATACTGCATAACGAGGATCCACAAAAAATTAATAGAGATGAAATTAGAATACTTTTCCAAAAATCGAACAGCGCCAGCTGAGCCCTCTTGCGGCAACTGTTACAAACTTGTCATTGCCGTGTGACACTGCCACAACTCCTTCTCCGTCGAATCCCCTAGGGGAGATTTACGTTGACGGTGTTCAACGGAGTTTGGTGGTGGCCGTGTGACAGGGGTATTAGTCGTGAATGTACTAGTGCGTAGTAAATTTGCAGCTTGACATTTGATGGGACGTAGTATCTCAGTCTATTTAAAATGCCGATTCTCCTGGAAAGATCTTTTTTCATCGCGTCAATGTGAGGAGACCAAGAAAGTTGTTCTTTGAATAGAACTCCTAGAAATTTTATTGTTGTTGTGTGCTGAATTTCGGTGCTCTAGAAGTAAATTGGAGTGCATGGTATGTGAGCTACTCCTTTAGGCTTGAAAAACATGTACTTTGTTTTAGCGATATTCAATTGAAGTTTATTTGCATTTAACCATGAATTTAGTTTCTCCATCCAAACGTTAGCTTCTTTATATAGTTCACATACGTTTGAACCTGCGAAAAATACATTTGTGTCATCAGCATACAATATTATTTTCTTGTGTCCATCGATATTTACGATATCATTATTGAACAGCAGGAATGGGATTGGTCCAAAAATCGATCCCTGGGGGACACCATACTTAATGTGTTCAACTTGAGAGTGTGTATTATTTACAACGGTATATTGTTTTCTAGACGGGAGATAACTTTGTATTAATTGAGCTGTGGTACCCCGAATGCCATAATACGGTAGTTTTCGTAAAAGTATATCGTGTTGTATACTGCCGAATGCCTTTCTAAAATCCAGAAATATTCCTAGTGTAAAGATTTTGTTTTCAATGTTGTCTAGAATGTATTCTTTGATGCTGAGTAGAGCCGACTCAGCAGACTTGTTTTTCCAAAATCCATACTGGTCCTTTGCTATTATAATGTTTGCGTTTAGAAAGCCCGTAATCCTCTTATATATAACTCGTTCAGCCATTTTTGCGAACACAGAGAGTACAGATATAGGTCTGTAATTGTTAAGCTCATCAAATGACCCACCTTTATGAATGGCAGTTACTTTCGCAAGTTTCATTTGATCGGGAAAAACACCTGAAGATAGCATCAAGTTATAAATGTGCGTTAGTGGTGTAGCGATAATGTGACTTATAGCCTTTAAAGGCTTTGGCTTAATGTCATCTGGGCCGCAAGCACAGTTGTCCTTTAATGACGTGATTAGCTTTACCACTTCTTGTTGATTAGTAGGAAACAGGAATACACTAGATGGGCAATTTGATGCTATATAGTTCTCGCAACACGTTTCCGTGCTGTCTGTGGTAAACTCACCAATTGTTAAAAAGTATTTGCTGCAGGATGTGCTTGCTCTCTGTCATCGTTTCAGCACGTCCATGTCTGAATCAGAGAGAGTTCATCTATTGAAAGGGATTGCACGGTCGCGTTCAATGCCTTGGTCATACAAAACCCAACCACAGTCGGTGACGTTGTTGCCACGTGCCAATGCCTAGAGGAGCTTGAGTCCCAATGGTTACCGCCGGACAGCACTGAAAACACCACCACGACTGATGCCTCATTGCGTGCTACGATCCGGGCGATTATACGGGAAGAGCTGCAATCTTTCGGCCTCTCAATGACACCGAGTCCACCTCCCCCCTCCAACACTCTTTTGCGCGACGTTATCAAAGAGTAGTTGGCGTCCATGACCGTGCCAGCGTATGTAGACTCTCCGGTACCTCGACTACAGCCGACGTACACACAAGTCCTCGCTGGTTCACCACCTGTCGTACAACCGATGCCCGCACACTCGACGCCTGTCCCACTGGCTTCGATAACTCCGAGTGCGCCTAGCCAGCCCTTTCACCAACCATGGCAGCCACCTCGTCTGATCTGTTATTACTGCGGTTATCGGCGCCACGTTGCACGCTTCTGTCGGAAGCGTCAGCAGGACGAGCGTCATGGATTCGACCCCTATGAACGGGATGATGGGACAAGCGGGCCCGCTTTCCAACGTCGTCCTTATGATCCGCTGCTACGTCGCTCACCGTCTCCAACTGCGACATCTGAGCCAACCCCTTCTTACCGCTCTACTAGACGCCGCTCACCATCACCACTCCGCCGCTCCACGTCTCCATTGCGACCTGTCTCGTAATTCACCAACCGACGCCCGGAAAAATAACCTCTGCAGCTTTTGGAGGAAAAGCTGCTGCTGTGTTGGGGGCTGGCTGGTCCCAACGAAGCAGAAGAAGACGGCCGACGAAGACGAACGCGGCCGGCAGGGACGCCGACCAGCCCGAACACACGGGTTGGCGCGAAACGCCGAAGGAAAAAACAACAACCGCACTCCACGGTTACCCAACACACACTGATTTTATTTACAGTCGCCTTGAAAACCTGGATGCCAGAGGGGCGCCCCCTGGCATCCTCACATGTCATTCCGAAACCGAAACCCAGAACACAACAACCATCCCCTCCTCGAAAAAAGTTCACCTATACACTGTTTATATTTATACATGATCGATACAAAAGTATATACAAAGTATGTACGTTAGAACACATGAAAATTCGGAGCACGGCACACCGAACTCACACACTACGAGTTCTGAAAATGCACTGACAAACAAAAAAATGTACACAACTGTTCGGAACAAGAGTTCTACGTCACGTAGTCTTCGAACCGACGCGGCTTCTGCCGTTTTCGCTTAGGGCGGGCCCTTTTGGGTGTAGAATCGGAAGAAGATTGTGAAGGCTCTGAACGAGCGCTGAAATTCGCGGTCTCATCAGAGCTCGCAGCATGAGCTTCGGAAGAATTTTGCGGACCGGAGTCCGGTTCAACGGTCTCAGCCGAATTTGAAGGTTCGAAGTGAACCGTAAGACTTGGTGTACTTGAACCAGCGACACCAACTGGTAACTCCTCCCCCTTTGAAGAATAAATTCCTCTGCATGGAGGCCACATGTAACTGTCTTATGCGTAGTTGAAAGGCATGGACGGAACGTGATGAGGAAGACTTTTAGATGTTGAAGACGAATCCGTATGAAAAATAACAAGGCGCGAAGCATTCCAGATGTTACCATCAGTTAAGCGAAAAGAAGTGGGGCTAACCTGGCCCAAGACCTTATAAGGACCCCGATACTTGGGGCGCTTGCCTGGCACACGAACCTTGACTAGATCGCCAGTGCGAACTTTGAACTGCTTTGCACCTCAACGGGTGTCGAAATACTTTTTTATTGCTTGTTGATGAGAAAAAACCCTGGTACGGATTTGATCAGGAGAAGACACTGCTATGTTACGAGGCAAAGAGACTATGTTGAGAGCAACTTGCGGTTGCCTACCGTGGATAAACATACCGCTCCGGAGAGCTGATGAAGCAGTTCTTCAATGTGAGGAAGTGGAAAACCGTCTACGACGATCGCCTTTTTCGGTGCTTGTAAGTCGACGCATAGTCGAAGAGATCCATCTTTTTTCTTGACAACGACCAGTGGAGAAACCCAGTCGGAAGCAGAGACAGGCTCAATGATTCCGCTGGCTTGAAGGCGAGACAGTTCCGCAGAGACTTGCTCATGGAGAAGAAGAGGAATGCGGCGCAGCTTGGCACGCACAGGGCACACACCTGGTCGACGCATCACTTTATGCACAAAACCGCGCACACAACCCAGTTCACGGGTGAACAGGTCGTAGAATTCAGAAGGTGCGTTGGCCGGAAGATCATCTTGGACGTCGACTTGAGCACACGTCACAGACGCACCGATGATGTTGATGGACAAAGCTCTGATGGCATCACGTCCCAAAAGCGAGCTGCCATTGGCGGTTACATAAAAAGTAATGGAAGCAGTGCGACTGCGATAGAAGACCTGAGCTGTAAATTGACCTAAATTATCAATCGTTTCCTTGGAATATGTTTGTAGAAGGACGTGTGAAGGCAAAAGCCGAATGTTGGAAAAATGACTATGAAAATCAGCGGCACTGATTAAAGAGACTGAGGCACCAGTGTCCACGAGAAATTACAAGGGCACATGGCCCACTGAAGCTACGATGCTGAGCTCGGACGTAGTGTGGAGGCCATCCACATTTAAAACAGTGACCGTATTGGTTTGTGCAGTGCTCGGAGGAGCGGACGAAGAAACTGGTTCAGGAAGATTTGCTGGACGGGAATTGCCTACGGACTGAAAATGTCCGATTTTTCCGCACGCAAGACAAGTGCGGTTTCTCGCGGGACACTATGCAAAATTGGCTAAATGCCGAGCTGATCCACAACGAAAGCAATGCGCGGTTGCGCTTGGAGAAAAAAATTGCGAACGCGAGTTAGGAGCTCGGTGCTGTTCCTGAAAACCAGAATTTGGCAGAATGGGGTCGCCATATTGCCGGCTTCCTCGCCCCCGCGACGCAGAGAGGCCGCCATGTTGGCCGCCACGGAAGGACTGTGCAGGCGGGCGTCCATGTTGGCCGTTGCACCGAGACGAAGATGAAGGGCCGTAATGTTGACGCGTCCCGTGAAACAAAGAGCCGCCGCCTTGGCCCCCCCGCAGCAGAAAGTTGCTGCACTGAATGCGGAGCGAATTGCTCCAACTGGGAGCGAATAAGCTTGTCCTCTCGCGCAATCGAGAGGGCTTCGGATAATGAAATCGAGGAGCCTTTTTGAAGCATGCGGCAGTGGACGTTTTGCGAGGCTACCCCGATGAAAAGCTGATGGTGGATCATATCGTCCTCGAGTGCGCCGAAGCCGCACGACGCGGCGAGCGTTCGAAGAGAAGTAATGAACTCAGCGACTGGCTCGCCTGGCAATTGTCGCCTTTCTTGGAATTTTACGCGTGCGAGATAATCGCACGAGAAATCTTTAAAATGCTCATCGAAAAGAGCAACAGCATTCTTGAAGGCATCGCCCGACGCTGGCGTCGGCGACGCGTTGGTAGCGTTTAAAGTATAAAAGAGCTTTAACCCAGCAGGGTCCAACGAGTTGAGCAGCAGGGCCTTGCGACGCTCGGGCTTGCTGGCGTCCTCCCCGGCCTCGTCTGCGTAGGCCTGAAACACCAATTTCCAGTCCGCCCACGGAAGTGGCGGGTCTCCGGGCGAATGAAGAAATAGGGGAGGTGGAATAGGAGACGCCATTTCAAGCAAGAATGGAGAGGTGTGGACGAGATGAAAATGACGCCAGTACACTGTTTGAAGAAGACGACAGAGGTGGCGTAGCTGAATGAATAAGGAATGAAGCGACGCAGCACGCAGGAGCCACCTTTCTGGGAACAAAGAGCATCTAGGGTTATCAGAGTAGGTCCGTTAGAAGCACGAAACAGAGGAACACGGAAAATGAAATGGGTTCTTATCCCATCCTCGTCGCCATTGCTGTGTTGGGGGCTGGCTGGTCCCGACGAAGCAGAAGAAGAAGACGGCCGACGAAGACGTACGCGGCCGGCGGGGACGCCGACCAGCCTGAACACACGGGTTGGCGCGAAATGCCGAAGGAAAGAACAACAACCGCACTCCACGGTTACCCAACACACACTGATTTTATTTACAGTCGCCTTGAAAACCTGGATGCCAGAGCGGCGCCCCTGGCATCCTCACATGTAATTCCGAAACCGAAACCCAGAACACAACAGCTGCATCAAACGAAAAGACCGAAATTCCTCCAGTGCGTCCATATAATGCGATATCTGTTTTAATAGAAGGTGTGTATGTGGAAACTTTAATAGACACTGGTGTTTATTTCTCTGTGATTGATCGTTCCTTGCGCTCAGGTCTGCGAAAAGTCACCACCCCTTATGATGAACCTACACTGCTCGCTGCTCAAGGGGACGCAATTAGACCGGCCGCTATGTGCACCGCTCGTGTTTTTATAGCTGGCCTTCTCCATTTTGTGCAATTTGCCATATTGAGTTCGTGTGCTCACAAGCTTATATTAGGCTGGGATTTTCTGCCTACAGCAAACGCTTCGTCTGCTGTCGAGAAAATGTTGGTCATATGATGGAAACTGACTATGCAGATTACAAGCCCATACGCTTGCTCGCTGCGGAAGATACCGAGCTACCACCTGGTCATCAGCGAATAGTTACCATCGCTTCTAACGTGATCGACTCTGGTGATGTGTTTGTCGAACCATGTGCACGCTGTCTCGCAAGCTTGCATCAGGTCTAGCACAGTTCCAGAATGGCTCCGGACTTTTCTACGCTACAAACCAGATGTCTGAAAAAATCCTCATTGCTAAAAGCACCACAATGGCTTGCGTTACCAAATCCCAACCTGTCTGTTGTCCCGCTTATGCCACCATGCTCTGACCTTCCTTCTATTGGACGTTCATCATGTGTTTCTGTTCTTGCTGCGTCTATTAGTCCTGAGCTGACCTCTTCACAGACAGATGAGTTGTTTGCCTTGCTACAAACGCATAGGAGATTTATTGATGCCCATTCCTCATCTCTGGGACAAACGTCCATTATCACGCATCGTATCCAGACCGATGGCAATTCTAATGTATGCTGTCGACCATATCGCGTCTCTTCGTTCGAGCGTGAGGTCATTGAAGAAAATGTAGCGGATATGCTTCAACGGAACATTATACATCCCTTCGCGAGTCCTTGGTCATCCCCTGTTGTTTTAGTAAAGAAAAAAGATTGCTCCGTGCGATTTCGGGTGGACTACAGAGCACTTAATAAGACTACCCACACGGATGTTTACCCCATGCCGCGCATAGACGATGCTTTGGATTCACTGCAGGGTGCAGAGTACTTCTCAAGCCTAGACCTGCGTTCCGGTTACTGGCAAATACCCATGCAGGAGAATAAGAAAAAAAAAGACAGCGTTTTCAACACCAGATGGGCTGCACGAATTCAACATCATGCCATTCGGCCTTTGCAATGCTCCAGCAACATTCGAGCAGATGATAGACACAGTAAGTTTTACGAGGCTTGAAATAGAAGACTTGCTTGTGCTATTTAGACGATATTGTTATTTTCTCGTCAACTTTCCCTCAGCACTTGCAACGACTGACTGGACGAAGTTCTCACGTGTTTTGAAAACGGAGGCCTTCAGCTGAACACCAAGAAGTGGCGTTTTGCGAGCAAGACAATTAAAGTGTTAGGCCACATCGTAAGCAAAGACGGTATTCGTCCCGATCCAGACAAGATTTTCGCTGTCCAACACTTCCCGCGTACTGAAAAAGCCACAGATTTGCGCAGTTTCCTTGGCCTCACTTCTTATTTTCGCTGATTCATTCGGGACTTCACCTCAATAGCTTCACCATTGCACAAGTTGCTCGGATCACGCGTCGACTTTGTGTAGTCTCCTGAATGTGAAGCGGCGCTTGTCAAACTGAAGTGTGCATTCACATCCGAACCAGTCCTCTGTCATTTTGATGACGAATTCTGGACGCTGGAGCGAGCGGATGTGCCTCGCATGCGTTCTGCCGAACGTGTGCTCTCGTTGACCGGATTACTCCGATATCGTCGCCAGCACTGTGTCGGATCATCAAGTTTTAACTGTCCGGGGAACCGCACACCCTTCCCGAGGCTGTAGAGCATCTCCATTTTTCTCTATCGCCTTCATAAGAACCCATGTGAGCGCTGGGCCGCTGGGCCTAAGCGTCGAGCCAGCTCGCCTGTGTGAGTACGGGTGACTTGGCCTAACGGCGCGACCCCTTCCACAACAATATGGACGCTAGCACTACGCCAACGGCTGAGGTGACTACTACCGGATGCGTTCAACCTGCATTCAGCCCCAACGACACCCATGTTAACACGGACTCTCTCGACCTCGACGAGCTCACTTCGGCAAGCGAAGATGAAGTTGCCGTACACCATTCCACATTGTCTGCATCGCTGGGACCGGCGAGCGACACCGTCGCCAACTGAAAACTGGCGATTTCCTGTCGCCAGCTTCAACGCCAGAAAAAATTGATTGCATCGGATTGCCTGGCTCGTCATTCTGCGGCAACGCAGAATCATCAAGTGGACTACGCGCAGGCGCGCCTGTGCCTCTGTTCCTGCAAGTGCCAACTGCTTCGGATCATGAGGCGTCGACAGTGACACTGCATGCCGTTGGGCACGCCCCCATCGACTATATAAAGAGGCAACCCCGGATAGACATCATTCAGAGCGGGATCGGGCAGCCGACGTTGGTTGAACTGACTAACCGTGTATTCTACACATCGCAGGAACAAAAACCACAAGCATCGGATTGCCTGGCTCGTCATTCTGCGGCAACGCAGAATCATCATGTGTACTACGCGCAGGCGCACCTGTGCCTCTGTTCCTGCAAGTGCCGACTGCTTCGGATCACGAGGCGTCGACAGTGACACTGCATACCGTTGGGAACGCCCCCATCGACTATATAAAGAGGCAACCCCGGATAGACATCATTCAGAGTGAATCGGGCAGCCGACGTTGGTTGAACTGACTAACCGTGTATTCTACACATCGCAGGAACAAAAACCACAAGCATCGGATCGCCTGGCTCGTCATTCTGCGACAACGCAGAATCATCAAGTGGACTACGCGCAGGCGCACCTGTGCCTCTGTTCCTGCAAGTGCCGACTGCTTCGGATCACGAGGCGTCGACAGTGACACTGCATACCGTTGGGCACGCCCCCATCGACTATATAAAGAGGCAACCCCGGATAGACATCATTCAGAGCGGATCGGGCAGCCGACGTTGGTTGGACTGACTAACCGTGTATTTTACACATCGCAAGTAGGAGTCTGATCATTTGTGTAACTTCGCATAAATTTTATGCACTCACGGCTACCGATCTGCCCTGAACTTGCATTTGTTTTATGACCCTGTCATTTCGTTGTTGCTATTCGTGAACAAAGTGTGAGCCGTAAAAAGAAAATGGATGCCCTGATGGATTTCGCCAATGCCTTAGGTGAAAAATATCCAACTACTGTAAAGGAAATAGGGAAGGCGATGCAGGAGATGAACACGAAGCTTCTTGACGTTCTCTCTGCTATCAAAACAGACGTGAACGCTACTGATTCATTGTACAATGCTATCAAGGCAGAATTGATATCCATCAAGGCATCTGTAAGCTTCGCTAGTGACAGCTTTGATGAACTAAAGATTGAAATAACATCGCTGCGTAAGGAACTGAATGAGGCGAGAAATCGAAGCATCAAGTGTCAGAAAGAAAACATGAAAATTAAAAAAGAATTAAGAGATACAAGAAAACAGTTGATAGATCTACAGAAATACTCGAGGCGGAACAACATTGAAATAAAAGACGTTCCCTATGTTGAGAAAGAAAACCTAACGGAGATTGTGGAAAAAATTGCCAACTGTTTGCGTGTTGAGGTCAGCGCCAAAGATATTGATGTTGTTAACAGAGCGCCGACGAAGGCAAACAATGTTCCAGATATTGTCGTTAAGTTCTTGTCTCGCTTCAAAACGTGATCTAATAGTAAAGTCAGCAAGAAAGAACAGGCCTAACACGTCAACTCTCGGTTTCAGTACAAATCAATCTGTGTTCATGAACGAACATCTGTGTCTTGAAAATAAGGTTCTATTAGTTAAGGCTATACAGAGAAAGAAAGATAAGAACTAGAGATTCGTCTGGGTTTCCGAAGGAAAAATCCTTGCTAGGAAGTCTGAGAACTCAAAGGTAGTTCACGTTACATGCGAGGATGATCTCGCGAAACTAGTGTAGCTGCTCTTCTTGATCACCTGCCACAAGAATTTTCAGAGAAATGGCTGCCACGATAACTCAAGTAGATCAGCTCATAGGTAAGACATACACTAACATATTCCACTGCAATATCCGCAGTATAAGGAAAAACCTAAATTTGCTTCTTGCTTTCTTATCGAAACATACAAACCACTTTGATGTGCTAGCAACCACAGAAACATGGTTAAAAAAAGGAGAGAATGTCAACGTTCTCGGATACGAAACCATATCACATCAGCGAGACTCATGTTCACGTGGTGGTGGAGTGGCGCTTTTTGTAAAAAAAAGGCTGCGCATATACAGTTATATCCTTCCTGAACCACAGCTCTGCCGATCTAGAAGCACTTTTTATCAGATTCCAGTGTTTTGGCATAACTGGCGTGGTTTACCATCCACCAAATTCCAATGCAGCGCATTTCCTGGATAGGTTGGAAGAAATTCTTTTCTGTCTTTCAACTAAGTACCAGAACCGAGCTGTCATCGTGGGGATATGAACATAGACACCGCAAACACTAGTTACACTCATTACACACAATTGATTAGTTTATTCAATTTTCATAATCTCATACATACCCCTACGACAGTAACCAGTACGTCGGCAACAACGATTGATCACATCTTAACTAACATATCATAGAAAGTGAATGCTGGTGTTTATAATGAACCGATAGTAGATCGCCTTTCTACCTTTGTTTCCATAAGGAAAACTCCAAACAAGAATGCAAAATTTTTCAGCAATACAAGCAAAATCAATTACACCTTATTATGCAATCACATTCTCTCCATCGAATTGAAACATTGTATGACGATGACGCCAACATTGAATTAGTGAACATAACAAAAGCCCTTCGCCATGCCATTGAATGCAGTCGTTCAAACGTGTCCGCACGCTCGTATAACACCTCACTAACTCCTTGGATGACAACAGAGATCCTTGCTTTGCTGAAGAAGAAAGACTTCTGGTACCACAAGTGGAGACAGCACAAAAAAAATAAATATTATTTAGGTCAATTCAAACTTTTAAGAAACCAATTCGTGAATCTAATGAGGCAACAAAAAAAGGTCGATTATTCTAGACTCATTTTTCAAGCACAAGGCAATTCAAAGAAAACATTGCAAATTGTAAAAAAAGTTGTCGGTAAAGAACCAACACAGCGTGTATTACCTTATGTAGTCGATGCGCGTATACCTGATAAATTTATTCTATTCTTTGCTGAAATCGGCTCTACCTTAGCCGCGAAATTCCATAGTAAAGAAATGAAATGTTTTTCAACCCCCTTAACAAATACGTTTGCTCTTCACTACAGCAGTGAGGATGAAATTCATGACACTGTTGCCAATATAAGCACGAACAAAGCCAGTGGAATAGATGGTATTACTGCTTGCTTAGTGAAAGATAACATTGATATTTTGAGTTCCAATGGTATTTAACCATTGGCTTGCGTACTTCGACGTACCCATCTTGTTTAAAAAAAACGCCAAAGTTGTGCCGGTATATAAAGAGAGCGATCGCTCTGATCCTTCAAGCTATCGGCCCATATCTGTGTTAAGCATTATAAACACCGTATTCGAAAGGATTCTTGGAAAATGAATGCGCCTATTCTTAGAAAAATATAATGCTTTTTGCCCGGAGCAGCATGGATTTAGATCACATCATTTCACATCAACAGCTGTGTTATCGTTATCACAGAAGATTAACAAAGCACTGCACAACAACCTTCTTGTGGCAGTTGTCTTCAATGATTTAAAAAAAAGTCATTCAATACCGTCGACCAAAATATTCTGCTTATGAAATTAAAACACTATGGATTCCGCGGCAAAGTTTTTAGCCTCTTTTCTAACTACATTGATGGACGTCATCAAATCGTCAACATGAACAATCTTACGTCGTCATTATTAAACATAAAGACAGGAGTACCTCAGGGGTCCGTCCTGGGGCCACTGTTATTCTCACTATACGTAAATGATTTGCCATGCATACTCAAATCGGCCGAGTTGCTAATGTACGCTGATGACTCAGCTTTAATAGTTACCGCTGATAACATAGCCAATCTAGAATGTAGAGCTAATGAAAAACTAGAAAATATTTTTAAGTGGTTTACAGTGAACAAATTAACACTCAATGCAAAGAAAACCAAATACAACCATTTTTCACTCCCGTTACCGAAATGTAAACTGTGAGTCATTTCGACTTACAATGAACAACTACCAACTTGAGCATGTAAATGAACATAAATATCTTGGTGTAGTGTTCGACAACCAATTACATTGGAAAAAACAAATTAACTCTGTTTGTACTAAGCTAGCATCTGGCTGCAGTATGCTACTGGCTGCTAGAAATTATTTTAGCAGAAATATTCTCAGAGTCATTTTTCATTTGTTTATAGTCATCTATTATACTGCTTAGACTCATGGGGATAGACCTTTAAAACTTACCTTGATCCTATCCGAGTATTACAAAAGCATGCACTTAGAATTATAGATTATGCGGCATATAATGAACCCAGTGAGTCTTTGTTTCGCAAGTTGGATATTCTACCTATTGATTACATACGGCAGTATAAAACCGCAGTCACCATCAATAATGTTATTGCACACAGTGTACCTTTCGATGTATCTATCTTTTCTTCTTTGTCCCGCGTCACTAGATGCATGACATTGCGGAATTTTAATCTTCCACCTACTAAAAACGTGTATGGTGCACGCTCACTACAGTTCATAGGAGCTAAAGTGTGGAATAACATACCACTTCAGATAAAAAACTCTAGGGTTTTCTTGAGCGTGCTCAAAAAATATTTGCTACATGTAGATCAATAATAATGACCGTACTAAGCCTTACACATAGTTTGATGTTTTGTCTGTACTTGATTATTTCATTATTTATGAACAAAGTGCAACAATGTGTATCTTCTTGTATTTTTGTTCGTTTTCTGAGAAATCAATTTTTTGATGTTATGATTTTTTTTAATATACAAATTGTATTCTGCTTGTATACTTTCTCCCGTTAGACCCTTTACTAGCCTATGGCGATGGATCTAATCAGTGTTGTGCACTTCTTAAAATGTAGTCATAACAACCTCAATAAACTGAAAAAAAAGAAAAAATGAAATGCATTTATTGCCGCCGGCCGGTCCTGCAAGCACTCCGCCCAGCCACGTTAACGCTGGGGCTGCTGCGGCTGCGAGAGCTCCTGCTGCGCAGGCATACGCGGCCGGCGTCGCACCGGCGCGAACACCACCACCCGTAAAGGCCAAACCACGGTACGGCCGCACGCCCGGTTCCGCTCCATTTTTTTTCTGTGCGGGCCTGGTTTTCAACCGGTCTAGATCGGGTGCGACTCTTCTCACAACAAATCCGTGCAGAGCGGGGCCTCGCAGCGATGACGTAGCCACCATTTCCTTTTTTTTTTCTCTCTCCCTCCCTCTCTGTTTGGCAGCGCGTTCGCTCAACACCACTTAGACTTGGTTTGCTATGTGCTGTTCTGTGGCTGTATGCTGTGCACGGCGTCTCCCTGTTCTGTGGCGGCGTGCACTGTCTTGTCATATTAAGCTGTTGAATATTATGCTGTTGAGAGGTCCTTGGGTATTGTCAACGGGAGGTATGCTGTGCGGACATCAAGAGACCTAAATGTAAGAATGTCTCGATTGCTTCTTAATGTTTTGCTCTGCGCGTAGATTTAGTATTGAAACACGTGAAGAAGGGACTCAACACGGCAGGACAGGCTTGTTTGCAGTTGCGGTTAGTGCAACACTAGACAATTGATTGGTTTTCGCCTTTTTTAAGGTCGGGTTATCATTGTTCTGGTTGCCAGTTCAGTTTCCTTGGCACCGATTCATTTCGGTTTGAGTGGAGTACCGGGTCCGGGACATGACCCGAACTTCAGAAATTTTAAGAAACGTTATTCAAAGTGAACTGTTTTAGTTTCTGGCTCCAGTCATGGTTAGAACAGCGCATGCAAGCTAATCATGACTTAAAAAAATTAAAAGTCTGCCATAGGGTCACATACCTTATCTATTATGCTCCTGTGCTCTTTAGATAATTGCCTTGAATTCAAGGCAGAGCTGCGCTTGGGCGTTTATTTTGTTTCCATTTGTGCGTTTGAGAATTAACATTTATGTTATTTTCAACACCGAAAAAGCAATCGTGCGCAACACGAGACACGAATTGTGGTTGGGTTATTCGTGACACATCCGTATGTACCATCCCTGGTCCTGCTAAAAGTGTGAATTACACGTTATAGCAAGGCAGGCTTGATGTTGAACTCATATGAGAAGCTGAAGCAGCGTCGAGCTTTTTTATAGTGTTGTATTAAAAACCCAAGGCCCAACCAAACTGTAACGTGTCGGTGCTGCTTGTAAGCTGTAACTTAAATGCCATACGAAAAAAGTCTGGGTAATTATTAATAATAACGATAATTATATTTATTATTCTGGTTGACGAAAGCCAGCCAGAATTTCTTGCCAGAGGCAGCGCATTTTAAAGTTTTTTTGCTGCCATTACACAAAAACCAAAACGAGATTTGATATTGCCTTCCGCCATGCATAAAACTAGGTGCCTTCATTAAATTCTCTTTATTGTTTATTTTAAGCCAATGTCGTTTATTGTTTATTTTAAGCCAATATCCGATCCAGATGAGGCCCTGAGACTCATGAAACACGTAGCCAGTGCTTCAAATCAGCATGACTTTGACAAGGCGGTTGAAGTCCTTGTTGACTCTGAGTATTGGAAAAACTCCGCAGTTACTTTGAAGAAGTGTGGCTGTCAGTAAAGGAGCTGTGGGTCATGTCTTACAGGCTGGAGTTTGACGTTGTGTTGACCACAAATAACGGCACTGAGGCCCAAAACCGCGTGTTGAAGGCACAGTATGTGAAAAGTTCCAGCGGGAAACGGTCGTTAACATCCCTGATCATGACTGTCGTTCATGGCTACTTTCCCGACAAAGAAGCGAAATTCCATGAGGCAGCAAGGAGGCAGTCATCAGCGTACAGACAGTACAGTGAAAATGTTCCTGCATACCTGCACAACCGGCCTCATGGGTTCGTTAAGCATATGCTGAGATGGCTCGTTAATGCAGAGGAATACACCCCCACAGACATGGAAGAGCTCCTCGTTGAAGGTGTGTTTACGGTTCATTCTGAAAGAAGTGGTGATGATCTGTACACTGTCGACTTCACCAAGCCATCGTGTACCTGTCCTGATTTCAGGAAGCACAAGTACCCATGCAAGCACTTTTGTATTATTTTTAAGTACAGCGACAGGTGGGGCTTTTCCTCTATTCTGCACAGTTACCTCAATCGACCGCAAATTACTCTTGGAAGCTGTCCAGAATCCGAAACAAGTTCCGATATTTCCCTTGTCAATCAGCCCAGCTCTTCTGCAGTGTCTTCACAGCATCTTGGTACAGCAGCATCAGAGTCAGACATTCCCTTTGTCAATGAGACCAGCTTTTGTGAAGTGCCTTTACAGCCTCGAGTTGCTATGCTTCCTGGGACAGCAGCCCCCTCAGTGTCGGAGCTACATAAAAGTATAACTGAGGAATTGGAAAAGTGCAGTGCCCTCCTTTACTGCTGCCATGACGTTCAAATACTGCTGGAGGCTAGGGGCTTATTGCAAGCCACCTTCCGTAAGCTGGCTTAATCTGTGCCACAGAGTTCTGGCCTTCACATTCGGGGCTCACCGGCAAAAAGATGCTCGTCTCTGAAGCTTCTTTCCAAAAGAAGACGCCTATAGTGTGCTGTCACTCTGCCATTGACTGGAGCTTTGACTGCTAGGAAAGGATCGGGGGAAACGGTAGAGATGGACCACTCGGTGATTTTTTTTCATTCTTTTTAAAAAAACTTGCAATTGTTGCAAAACTCAATTTATTTTACCATTCATAACTTTGGCCTAAACACACTGTTTGGACATCTTTGTGAATAATTTTAAGAATGTTAAGAGCTTTTAAGATTACTATGGTATGTTTTATACTAGACTTCATTATAGTCATGCAATTGTGACATTGGCAACGACTGTGTATGTGTATAAATGCAGCCGTAATTTTTTGTGTTGGTGATATTCTCAATTCAGAGAGTGTGTGAAAGTATGTTTTTTAGGCTTTTGCTTTCAATCTATGTGTATAAAACTGTTTGTAAAGTTGTATTCTTTCTGTACTTGCTACGGACGTGCTTGCTTTTATACTTTCCTTTTGACATTTTAATAGAGTACCTGTTGTATGTGAAAGCATGTTGGTACATTTTATCGAGTGGTCAATTCAAGATGTATTCATAGCGTGCTTGTAATATCCATAGACTGTAAATAAACCAAATGTGAGAGAATGCGTAATGTGTACAAAAAGTTTACTGTGAAAATGTGAAGTATGGTTACCTACACAGCAGAGCAATTTCATCAAGACTGCTGCAACAGCTGTGACCAGTTGATGTAGAGGCTGGACAAACAAACTGGCCTTTTTTTTAGGGCAACTACGGGAACTACCCCCTCAGTGAAACGCTTGAGGTATACATATTGATACTGCAAAGGAAAGTTTGACATCCACCTAAATGTGGATGTCAAACTTTTCTTTGCAGAATCTTACTCCACTTTGTGGGTTTCCCCTAAATCTGGTCCATATTGATACTACTGACTTGGGTGAGCTGCTTAATTATTCAATCTGAAAACTTTTTAAATGGCACCATATGGGAATGCGGATATAAAAAGGGGTTGCATAAGGAACACGAATGCACAAGAAAATATTACCGGAAGGTGATCGTCTCAACTTAGCATTTATCAGCTAGTATTTTTGAACTAAGTTGTTTAACATGTACATTTAGTATCGTGAAACTAGAAATAGCCAACGTAGAGCTGCCTAGTTTTTGCCCGTCATGTATCCAAAACATGCAACCCAATGTATGGTGCATACTACATAGCTTTTCAATGCAAAAGAGAGAAGCCTCATGAACCCTCTTCTTTGTGCCTTGGAGGTTTGTTCACTTTTTTCATACACTCCTTCGGCCAATCAGCGGTACTTGCATACTGTAAATGAAATAGAGAATATTTATTTCTGGTGTTTTTGCATGTTAACAGACACACAGGTCGGCTTTGATAAGTGCAAAAAAAAACAAGCCCATGTTTTTATAGTTCACACCAGGGATGTAGCCATGATTTTCTTTCGCTCGCAACTACTGATGGGGGGAAGGCATGGCAAACCGTCAAAGGTGGGAGAGGAGGTAGAAGAGGTCCAAGCAAAACTGAACATTTCGGTGTGCAGCAACCCCCGGCTATGTGTCTCATTCACAGTCATAATGCTCTTGGGCTTTTCCTAAATGTATTCATTGGCTAGAAATACCCTAAGGGCCCCAAAAGGGGCATATGTATAAGGGAAAATACGTTAGATACAGCTACCGCAAAGTATGCACCTTACACTGCCTGCACACAATCTTTGAACTGGAAGGCTACTGCATATCTGAATGAGATTGAAACGTTTGCAAGTGCATCACGAGGTAACATATTTGGTCTTCTTTTTCTCCTGTGTCTTCTGCTAGTATTCCATTCCAGATATGCATACTTTGACGGTTCCCTTGACAACTGGAAACGGCACATTGTCCAGAGGGATTCGAGATCCGCAGTGGATCACGGAGAAGACGACATTGGCTGAAAATAAACACTAAAGAGGATTTAATGAAGGCACCTAGTTTTATGCATGGCAGAGGGCAATATCAAATCTCGTTTTAGTTTTTGTGTAATGGCAGCAAAAAAACTTTAAGATGCGCTGCCTCTGGCAAGAAATTCTGGCTGGCTTTCGTCAACCAGAATAATAAATATAATTATCATTATTATTAATAATTACCCAGACTTTTTTCGTATGGCGTTTAAGTTACAGCTTACAAGCAGCACCAAAACGTTACAGCTTGGTTGGGCCTTGGGTTTTTAATACAACACTACAAAAAAGCTCGACGCTGACGCTTCAGCTTCTCATATGAGTTCAACATCGGGCCTGCCTCGCTCTAACGTGTAATTCACACTTTTAGCAGGACCAGGGATGGTACATACGGATGTGTCACGAATAACCCAACCACAATTCGTGTCTCGTGTTGCGCACGATTGCTTTTTCGGTGTTGAAAATAACATAAATGTTAATTCTCAAACGCACAAATGGAAACAAAATAAACGCCCAAGCGCAGCTCTGCCTTGAATTCAAGGCAATTATCTAAAGAGCACAGGAGCATAATAGATAAGGTATGTGACGCTATGGCAGACTTTTAATTTTTTTAAGTCATGATTAGCTTGCATGCGCTGTTCTAACCATGACTGGAGCCAGAAACTAAAACAGTTCACTTTGAAAAACGTTTCTTAAAATTTCTGAAGTTCGGGTCATGTCCCGGACCCGGTACTCCACTCAAACCGAAATGAATCGGTGCCAAGGAAACTGAACTGGCAACCAGAACAATGATAACCCGACCTTCAAAAAGGCGAAAACCAATCAATTGTCTAGTGTTGCACTAACCGCAACTGCAAACAAGCCTGTCCTGCCGTGTTGAGTCCCTTCTTCACGTGTTTCAATACTAAATCTACGCGCAGAGCAAAACATTAAGAAGCAATCGAGACATTCTTACATTTAGGTCTCTTGATGTCCGCACAGCATACCCCCCGTTGACAACAGCCAAGGACCTCTCAACAGCCTAATATTCAACAGCTTAATATGACAAGACAGCGCACGCCGCCACAGAACAGGGAGACGCCGCGCACAGCATACAGCCACAGAACAGCACACAGCGAACCAAGTCTAGGTGGTGTTGAGCGAATGCGCTGCTAAACAGAGAGGGAGGAAGAGAGAGAAAAAAAAGGAAATGGTGGCTACGTCATCGCGGCGAGGCCCCGCCCTGCACGGATTTGTTGTGAGAACAGTCGCACCCGTCATTGCAGCGAGGCCCCGCCCTGCGCGGATTTGTTGTGAGAACAGTGGCACCCTTTCTTTTGGGGTGTCTCGTGGGTGCGACTGTTCTCACAACAAATCCGTGCAGGGCGGGGCCTCGCCGCGATGACGTAGCCACTATTTTCTTTTTTTTTTCTCTCTGTCTCTCTCTCTCTCTCTCTGTTTGACGGGGCGGTACGCGGTCGAGGCGGTCGCTGTGGTGGCGTGCACTCCACGTGAGCGAGAAGCGTGCAATGTCTCATTAAGTGGCCGGAAAATCAGAACGCAACGATGAGCGAGCCTCCTGACCGACAGAAGGTGATCGAAAAGTACCTCCAAGGATTACGTCATGACAACGGCTACTCTCATGGCTACCTGAAGTCAGACAAAGAGCTAAAGCTTTTCGAGAGGTCCCTGGCTGCCGTCAACGAGAAGTATGTTGTGCGGACATCAAGAGACCTGAGCAAGTGGTCTAAATGTGAGGATGTCTCAATTGCTTCTTAATGTATTGATCTGAGCATAGATCTAGCATTGAAACACGCAGTAGTAATTTAAACCAGCTAGGGACACGGCAGGACTGGCTTCTTCTCAGTTGCGGTTATTGGTCTTCACCTTTTTGAAGTTAGGGTTAGGTACCATTGTTTTCGTTACCGGTTCACAGTTCCCCTGGAACCGATTCATTTCGGTGTGAGTGAAGTATTGTTCGGATTACCGGGACATGACCCGATCTTCAGAGATGCTATAAACATTATTGGAGCTGTAATTGGCGCCTTGTCTGTGTCTCCGTGTTTCTTTGGTCCCCGTTGCTTAGCGCCCTAAATTATTCAGTTGTAACTGAACTGTATTTTTTAGGGTTTAGTCATGATTAGCACCGCGCTAGCAAGCTAATTGTGACACGGCCGTGCGTGCCATCCGTGGTCCTCCAGGAAGTGTGAATTAGACGTCTAGAGCAAGGCGGGCCTGATGTTGAACGCTGTATATGAGAAGCTGAAGGGTCAGGGTTGAGATTTTTTGCCCATTTATATTAAAATCCCAAGGCTCAACCAAACTGTAACGTGTTGGTGCTGCTTGTAAGTGCTGCTTGTAAGCTTCCGGGGGTGACGCCAGAGCTACGATGACGCCGAAGGTCGCAAGCGCGCGGAGCGCGCGGGCGCACAACCGGTCGGCACGGAATCCAGCGAGCGAGTCCTCGACTCCCTCGACTGCCGGCGAGAGAATGCCTCGCTGGCGTCGGAGATCGCGAGGGCACAACCGTCCAGCTTGAAATCCTGCGAACGAACCGCCACATAACAGCACACAGCGAACCAAATCTAGGTGGTGTTGAGCGAACGCGCTGCCAAACAGAGAGAGGGGGAGAGAGAAAAAAGAAAAGGAAATGGTGGCACGTCATCGCGGCGAGGCCCCGCCCTGCACGGATTTGTTGTGGTGGTGGTGGTGGTAGTGGTTAGAAGAAAGAGGAAAAAGGCACCTAATTTCTGTCTGCCTTCAGGCGACAGGGCGCAGTGCCCTATAGGGGTGGGAGAAAAGGAGGGATAAAAAGAATAGAAGGAAAAAAGACGAAGAAGAAGACAGGCAAGCGACAGAAAAAGAAGCAGATAGGAAAGTGGGGATCCGGTCGAAGCATTCCAAGGATTGTTGTGAGAACAGTCGCACTCGTCTATGCACTCGTCTTGTAGATGCGGCGACAGCTTTGGGAAAGGAGGAGTTGCTGATTGGATAAAAAAAATGGTGGCCCATGACGTCATCACGCAAGTTGAAGATGGTCGTGAAACATGGCGCTAGGCTGAAGCGACGAAGCGAGTGGCAAGGCCTAGTCGGTAGCCGCGTAAAAGAAGCTTGTTTGGGCGTTGTTGCAATTGCCACTAGAGTTAATGAGCATCCGCGCATATTTTCATCGAAAGGCAGCACGCCGGCGCAACCTTCCTGCTCTCGTCTTTGGCTGCGATCGCCGATGGAACCCGACGGAGAGTAGGGCAGCTTGGGCTAGTTGGTATGGCATGACGATAGTTATAGCGCGAGAACAAAACGACGACACAGAGACAAGAAGGACACGAAAGACACGTGTCCTTCTTGTCTCTGTGTCGTCGTTTTGTTCTCGCGCTATAGCTATCGTCATACCGACGGAGAGGTTTGTGTGGGCAAGGCTCCTTTTGGCGTTGCATAAGTGGTTGCCAAACTGGAAGGGTGGTTGTTGCCAGATTGCCGCTAAATTTAGCAGAAAAGTTTTTTTCTGTAGTTGTGGCTTCTTCGTAAGAATTTGGTGCTATCCGCGGTGCATTTCGTGCATGAGCGACGCTGGCCGTTTTAATTAACGGAATGTACCGCGCCTAGCAGAAGTCGAGCGTGGCGCTGCTGCGCAATTAAGAGGCCGTTTAAATTAACGGAATGTACCGCGCCTAGCAGAAGTCGAGCGTGGTACTGCCGTGCAATTAAGAGGCCGTTTTAATTCCGTTTTAATTAACGGAATGAACCGAGCCTAGCAGAAGTCGAGCGCGGTGCTGCTGCGCAATTAAGAGGCCGTTTTAATTAACGGAAGGAACCTCCCATTACAGAAGTCGAGGCGCGTTCTCTTGCTGCGTGCGCAGCTGTGCGATTAAGATATCGCGTCTCAGTATTAGGGATTACGGGGAAAACTGAATAGAGTCGCAGGAGGTGATGCGCTGCTCCCTCCCCCTTACTTTTCTTTTTTTCGGCAAGGTTCCTTTTGGCGTTGTATAAGTTTGTTGCCAGACTTTGGAGTGATTGTTGCCAGATTGCCGCTAAATTTGGCTGAAAAGTTTTCTTTTGTAGCTGTGGCTTCTCCGTAAGAATTTGGTGCTATCCGCGGTGCATTTCGCGAGTGCATGAGCGACGCTGGCCGTTTTAATTAACGGAATGAACCGAGCCTAGCAGAAGTCGCGCGTGGTGCTGCCATGCAATTAAGAGGCCGTTTTGATTCCGTTTTAATTAACGGAATGAACTGAGCCTAGCAGAAGTCGAGCGCGGCGCTGCTGCGCAATGAAGAGGCTGTTTTAATTAACGGAATGAACCGCGCATTACAGAATTCGTTTTATTTATGGAATGAACCGCGTTTAGCAGAAGTCGAGCGTGGTGCTGCCGTGCAATTAAGAGGCCTTTATAATTCCGTTTTAATTCACGGAATGAACCGCGCATTACAAAATTTGTTTTATTCACGGAATGAACCGCGCCTAGCAGAAATTGAGCGCGGCGCTGCTGCGCAATTAAGAGGCCGTTTTAGTTAACGGAATGAACCGAGCCTAGCAGAAGTCGCGCTTAATTCGCTCTATCTGCTTCGATAAAGCAGCATTCCAGGCGTACACAGCTGTAGCATATCCGACGTACCCCGATTAACCAGCCTTGGAACGCTTATTCATCACATGTATATACGAGTTCGAATGAAATGTCTTGTGCTGACACAGCTAGAAAAGCGTAGCGTCCCCCGTAGTAGCGCGCGGTCGACGCGACACGATCAGCTGAGAGAGAGAAAAAAAGAAAAGTAAGGGGGAGGGGGGCAGCGCATCACCTCCTGCGACTCTATTCAGTTTTCCCCGTAATCCCTAATACTGAGACGCGATATCTTAATCGCACAGCTGCGCACACAGCAAGAGAACGCGCCTCGACTTCTGTAATGGGAGGTTCCTTCCGTTAATTAAAACGGCCTCTTAATTGCGCAGCAGCGCCGCGCTCGAATTCTGCTAGGCTCGGTTCATTCCGTTAATTAAAACAGAATTAAAACGGCCTCTTAATTGCACGGCAGCACCACGCTCGACTTCTGCTAGGCGCGGTACATTCCGTAAATAAAACGGCCTCTTAATTGCGCAGCAGCGCCGCGCTCGACTTCTGCTAGGCGCGGTACATTCCGTTAATTAAAACGGCCAGCGTCGCTCATGCACGAAATGCACCGCGGATAGCACCAAATTCTTACTAAGAAGCCACAACTACAGAAGAAAACTTTTCTGCTAAATTTAGCGGCAATCTGGCAACAACCACCCTTCCAGTCTGGCAACCATTCATGAAACGCCAAAAGGAACCTTGCCTTTTTTTCTCTCTCTCAGCTGATCGTGTCGCGTCGACCGCGCGCTACTACGGGGGACGCTACGCTTCCCCTAGCTGTGTCAGCACAAGACATCGTTCGAACTCGTATATACATGTGATGAATAAGCGTTCCAAGGCTGGTTAATCGGGGTACGTCAGATATGCTACAGCTTTGGACGCCTGGAATGCTGCTTTATCGAAGCAGATAGAGCGAATTAAGCGCGACTTCTGCTAGGCTCGGTTCATTCCGTTAACTAAAACGGCCTCTTAATTGCGCAGCAGCGCCGCGCTCAACTTCTGCTAGGCGCGGTTCATTCCGTGAATAAAACGAATTGTGTAATGCGCGGTTCATTCCGTGAATTAAAACGGAATTATAACGGCCTCTTAATTGCACGGAAGCACCACGCTCGACTTCTGCTAGGCGCGGTACATTCCGTAAATAAAACGGCCTCTTAATTGCGCAGCAGCGCCGCGCTCGACTTCTGCTAGGCGCGGTACATTCCGTTAATTAAAACGGCCTCTTAATTGCGCAGTAGCGCCGCGCTCGACTTCTGCTAGGCGCGGTACATTCCGTTAATTAAAACGGCCAGCGTCGCTCATGCACGAAATGCACCGCGGATAGCACCAAATTCTTACTAAGAAGCCACAACTACAGAAGAAAACTTTTCTGCTAAATTTAGCGGCAATCTGGCAACAACCACCCTTCCAGTCTGGCAACCATTCATGAAACGCCAAAAGGAACCTTGCCTTTTTTTCTCTCTCTCAGCTGATCGTGTCGCGTCGACCGCGCGCTACTACGGGGGACGCTACGCTTCCCCTAGCTGTGTCAGCACAAGACATCGTTCGAACTCGTATATACATGTGATGAATAAGCGTTCCAAGGCTGGTTAATCGGGGTACGTCGGATATGCTACAGCTTTGGACGCCTGGAATGCTGCTTTATCGAAGCAGATAGAGCGAATTAAGCGCGACTTCTGCTAGGCTCGGTTCATTCCGTTAACTAAAACGGCCTCTTAATTGCGCAGCAGCGCCGCGCTCAACTTCTGCTAGGCGCGGTTCATTCCGTGAATAAAACGAATTGTGTAATGCGCGGTTCATTCCGTGAATTAAAACGGAATTATAACGGCCTCTTAATTGCACGGAAGCACCACGCTCGACTTCTGCTAAACGCGGTTCATTCCGTAAATAAAACGAATTCTGTAATGCGCGGTTCATTCCGTTAATTAAAACGGCCTCTTCATTGCGCAGCAGCGCCGCGCTCGACTTCTGCTAGGCTCAGTTCATTCCGTTATTAAAACGGAATCAAAACGGCCTCTTAATTGCATGGCAGCACCACGCGCGACTTCTGCTAGGCTCGGTTCATTCCGTTAATTAAAACGGCCAGCGTCGCTCATGCACTCGCGATATGCACCGCGGATAGCACCAAATTCTTACGGAGAAGCCACAGCTACAGGAGAAAAAAAAATTGCCCGCAGCTTCCTTCGGGGGAACACTGAGGAGGATGCGGAGCATATAATTGGTTAACGGGGTGTTAAAGTGCGACTTACTTGGGTCGATGGCTAAATTGGTTAACGTGGTTGTGAAATGGGGTGTTAAATTGCGACTTACTTGGGTCGATGGCTAAATTGGTTAACGTGGTTGTAGGAGGGGGTGTTAAGTGAGTGAACACGTACACACGTATGCGAAAGGGCGGCGCTGGTCGAAGGGACGTCGATCATTGTGTTTGTGGATTCGTTGGAATTCATTTCACCGCGACCTTGGACGTCGACGCGCCGTACAAACCAACCGACGAGCGGCAACTGAGCGAGCGAGCGCCGACTTTGAGTATATATACAGCGCGACGGCGCATGCACTGTCAGCTGTCGAATGTTCGAGAAGGGGGAGAAGCGCAACGGCGCATGCGCGCGCGTCAGCTGCGGATGTTCTCGAAGCGCGACGGCGCATGCGCGCGCGTCAGCTGCCGATGTTCTCGAAGCGTGACGGCGCATGCGCGCTACATTATACAGCTAGCGAATGTTCGTGAAGAGGAGAAGCGCACGCGGTGTGTAGAGGAGGAAGGGTGCACAGATGGTGGAGGAGTGAAGCGCGCGCGGTGTGTAGAGGAGGAAGGGTGCACAGATGGTGGAGGAGTGAAGCGCGTGCGGTGTGTAGAGGAGGAAGGAATGCACAGATGGTGGAAGAAGGAGGAGGAAGCTTGCGGACGGCGCCGCACTACAAGCCTCGAGTATTAGATGCTCCGCATCTAAAATTTTCAGCCAATAAATGCACCGCGGATAGCACCTTACTCTTACGGAGAAGCCACAACTACAGAAGAGAACTTTTCAGCCAAATTTAGCGGCAGTCTGGCAACAATCACCCCAAAGTTTGGCAACAAACTATGGTATGAGCCTGCGATGTTCTGGAGCGGTGCTAGACGCATAAGCTATTTGCGGCGTGTGTGTGCTCTGAAATGTGCCGTGAATAGGTGGTGTTAGTGGACGTTATTGTGTATCTGGCATCTCGATACAGGAATCTCATCAAACTTGAATTTGCTGTCTAGCTCGCGTATGTTTTGTTACAAATTTTTTTCGCACTTGCACACATTGCTTTCATGCAGTGCTGTATTAGATTTGTGCAGGAATGTTGGAGTCATAAATGACAACTTCAGGTAGCGTTTATGTCTAACGTGTGAAAATAATACACGCAGAAAATTTTAAATAAGGGAAGTCGTGATGCGAAAGTATTCTTGATGCTTCTTAACCACAGAGAAACCTTATCGATAGTCAAGTGAAAAAAAAAATGCTGCGGTTGCCTACAAATTTCCATATTATAATCGAAGGCTATATGCATATAAGGAAAACTACAGTACAACTGTCCCAACAACTTATGTCAAACTTTCATGGCAGTTATGATGATAGTTACAAAAGCCAACCGAGTTGCCGAAATTGTAGCTTTCCAGTACCTTGCAGATTGGCTTCTGCTCATTTTATTGTTATTGGCGTATCTTTTCGTCATGAACTTTTTATTTAATGCAAACAAAACTGACCCATATTAACCAAACAGTTTTCTTGCAGGCTTTTTCCAGTACGTTTTGATTACCAATTTTGTTTGCACCTGGTGCTGGATACCAGGTCCTAAAACTACTCATGCCAGTAAAATATTCCCATGAGCTATTTTGCACTGTGCTGATGGGCTGAGAAAAGGGCACTGACAATAGAAGTCTTCAGGTGTGTTCGACTTGAAACATGACGCACACATGAAGTGACTGAGCATGAGCTGAGGCCTAAATGCCATTTGTATAAAAGAAGCTAATATGGATGTTGTTGCGGATCCCACCCCTGAGGACCCGTTGTTGCGGATCCCAGCGCTGTTCACCAGTTGTTGCAGATCGGGGGCTGCCCGGTCTCTTGTGGTAGCGTGGTGTAGCTTCGGGTTGAGGAAACGAACGCTGACAAAATGGGGATACGAAAAACAAACAGGTTTATGGCACTATTTACACTTATTTACAGCATGGTAGGTTAGGAGTTCGCAAACCACGAACGTGGTGGTTGAACCGTTACATGGTTCAGAGCGACGTCCCGCACTCTGCGGCGTCCTTATAAGCCCTGTCGGGCTCCTCCTTCTTGAGTGGAACACCAATCACACACACACAACAGGCGACGGGTACGAGCATGCACGGCCCACGTGAGCATCCAATATTTAGTCGTGATCACTGCACTGCAAAGTGGCGCCAGAGGGGCTCTTCCTCGTCGTGCGTGTGTCGCTGGTCGAGGAGTCCCAAGCTCCGGACAGCAGACATCAAACGGCCCGCCAATCTGTCCGCTCAATTAGCAGAGCAATTTGTGGCCGCGGTCGCGGTTTCCTTCAAGGAAGACGCTGTCTTTGTTGTCCTCTTTGGAACGGCTTACAGCTTCGTGGCAACACGACGTCTCATCCTCCGGCTAGCAGGGACAATACCTGGCGGGCATAGGCAGCCGGCCAGTCGGCTACTTGTTTGAGGATTAAAAGAGCGCCGCTCCCCCGTCATCTCTGGACGCTGGTTCCAAGAAAACTGGGTTCCAGGCGTGGGAACGCTGCCCGGCTACGCTTCTCAGCGACAGCATGGCGCCTGCTGACAACGGTCATAACATTGTTAGTGTGATTTTAGTATGAGAGTTAATCAGCATTTGAGGAATTATTCATCGAAAAACAGCAGAGCAGTGCAAGGTTTTGGATGTAATATCACCCATGGAAAGGCACAAAGTGTGCTTTGTATGTGAATGTCGGGCGCTGTCGATTGTGTGTGTTTCATGCCACTAACTCCTCAAGTAATCCCATGCAGGTGAAATATACATAGGGCTCATGCTCACTGAACACAAACATGGAACGTATTGGATTGCTGCGTTCAGTGTCCAGAGTACACAGTGAAATGCATTAGTTTCATTGCCTCTTCATCGCTGTCATGCATGTTTTATTGTTTCTGAACTATTTTGCTGTTTGTTTTCCTCTATGGTGACGGCATAGCATTTGAGGGACCGATAGTGTCCTTTGGCGTATACCTGCATGGTATCAGCAGCTTTAGGTGTTGTTTTATGTGTTGTGCATCATGCGATGTGTTTGTATTACTGATCAATCCATGCAGGTAATCAGTCATGTGCTCTTTTTGATCAAACTATAAAAGCTGTATTTATCTGCATCTCTCACGTACTATTTGTTTGAAAAGTACCTGTCACCTTTAAGTGCATCTTTTGGTGAGGTGCAACTACAAAGTGGCTTAATTTACATGTGCTGACAGGTATATACACTACTTGTAGGAGTGTTTTAATTTGAATCTTTGGTGCCTTAATTTTTTATACATGGACGTTATGCAATGGATGATATGCATGGGTATGGTTTTGTGTTCAGACTGGAACATTTCACACACTAAAGAATCATATCTTCTCGGACCTTGTCGGTGCCTAAATGTGTGGGTTTTTAGTACAGGCCCTTGTGAGAGCAAATCACTAGTGAATACATTTGGTGAGAACTGTAAAGTTGATTTTGATGTTTTACATATCTTTGTGTTCTGGTAGAACACAAAGAACAATGTGTGTGTAATAATCCAATTAAGTCACTTGAATAGCTGGGCTATTACCTTTATTTTGAAAACTGGATCAGGTGTGTTCAGATGATCACATTCATAGAGGAGCCCAATCTAGACGATCGTTTCATAGAAGCTTTATACTTTCATTAGGTTCTGATTGCAAATAATGCAGCATCCGAAATTGTAAAGTATAATCGAAGCCTTTGTCTGAAAAATCTAAGCCCAGTAAAGCAGCATGAATATTTATCCTTGCCATTATGCGCAAACGGCATAGCATATTTATTACATACTCTAAAGGGATATTGTGGTATATTCTCCTCGTGTTCTATAACACCAACCTGAAATAATACTATTATGAACACTATTACAGGTAATACGGAAGTGCATGGCAAATAGCCTTGAACACACTGTTGAATGGTTGATGGCAGCAGCTGATGGAAACACTGGAAAGGGTGTAAAATCGAAGACTTCATTTGTCGATGAATTAGCTTTCTGGACGAATAAACCTGGAGAGATCAAGCAGGGAGTCTCAACACTGCCATTTATTTCAGTGATAAAGCGCAAAGATCCTCGTGCCACGCTTCATTCCTCGTTTTTCTGTTTTTTAGCGTGCGCTACGTTATCTGTTTTTAACAAAGAGCATCATGGTTCTACTAAGCCTTGCCACTGCGGCCTTGCTGGTGGTGATACAAAACAGCAGCTGATTGTATCACTAGCTGCTTGTGAATTTAATGTGATAAAGAAGCATAGTGCGGCAACAGCCATTCCTATCCACTCGTGTTCTCTCTCATACTGCTCAAAATAATACACTGGTGCTTTTGCTCTCTGTCCCCACCGAATGGCAGGCAGCATCACAAGAATCAAAACTTTCCTCGTGCTTAGCAGCACAACAATTGGCCTGCTATGCTACCCAGACACCCATGTTACAATGATGAGTACAGTTGTCAAAGAGTCTGATACAGCAAACAATTATTCTAGGTTTTCAATAATGAGTCACTGAACATTCCAGCGCTACTTAGGTGTTTGGTTATGTACTGCGCTATTTCCATCGTGCTTGTAATCGGTATCACCCCTTTTCCAACCACACTTCTTGCTGGAAGCAATAAAAAATACTGATTTATTTTATTTTCATATTTGATTCCGTGTGTCTTCATACAACAAGCAAATTTTTTTGTGAATGTGCAGAGGATTGATTACACTTCATTGCACCACAGAAAGTGCTTTAACGTCTCCAGCCATCAGTGCAGCAGATGTCGAACTAAAATTTTAAGAATGTGCAGGGACAAGCGAGCCAGTGAATAAAGCCTGTGGGGGTTTGTTTACATCTACCAGCCCCTACTAGAATTTAAAGCATAATGTGTAAGGGAAAGCGAGCCAGTGAACAAACCCTGTGGAGGTTTGTTTGCATGTACCAGCATCCACTGCTGGTAGACGTTAAAAAGCTGTGATAATTTTATACATAAAGTTTAGAAAAAAAAAGGTTAATCTGTGTAGTTAGAGCCACACTCTCAGCAGAAGTAAAATTCGTCATTTCACAACGCTCAGGCAAGCATTTTTATTTCGCAGTTGCCATATTTCATTCCTATCTTTATCAAAATGCATGCTTTGAGTGTATTTCTGTTGCACGCTTTGAGCGTATTTCCACGTACTATCTGTTTGAAAAGTTAGTTACCTGTGTGGTTCGAGTTCATCTTTTGGTGACGTGCAACTACTAAGTGGCTTAATTTGCGTGAGCTGACAGGTCTATACACTACTTGTAGGAGTGTTTTAATTTGAATTTTGGGTACCTTCATTTTTTATATATGGACGTCAGTTTCTTTATTTCTTTCTGTATCAGAAAGAAATAAAATAAACTTCCATCTTCAAACTGGACGATAAGCATGCGTATGATTTTTGTGTTTAGACTAAAACATTTCGCACAATAAAGAATCATAAGTTCTCAGTTCTTGCAGGCACGTAATTGTGTGGGTTTGTAGTACAGGCATTGGTGAGAGCAGATCACTAGTGAACAATTATTTGGTGAGGACTGTGAAGTTGATTTTAATGTTTTACATATGTTTGTGTTCTGGTAGAAAGCAATGTGTGTGTAAGAATTCAATTAGGTCATTGGAATAGCTGGACTACTATTCTTATTTTGAACTTAATCAGGTGTGTTTGGATGATCACAGTCATAAAGGACCCATTCTAGACAGTCATTTAATGCAATTTTTGTACTTTTATTAGGTAATGTTTGCAAATAATTCAGGAGCCAAACTCTTAAAATATAAATGAAGCCTTTGTTGGACAAATGTGAGCCCCATAAACTAACATATCATCTGGGACATTATAGACAAAAGCCATAGTACGTTCATAATGCACTGTAAAGGGATATTGTGGATTATTCTCCTTGTGCTCTTTAACATTAACCTAAACATTAATCCAAAATAATTGATTGATTGATTTGTGGGGTTTAATGTCCCAAAACCATCATATGATTATGAGAGACGCCGTAGTGGAGGGCTCTGGAAATTTTGACCACCTGCGGTTCTTAAACGTGCACCCAAATCTGAGCACACGGGCCTACAACATTCCCGCCTCCATCGGAAATGCAGCCGCCGCAGCCGGGATATGAACCCGCGACCTGCGGGTCAGCAGCCGAGTACCTTAGCCACTAGACCACCGCGGCGCGGCCATTAACTCAAAATAAGTACTATAGTGAGCACTATGACAGGGAAAGCGGAATGCGTGGCAAATAGCCTCAAACACACTGTTGCGTGGTTCACTGCAGCAGCTGATGGAAACACTGAAAAGGGCGTAAAGTACGAAGACCTCATTCGTAGGTGAACGGTTTTCGGCACGAATACGGCTGGAGAGATCGAGCAGTGCATCTCAACGCTGCCATTTATTCCAGTGAAAAAGCGCCAAGATCCTTGTGCCACGCGCCATCTTAGTTTCTCTGTTCATCTAGCACGCGCTGTGTTCTCTGTTTTTAACAAAGGGCACCGTGGTTCTATTAAGTGTTGCCACTGCCACCTTGCTAGTGCTGATTGTATCACTAGCTGCATGTGAATTTATTGTGATAATAAAGCATAGTGCAACAACAGCCATTTTTCTGTTCATCCACTCGTGTTCTCTCACACTGCTCACAATTGTACACTGGTGCTCTTGCTCTCTGCCCCCATTGAAATGCAGCCACCATGACCAGAAATCAAACCCGTTTCCTTATGCTTAGCAGCACAACACTTTGCCTGCTAAGCTACCATGACACCAACATTACAGTGATGAGTACAGTTGTCAACAGTCGGAGATAGCAAACAATTATTCTAGGATTTCATTATTGAGTCACTGTACATTCCAGGACTACTTAGGTGATTGCTTATGTACCGTGCTATTATTACCATGCTTGTAATCGGTATCGCCCCTTTTCATCACACTTTTTGCCAGAAGGGATACAAAAATACTGATATTTTTCTTATTTCAATATTTGACTCCACATGTATTTATACAACAAGCAAAATGTTTTTGTGAATATGCAGAAGATTGATTTCACTGCAGCACAGAAAGTGCCACAATAGCTCCAGCCTTCAGTGCAGAACATGTGCAGCTGAAATTTTAAATAATAATGTGCAGGGACAAGCGAGCCAGAGGGGAGGGGGGGTGTTTACATCTACCAGCATCCACTGCTAATAAAGGTTAAAAAGCAATGATATTCTTAATCATAAAATTTAGAAAAAAACGCTATTCTATATAATTGGAGCCACACTCTTATCAGAAGTGAAATTCGTCATTGCACAAAGCTCTGGCAAACATGCATTTTTTTTTCTAAACAGAGCTGCAGCTACTTTGAATTTACAGTTGTCAGATTCCAGTCCTTTCTTTATCAAAATGCATGCTTTGAGCATATTTAAAAATTTTTTAGTGTACTCTTTGTTCAAACCACGAAAAAACTGGGATAACTTATTTAAAGTATCTTAAATGCGGCATCCTAAGCACTTCTTTCAGTGTGAATGAGGTTTACTTGCTTTCCGTAGAAGAGGTATAGCTGTGTCAATGAGCTCAGCTCATCATTATTAGGGTGAGTGTTGAAGTGACGGACACAGTACATTATGTTGGGCTAGTTGGTACATATTAGGCTGAAATACGTAGCGCAAGGTTGACAAAGAGAAAGAGATGAGACAGAAAGAGCGCCAAAACTTCAAACTGGCGCTCTTTCTGTCTCGTCTTTTTTCTCTTTGTCAACCTTGCGCCGCGTATTTCAGCCTAATATGTACCAACTAGCCCAACATAACGTACTGTTAAGCTTCATTTCTTTTACAAGGGGCCTTTCCACTCTGTTTTACCTTTTACTCAGGCTCAGGATTACGTGCACTTGATCGCTTCTGCTTCTTGCCGTGCTAGGTTTATTGGTTATTGCTTAAGAAAAGGTTTAATACCAACGACGTCACATTGCTTTTTGGTCCTGTTCAACCCTCGTTTGGCCACGCTAAACGCATCTACAAAATTCTTAAGTCGGAACTTTGGAGGCAGGTACGCCTATACGATGACCTGCTACGACTGTGGTGTTTCTCGAGTTTCCCGGGAATAATACCTGAAGAACAACTGTGGTTCTTTCGTCGCTCAGCAAAAGACACAACGGAGTACTGATGGCAGTGCGTCTTGGTTCGACTTCCCAAGCTCCAGACCAAGCGACCAATGCCGGACAATTTAAGAGTTCTTGGGAACGTGGTTCTTCCTGAGAAGGTTGCTTTGGTGCTCAAGAATGGATCAAAGTTCAGCGTTCCTCCTAAGGTATCAGCCCACGAATTGCTTGCCCTGAACCGAGGCATTTCCCGCAGTGCTGACGAGGAAAATCGCGAGCGCTGCCTGCTTGAGGGTGCGGACTCACTTTTGTGGAACCGTAGAAATAACGGTCCCAAGTTGACCACAGGCGGAGTTGTCTCGTACTTCAAGGAGCATGAACTTTCCCTTCTTCAGGCAGACAAAGAAGGCGGATTTGTGGTGATGTCTGCTTCCAGTTTCCAGGACAAAGCCAGTTCTGCTATTATGAAGAATTTTGAGTCTACAACTGTAAAAGCGTCAAAGGTAAAACGTCGTGCTGTTGAATTGTGCAAGAGTTTTAATTTAGCCTATCTGGCTAAAACAGTTTTTGAATGCAAGAAAACTTCCTTGGAAGTGTTTTTCAATGTAAAAACGCACAAAGTTGACATGCCGTTTAGGTCAATTGTGACAGAAAATGGTACTTGGCAGCTGCAAGTGAGTCGCTATCTGTTGAAAAATTTAAATACGTTAGCGTTTGTAGATCCTTTTGCAACAAAAAGCTCCTATGACGTCATAGATTTCTTGAAAAGCAGAAGTGACATCAGTTATCTTTTTTTCAATTGACGTTGAGGATCTCTTTTATTTAGTGCCTCATAATGAACTTTTATCTTGTGTAAGGGCCTGTATCGAGGAACATGGGGGCACAAATTTTATCAATACCTCTGGTGTATCTGTTTCCAACTTCATGTCACTTTTAGAATTTTACCTTCGTAGCACCTTTGTCTCTTTTAATAATGAGTTGTTTATTCAACGAAAGGGCATTTGTATTGGCTCCTGCGTTGCACCTGTTCTTTGTAGCATTTTCTGGCGTCTATTGATTGTGCTTTAGAAAACGCCGTTTATCCAGGAAAAGTCCTTAAGATTTTTAGATATGTGGACGATTCCCTCGTGGTGTTAACTTCTACTAAGCCTGTAACGCACTCTAGCGAGGTAGATTTGTTTTTGAACCTGTTCCGACAACATGGAAAAGGCTTGATTTTTACTTATGAACTACCCGTTGACGAAACCTTGCAGTTTTTAGATATTAACCTGACTCTGGGCGAGGGTCATGTCTGCTGGAAGTTCAACCCTAGAACGAGAAAAGTACTTCTTTCTTATGATTCTGCACATTCTAAGGTGGTGAAGAGGTCTATAGATGCTATGTGTTTTCGTTCTGCACTGTCCAAGTCATGCCAGCACACAGTGTTTGATAGTTTTTCCATTCAGGTATCGCGGCTCACTGCAGCCAGGTTTCCTTATTCGGTCTTGGTCAGTGTGTCTGAAACATTGCTGCAAAGGCTGAAGGGGGAATGCAGGAGGCCAGAGCCATTGCAAGGACAGAGGAAAAGACCGCATGTTGTACCATACATGCACAAAATCTCCCACAACCTGAAAAAGGTTGCAAATCGGCACCATGTGCCAGTGGTTTTCTCTGCTCCAAATAAGCTTTCAAGGCTCTGTGCCCGCATTTCTTCAAGAGGTGCCAATGTGGTGTGCGATAAGAAGCACGTAAAGCTGTTCCTGCGTTGTGCTGTTGGCACTGTTTATGAAATTCCCCTGAGCTGCAGCAAGGTCTATATAGGCCAGACAGGGCGCTGTACAAATGACCGTCTAAGGGAGCATGCCTCATCAATTAGGAATGGAACAGGGTCTCATTTGCCCTTTCACTGTGCTTCGTGTGGCTGCACGCCGCAGTTCGATTGCACGCGAGTACTTGGAAGGAGCCGGGATGCGCTGGCGCGGGAGTTACTCGAAGCCTTTCACATAATGAAAAAAGGTGACTCGTGCGTCAGCGTGCCTTCAGTTGTGTTGCATAACAGTGAATTCCAACTGTTGGATCTAGATGTACTTTAGTTGGGTGCTACGAAGTGTCTGT
Source organism: Rhipicephalus annulatus (assembly GCA_013436015.1). Lineage (NCBI taxonomy): Eukaryota > Metazoa > Arthropoda > Arachnida > Ixodida > Ixodidae > Rhipicephalus > Rhipicephalus annulatus. The sequence continues at coordinate 24,131 of WOVY01002218.1, read as the reverse complement.
CAGTTCTTTTTTGCTGGTTTTTCCTCGCACTTTTTTTTGCGCAGGCTTGTGTGTGTTTGGTTTTTTTCGACGTCTTTACATTAGGCATATCTGTTTGTTGGTGGTTCCCAGATTTCATGATTGCAATTATCGGTTATTACATCGTAAAAATGTTCACGTCTGCACGTGCGGTGAATGAAATGGTCTGCGCATGTCCTATATATTGCGCCTATATATTGCGCCTAAAAGCCTATATATTGCGAGTGCTTCATGAAAATAAACTTAGTTGTGATGGCACTCTTTCTGTCTCGTCTTTTTCTCTTTGTCAACCTTGCTCCACGTATTTCAGCCTGATAGACACAATTTAAGAATGTTGTGTGAGAATTCATTGTACGTCATCTTCCTCGTCTATCAATAACCATCATCAGTCTTCGGCCGTTCCTCTTCATGATCGGCGCCATCTTGCTGTTGCTTCAATAAAGCGTCAGCTGCACCGTTGTATTTCAAGTGGTGGAAGGTGCTTCCCGATCTCTTCGACCTCTCTCCATCCAATGCCAGGCTCCGGAAACAACTCCGGCTATTCAAGTTGGAGGACGATGTGCTATATCGATACATTTTGCACACGGAAGGCCACTTATGGGTTCCCGTCGTACCACGCGCACTACGCACTGAAGTTCTGCGCGCTTCCCATGACGACCCGACGTCAGGACACTTGGGTTACTACAAAACATACGAGCGCATCCGCAGTCGATTTTTCTGGCCAGGTCTTTCCACGACAGTAGCTAAATATATTGCCTCGTGCGCACTTTGCCAACACCGCAAGCGGCCCACTACTGCTCCAGTCGGGACCCTACAACCACTTCCTTGTCCATCAGAGCCGTTCTCTGTCGTCGGAATTGACCTCTTCGGGCCCCTCCCAACTACATCAGACGGCAAGAGGTGGATCGTCACCGTGGTTGATCACTTGACCCGGTACGCTGAGACGGCCTCAATCACTTCAGGAAGTGCTTCGGAAGTAGCAACTTTCTTCTTGAATGCTATTTATCTACGTCATGGAGCCCCTCGTGTCCTTTTGAGCGACCGGGGAAAGGCATTTCTTTTAAGCACGCTCAGTGAAGTTCTTCAAGCATCAAAAACAGTTCATAAAACAACATCTAGCTATCACCCGCAAACCAATGGCTTAACGGAAAGATTTCATCGCACGCTGTGTGACATGCTGTCCATGTATATCCGACCGGACCATCGAAATTGGGATGCCATACTACCCTTTGTCACGTATGCATATAATACGTCAGTTCAACGAACCACAGGCTATTCTCCATTTTTCCTAGTATACGGACGCCAACCGACATCACCACTCGACGTTTCATTCTTTTCTGGCCCCGTCAATTCTTCACCATTCTTTTGCGACCAGTTTCTGTCCCGCGTTGCTCGATGCCGTCGTCTTGCCCGCGTAAACACCGAAGCTAGCCAAGAAGATCGCAAACATCGTTACGATGCCACTCACCGCCTCGTTCTCTACCGCCCTGGCAACAATGTACTTCTGTGGACTCCTGCGCGAACGCCTGGTTTATGCGAAAAGTTTGAGTCATGCTATCTTGGCCCTTACAAAGTTATCGAACAGACCTCACCGGTGAACTACCGTGTCACACCTGTTCATGTCCCCACTGACCAACGCTGCCGTGGGACAGAGATTGTGCACGTTTCGCGTCTCAAGCCCTATTGTATACGTTCCACAGCGTAATTCGTGGCCAGGCTGGTCGCTTCCGTCGACGGGGGAAATTAGTGTGAGAATTCATTGTACGTCATCTTCCTCATCTATCAATAACCATCATCAGTCTTCGGCCGTTCCTCTTCATGATCGGCGCCATCTTGCTGTTGCTTCAATAAAGCGTCAGCTGCACCGTTGTATTTCAGTTGTAACACATGAAGGTGTGGCTTGCAATGAGGGAAAAAGTGCAACAGTAAGGTTGTAGTAGAACACAATAACAGTAAAAACAAAGAATAAATACATGTGTTACTACCTCTCTGAAAAAATATTGCCCAAGTGCTGCAAGCAATGTGAAACTGTGAATGCATTCATATGAATTAAGAAAGCAGGTGAGAAGTGACGCCCTATAGTCCGTCAGCCACACGGTAAGGTTTAAGCTGCAATACATGGAAGACTTCAAGCCATATGTAGTGCCACTACAATTGCATCATGTCATGAGGCTGAATTTCATAGCTCATTGAACTAAATTGTTGGAGTAAATTATGGACCTAAAGTATCACTGCAGAAGCTTCTCAGTAAGCTCATGTCGGTGTTGCTGCACTCACATAGTGCCCTGTTAATCGCTGCTAAGTTCACTTGTGATCAAATTTCTCAACATTCATTGTTCTGAAGACATATTTTCATCACAGTCCTTTTTGTATTACAGGATGAAGGTAATTTTGATTGAATTTGCTTCATGCCCACTCCCACTTGAGAGTACTCGCTCACATTCATACTCGTGTCTACTTACTCACTCTCCACACACTCATACTGACTCATGTCTTTCAAGTGAGTGTAACTGAGCACACTGACCAGTTAGTATACCAAGTCATGCTCTGAAAAAACAAGTTATAATTTAGACAACAGCTCCAGCAGCCTGAAGTGCCAATATGATGCATAGCCATGTATTTTTTTTTGTGAGACTCAATTTGAAATTGCAGTGCAATTAAAAGAGGTCGATAACTTCATGCTCCAGGGCTTGTCTCTTTCTACTAAAGTTGTTAACTAAAGAAAAAAGTGATAGCTTTTGTTGCTATTCGCCACGTTAAACCAAAAAAATCCAGCTAACCAAGGTTTAGCCAAATTCAGACAACTGCTTGAAAAATAAATGAACAACACTTGAGAATGTAGTTGTTATGTCGTTCATCTTTCTTTCCAATTCACTGATCGCTGTCATATGATTGCTCTCTTTTCTTGTGTCATTTGGGGTGAATCTTTCTAGGTAAATGGAGCATCAAAACAATTTCTGGGTGCATTGTAGGAATATTTGCCTTTATGCTGCTTCATGCTGTGTACTTTTCGTTATGTGAAGTGTATTGTCACGCGAGTCCTGCGAAAGACGAAGGCGACAGTGCATACCCGATCTGCACGCTTTTATGTAGAAAAGCAACAACAAGAAAGACGAACTCTCTGGCGCTCGGTGAATAAAAAGACCGACCCGCTGTGGCTGCTCAGCTCTTTAAGATACGACCTCTGTCTTCACGTCGCGACAATATGAAATGCGTGCCTGCCCTTTGGTCTGTGTATGAGTCGTAATATTGCACAACCTGTAATTATCTCCTCTCACATTCCCAGTTTGGTGGGATGAGGAATCCAACACAGGTAAAGGAAAAAACAATGGTGAATTGAGACAAATGTAAAAAACTGGAATAGATCGATATATAGAAGTGCAGGGTATTTTTAGCACAAATGTCACAAGGTTGCAATTTACAAACAATTAAAACTTACAAGCGAAAATATACTTCAGCACAAAACTGCTATGTTAGCCTTCAGATAAAATGTCACAAGGTAAGGGAGGGGGGTAAGACGTCGTGCGGGGGCGCGCGCATGAGGCCCGGCCTAAGGTCCCTAGATGAAACTTGTTTCATCTAGGGACCTTAGCCCGGCCGCAGTAGGTTGCCGAGCCCTGGTTTGTGGCCCTGTCACATCGTGCCGGCGCTGCGCACTTCATTAGAGCGGTCCGCGGCGCTGCTCTAAAGAGTAGCGTTTCGAGAGGGGGGGAGTTGAGATTTGTGTCTGTCTCTGTCTCGACCTACATGTCTGTAACCTCGCGATTGATGGCTGATCGTCGTCAGCGTGGCTACTTGAATAATCTGGTTTGGAACGTGTGCGGGAACGTCGTGTTCTAACAAGCTGAAGCGCGGACACGGCGATGTAACGCAGAACGCATCTAGTTCAGATAGGCTGATCGCATGCTAGATACGGCAGCTTAAGCGAATATCAACAATCACGCAGGTTAAGGCCCCTCTGTAGAGTTTCTGGCGTCCACGACCACAACCATGCAACTCATGCCGCTGCAGAACAGAACGTAACAGTGCACGTACTTCGTTTAAATTGAACCCGCAAGGGCAAAAGTGTACATTTTGTCAACGTTTCTAGACTAGGTAAGTTGCAAAACTCCCCGCGTCAGACTACTAGAGGTGTGCGCCGAGGCGATTTCGACCGGCGGCGGCGGCGTTGTCGGCGCACGCCGGTTTTTTCATCGGCGGCGGCGCGCGGCCAATTTTCGTCGGCGGCGGCGGCGCCGGCGGCGCAGAAACCGAAACTGAAAATTCAAAAGGCTCTTCTGCCACAGGTTACTGAATTAATTGAAATTCAAGAATTTTAATCCAAATAGCATAAATGACACTACACAGATGTGCTGACATCCCGATGAATGCAAAGTGTTTTGTAAAATGGTATTTATTTTGCCTTCATGAAAAAATACCGCGTATTTCAATCTACGTCCATGTTCTACGGTAAATGTGCAGCACTTTGCTTTTTTTTAGTTTAAGATGCATCTGTTTGTTGTTGTTGTTGGCAACGTCATACTTCATGAAACCTTCTTTCATTGAACAATGAGCAAGCAGTGACGCACGTCACTCATTTCGCTTTTTCCGGATCTGATCTTACTTTTACATTGTACGCTGCACAAAAGAAGAAGCACCTCTGCTTCGAGTTTTGTTGTTACGATTGCATGAAACCGCTTTTTTTTAGTATCTGTCATGCTTTGAATGTAACTTTTCTTCAAACGAATCAAAATACCCACTTTTCACAATGTGAGAATCTTTTATGCAGTGGTATAGGATGCGGAAGGAAACAAATCTGCGCATTTATTCAACTAGTTCTCAGCGCGGTGTTCAATGAATGAAGTGTAGGCATGGGCGTGGGCGAGGCGGGTGGGGCAAAAAGGACACTTGAACCCTTCAAGCTCCACCAGCACTTGCTACCCACTCTAGCGACACCAACACGACCTACTCCCTCAGTCGTGATGCAAGTTGAAAGAAGGGTTTGCATCCCCCCAAGACAAAAACCTGTCGATGGTCATATGTGCAGATGAGAGCAAATGCAGTATTTGCTCAGATACACAGCCCATACTGGTCACAAGCTGGGCGTCCGTAGACCACGCCTGCAGATAACGTTGACTCCCCGACCCCTTGGTGTTTGGTCAGGGGACGGGAACACCCCTTGCAAGTGGGCCCCATTAAAATTTCTCTTAAAAACGTCACAAATAAGAATGCTTGATAAGTATCTATAAAACATTCAACTTTTCAATGCTTTTTTTGTAGCGTGTTCACGTGCTCAGTACCCATCAGATGTGTGAGAAATCTAAATAGCAACTGCCACTCTCGACTTGTTCCGGAAAAGACACAATAGAACAATGCAATTACGAGTGCTGGGAACTTTTGTTCTTTTGTACATTTGATTTCTAGGCATGACTTGAATTCTTATATAAACAAAAATAAAACCTGCAACATATTAAAAAAGGCTGCTATTGCAAGATGTGTGTTGCAAGACGCGATTTTTCTAGACTTACGTCTCTGCAAGGCACATCTGGTGTCACAAACTTGTAAGTGTCCCCCCTTTTCCCCACGACATCTCCCGATCCCCCCTCCCCTCTCTAATAAAAAGGCACCAATGTAGGCTTCCGTGATTGCCTACTGGCGCGCGGCGGGCCATTCCGGTGGCTAGGTCCAACAGTGGTGATTTCCATTTGCTTTATTGGAGGTGCTGAAGGATCAAGAAAAGGCCCATATTTGTAAATTTCTTGAGAGTTCAGTGATAGTTTCTTCATGAATACCGTGGATTATTGGACCTCACTTTGTGTACAATGCTCCAATGAAAAAAAATGGTTTCATCCTGTGTCACTGCAGAGTCAGAAGCCATCACATGTGCAGGCATCATTAAGCTTCTATATGACATTGCTAAGGTTCAGTACATTTGTGCAAATAATTCTCGTTAATTGAACATTTTGAGTATAATCTTTGCTTGGGTTAGTATGTGTGAAACATAAATTTGAGATTTAAAATTATCATTGTGGGTTTCTGCAGCAAAGACACATTGATTAAAACTGATGACTCTGGAGCTACGGCAGAGGTAACATTCGTTCTGTTTTTTTTTCGGTTACGGTAACGGTAATGCGTTACCTTTTCTATGTATCTATATAACGTGGAGCCGTGAAACGTTCCCCTTTTTTCTTATTTGAGTAACGAGTGAGGTATTTAGTTACTTCTTGCTGTAACGGAAACATCACTAAATAGACTTACAGTTGTGATGTCGGCCCACACCGTCAGTTGTTGCGGTGTATAGCTGGCTGTAAACATTACATGGATATATTCCTTTCACCCAGCATGTGATAGGGAAGGGTCGCTCGACCTTTGAGAAATACACAACAGCTTCTTAATGATATGCATATCTTCCCACCGAAGCGTGCACTTCGTTTCGTTAATATATACAGTCAACGTGAGTGCTGTCGTCATGCCGTATGTTTTAGGTAGAAATTTAGCCTACTCAAAATACCTAAAGACGTCGATCCACCTTGCAACACGTGGCCACCCGCTGACGGTTCTGTATGAAAATGGCATCCACAATGAAACACGTTGCATCTGCTGAAACTTTATCGCAACATTATTATACTTCCACGCTCGCTTGTATTTTTATGTCACTGTCTTGCGCAAAGGCACTGCCGTAGTGGTTTAGTAGCTAAGGTACTCGGCTGCTGACCCGCACGTCGCGGGATCAAGTCCCACCTGCGGCTGCTTTATTTTCGATAGAGGTGAAAATGCTGTAGGCCCATGTGCTGCGATTTGGGTGCATGTTAAAGAACCCCAGGTTGTCAAAATTTCTGGAGTCCTCCACTACGGCATCTTTCATAATCATGTGGTGGTTTTGAAACGTTAAACACCACATAATAATCAGTTGCCTTGCGCAAAGGACGCTTGGCTGTCTGGGAAAACACTAGATTATTTTAGAATCTTCTGATAAGCTTGAGACACCTACGATATGGATGCTACGTGTATAAACGGCGACGTACCTTCGCGCAGATCATTTTACCGACGACCAATGCTCTAATTACCGCTATCTGTGTAAAGCACGAATTTCTAGTACTTTGCACTTTTCTATGCACATGTTCACTCAATAAAAAGTGTCGTCTTGAGCAACCCACGTACCATATTCTTTGCCGTCGCAACCACGTGACAATGCCGTAAGTGAAATGAGAACGCTGAAATGATCGATACAAAACAGTGAGATGGGGCGTAAGTGCACGCCCAAGTTTGATTTGAGATGCGTATACCACAAGCTATTTTCTTCTATAGAACCAATATGATGCGGATTTGTTAAATTACTGTGAAGTTCAATGTCAAGAAAGGAAGAACACGAACTTGGAAAGAGACAGTGGAGACGAAAAGTGCTAGGTATACATGTAAAGTTTGATCCGTCCTTCCACTATCTCAGGTGTATTCGAAAAATGTCGCGCTTATTTACTCTATTGAAAGCAGTCTATTGCGAAAATGTTTTGCAGAGAAAAATATTTTTACACGTGACCGAAATTGCGGTTATAGGACGGGCCCTATATCGAGTCCTAAGATAAAAGCGCATTTACTGAGAGAGTCTATGTGGGCTTCATTTATTTTGCCGACCTATTGTTCCGAATATTTAAAACCTCCCACGATGGCGTGCCTTGTTGTCGTATTGACGGTCCGGCTTGTAAAGCCGAAAATTTTATTTTTCAAATTATAAGACTGTTTCTATCTCCCCACCCCCCCGGAACTCGTTCTAGGGTTGGTCCTTTGTTAAAAACCAGTCATATATCTTTAAAAAATGCTTGGATATCAACTATTCATAACTCTCATTTAAGGATGTGGAAATGATATGACCAGTACTAAATGACTGATGAGGTGAAATATTAACATTAAAAAGCATTGTAAACGTGACTAAAAAGCTAATTCTACAAAAACAATGTAACCTGAACCAATGAAGTCACCACACATCTAAAACCTCATGCAATGTATATTGCATACCTGCAAGGTGCAGTTATTCAAGCGCTTTTTGCACTGAAATTTGGTCACGGAGTTAATCCCGTTCACGGTGGTGCTATTTTTAATTTTAACGGTTGAATATCTAACGAAGCATTAGGAAATTCTTTCCATGAAACACGTATTTTTTGCGATGTATTTGAGCATTGTATACATTGTGCTGACACGAAGTTTAATGCAGGTGATGTGTTTATAGAGTACACCGTTGGGTGACTGTGGTAAAATAGAAACAGCAATTTATGTTAATTCATGCTACAAAACTCACGTGACCTGCTCCCAGAGAACAGAAGAATGCATAACGAAGTGCGTTACTAATGAACGGAAGAATTAAATAATTCTCGGTCTTTAATGTTGTTTCTGTAGTCCAACCTACAAACGTTTGTAGTAAACGAGCATGACGGTACGAAGGCATAAAATTGGGTTCTGCAGCATGTAGTGACGCATGTGGCACTGCAGGTCACATTTATTACGTGACATTGGAATCCACACTGAGCTTGATCTATGATTATGTACCTAATCAATGGAGTATGAGTGCTAAGCTCCGGTTTCATTATTAATGTGGCTTCAAGGACGAGAAAGCAGCACGATTCGCGAGCAATCGAGCACCCGTTCTCTCTCTCTATTGCGTTGAACTGCTTGTGCCCTCAGATGCCACTTCAGTTTTTTCTTGAATAATTGTGGCGATTGGGAAAGTTGTGAGCGCCAAACAAGACGTTAACAAGAACGAGAGAGACAGGACAGATGCTTGTGAACGTCATGTGGAAGCATTAGTTTGCGCTCAAAATTTCCCGATAGCAATGCGCCATCTGGCTGAACTTCAAGTTTTGTTAAAATGTAGCAATGGCACAGACCATGGGTTTTTGTCATGTCATTTGCTACCAGTTAAACAGCGGCGGCGTATTTTGTATTTTAAGGTACCATGAAAATTGTCGTGGTCATATTTCAAGAAGGAAGGAGGCAGAAACGCACTGTTCATGTCGTACGTGATCCTTTATCACTCGCGCAAATAAATTTATTGGTCGAAGAATTTTGTTACCTGGTCGAAGAATTCTGTTACCTCTCGGCAATCAGAGAGGTTTTTAATTCTCGAGTCTCTTTATGAGATATTGCTGCCATCTTTTTCCAACAGGCTTGCAATTCTGTTGTACTGACACAACATAGCAATGACCGTGTTTTTGTATAATTTTTTTTCGTTCCCATTTGGACACTTTTTCATTCATAGACATCTTTGAAGCGCGTAAGAAATTCCCGTCGCCCCTCGCACGTCGTTGCATTCGTCCAGTCCACATAGCAAAAGGCTTGATGGCAAAGTTGTTTCCACGCTCAGGTTTCTCGTACCGAAGCTTTCGCGCTCTTTGTGCACTTCAAGGAATGCAGAAAGACTACAAAACAACGTATCAAGCCAACACCAACTGGAAAGGGAGAAGGCCTCAGTTCTCCTCCCTTTCCAGTCGCGCCACGTCAGCTAATGGGGCGGCTGCAAGAGGCGGCTTGACCGGTTGCTGTGTGCCGCGGTGCCGTGGCAACTACACCGTGGACACGAAAGTGCACGTTTTCAAGTTCCCAAGGGATCAAACACTCAGGAACGCGTGGATACGCGCTGTGCCACGGGAAGACCTCTCCGTGACCGAGAATTCCAGGGTAAGCTTTCTTTCTAATAGAGCATTGTTGTTTCATTGCAAATGTAAATTCAATATTTGCATATGCTCGAATAAGTGGTTCACAAGCCGCACTTTGTCAAATACTCATTGGTTTGCTCATTGTATGTAAATTTCCTTGGTAGGTATGCAAACTTCACTTCAGAGAGGAGGACATCATCCGAGAAGCCTCGCATACCGATGTAACTACTGGCCGCACAATTACAGTGCCATTATCCCATGTTCGCCTCCGCCCGGACGCTGTACCGTCCAAGTTCCCGAGCTTCCCGAGAATTCAAAGAAGTTGCGCACATCGTGCCCGTGCACCGACTAGACGCGGAGTTCCTGCACAAGATGCTGAAAAATGTGATTTGCGGGCTTGAAAAGATTGGGTACCGCGTTGTGTGTGTCGTGAGTGACAACAACTCCGAGAACAGGAAAGCGATTCTTCACTTCGAATCGACCCCTTCCAACAGAATTGTGTATCAACACCCATCGGACCCTGCGAGGCCGCTGTTCTTCGTTATAGACCCGGTACACATACTAAAATACATACGAAACAACTGGATCAACCAGAAGAATGACCAAGTATGCTTCTACTTCCCTGAGATGCAAACAGACGCAGCACAATCAGAGCACATGCAAACAGCGTCATTTTCGACAATCAGGGATCTGCACAGCAAAGAGTGTGACCAGCTGTTGAAATATGGCTATGGGCTGTCGAGAAAAGCCCTTTACCCTTCGAATATTGAAAGGCAAAACGTAAAGCTTGACTTTTTGCTCTTGCTTTTGAAATGGCTGGATGAGTGGAAAAACAAAGGCTGCATTTGCTGGCCAACGAAGAGCCATCTGACTTCGACACCTGTGAGAACGGTCACACAAGCGAATCAGTGCTGAAACACATCCTGTGGTGCAGCACTAACATTTTACTGAAGAACGTTTGTGTAAAGCTCAACGACAAACTTCTTGACGCTGCTGACAAGGCAAAAAAACGGAAAGCCACAACTCTCCAGAACAAATAGGTGAACAGCTTCTGATAAAGCGCAAACACAAAACGAAACTAGTTTGTGTAAATAAATGTTTCGCTCCTATAATTTGCTTCGAGTGAAATTTATTTTAAACTACGTGCATGCTCGTTCTTGCAAGAAAAAAAAAGCGCCCGCTTGGTAATTCTATGCGACAACCTCTCTTGAACAGTGCTCCGTACTTTTACCAGTCCGCCCTATCGCCTGACGTCACTAGAAGAAAGCTAAGGCCTTCTCCCTTTCTAGAGGGTGTTGATCAAGCTCTACACCGTGCCATCGGGACTGGTATGGGGCAAACTTGTTGCGAGTGGTCTTGCAGTGTTCTGCCATTGTGCTTCGTTCGCTGTTCCGTGAGCTCAAGTTTGGTCGACACGCGGCGTCGTTGCGGCACCATTGGTGTCGTGTTTCCCGTGTCTTTTCTTATACACAGTGTTCTGAGAATAAATGCCTCTGTGTAGCCGCTGGTGCCGAGGTCGCGCATTACGCTTTTCCTTCTTTCCTTCCGCAGCTGTGGTGACAATTGGTGGTTAGATTATCGGTTATTTCTTTATTTATTTTAGTTTTCTCGTTTAGCCAGTTTTCTGTATTCTTGCCCCAGAAAGGTGATCCAGATTTTTTTTTTCGCGGGAATGACCATAGGTATCTGCGTACATGGTTGCAGCTCCACATTTCCAAGTTGTACGACTCGGACTGCCCTGCCGACGGCCCCTATTCTCTTTCTGCTCTAGCAGCCATGACCGTCACGTTCTTCCAAACCTTCTCCTCCTACCTACTTCTAAACTATTTTCTCCACTCTCCCCTTTCCCTTCAACGGACTGAGCCGTGGTCTCGCAAGGAAAGATAGTGTCTTTTTCTTTTTCTTCAACCACACATTCATCCATTCAGGGGAAGCTTGCATGCAGTAACTGGTTTGGAAAGCAGGTAAGGTTCGCGGAAAGTCACCTCATCTACCCTGATTTGTTCCGGGTCAACGCTCTCGAGGTGCGCCAAAAAAAAGGCGACAGCACGAAAGTCATACTTCGAATTCTTTAGGGCTGTTGGCTCCCCTCGTCAAAAACTCTTTGGACACGCCTGACTGACTGACGGCCTAGAAAGAGCTGTCGGAAATCGAGGCAGCTTGATTTGTTCGACATTCCACGAGACGCGCTGAATAATTAGCCGAGAGGTTGGGATCCGTCGTCAGGTATGTTTCCCACACTCTGTGGTGCTTTCAAGTCTTCCACTCCCCCAGGCCCTAGCGCTGCAGACCCTTTTCTGCACGTGCGATGCAACGTTATTGCACTGTGCTGTGTTGTGCGTATTATTGCATTATGACCTACGTTGTGTTTCTCTCTCGCCGTGTGACGAACTGAACATGCATCCTTTCTATTTCATGGGTGAAAAGAAGGCAGTGTTTGACTTTCTCTCTCTTTCTCCTTCTCGTTTTTTTATCTTTATTCGCTGCGCCGTGCTCCCTGCTGGGCTGCAGAAATTAGGCGCCTTCTTCTAACCACTACCCCCACCATGTGGGGGACGGAGATGACGACGACAATTTCTTTGGACTGCCCTGGACTGAATGGACATGCAGTCTGTCCATTTACAGTGATCTGCAAGGCGACTTTTCTGTAAGATTTATTTTCTAGCCAAAAACTATCGTTCACAGACTGCTTTTCTCCCTCATTGTGCGTTTACCTCTTCCAATTCCAGCGAATGCACGCGAGCACGCGATTACAACAAAATGTCACCTCTCCAAATTCCAGCAAAGGCACGCGAGCACAACAAGATCTCAAAAAGGTGAATGGCAAAAACAAAATGAGTGAGAAAAGCAGTCTGTGAACGAGAGTTATGGTTGGAAAACTAACCTTACAGAAAAGCTGCCTTGCAGATTATTGCAAACTGTCTAGTGTTTTAGTAAGGCGGTAAGTTGGGCCAGTTGGTTAGGATCCATCGTGAACTTTCTTACAGCGCAACACCAGGAAAAAATACAGGACAGGGAAGGAGTGGAACAGAAAGAAAAGACGGCGCTGACTCACAACTGTTGTTTATTGGAAAAAACGGGGTCAAAAGTATATATAGGTCCCGGCAGCCTACATCACAACATGCGCAGAATACGAGGTGCACCGAGGTATCTTTATCACACTCATGGCAATAAACAAGCTTGGCCTAAAAAACTTAATTCTTTTTCATGCAGTGTGACGGATGGTTCACTAACGCACTTCGTACCCCTAATCTTTATATGATATGCCTCAGCGATTTCTCTAGTTAGCTGGTTAGGATGCTTGAAGATGATGGTGGTTCTCTCGAAAATGGGACGACAACCGCATGACCTGCAATGTTCCGGCAGATGAAGTCGCGCGATCCATTGAAGAGATAAATCATGCTCCCTTAAACGAACATTCACACATCGTTTCGTTTGTCCCACGTACTCCCTGCCACACGATAATGGAGTTAAATACACAGCTTTCTTTACGCATGCGATGTACTTGTTTTTATGATTCACAGCGCATCTCCCTTTGGCCTGTTTGTTCCTCAGCGCATTATCAACCATCGGGCAAATGCGACCTACCTTATGTTTGGCGGAAAAAAGAACGTCGACACCATACCTTGAGCCTACGTTTTTCAACCCATGCGCCAACTTGTGTACATAAGGGAAAACTGCTCTTTTTCTTTTTCCATCAGAATTTTCTTGAGCTCTTCTGTGTCTCACGAGCTTAACGCTCCGAACCATAGACTCACACACAGACGAAATCACCTTGTCGGGATACCCAGCATCTACTAAGCGTTTTACCTGGTTATTAAAAGCAGTATTCGACACGTGCACACAGGATTTTCATTGTTGCTTGCTTTTCTCCTCACCTTTTCGAATTCCAGCGAGTGCACGCGAGCACGTGAGTACAACAGAATGTCACCTCTCCGATTTCCAGCAAAGGCACGCGAGCACAAGATCTCAAAAAGGTGAATGGCAAAAACAAAATGAGCGAGAAAAGCCGTCTGTGAACGAGAGTTTATGGTTGGAAAACTAACCTTACAGAAAAGCTGTCTTGCAGTTTATTGCAAACTGTCTATTGTTTTCTCCTGCAGAGAATTTTAGGAAGACCACGGCTTAAAATGCGAGCACCGAGACGCTCTGAACCAGCTCTCAGAAGCTCTCATCAAGCTTCCATGATGCTACCTTTAGTGTGTAAATAGTGAACATAAACGTTGCTCTTATCAGCCCCGGCTACTCTGCTTGACTTCTACCTAAGACTTGGCTAGCTCCTTCGAACACATCACGAGCAAGCAAAAGGGCACGGAGTTGTAAAGATGAAAATGTGCAACATCACATCGCTTTTATTACGTGACATATTCGTTCTCCGCCACATTCGCCCGATCGTGTCCACATATAACTTTCCCGTTTTATAGCGACGACACACCGTTGATTGCGGTCACGTCATTGAATGTCATTTAAACAGCGGTTGCATTATTTATTTGCAAATTACTTCTTCATAAAGTATGGTGAAGTAATTTATTATTTGGCCACCTGAGGAGCTTTCTAACTTGACTTATTTTTTTTATCAAGACTTGAATATAATGTTAAGTTTTATTTGGTTGACTCTGAGCATTACCTTCGCAACAGAAGTACATCTGTCAGCGACAATCATTCTTAACCTTTCCCAGTGCCAGTAGGTCCGTTCAAGTTACGTGATGAAAACCAGTTTGCTGAACTATGTCATATATGACATGTCGCTCAAATGTCGGTCTCTGCATTTTTGATGAATCCAGCCGTCTTTTGTAAATTGTCTACTGGCAAGTTTTTTAAAATTTTGTTTTGTTCTTTTTAAAACTGGTGGTGTCAGACAAGCTTATTACGCCTCTTCTCACCACTGGATAGCCGTTGTTACGCGCGGCGCCTGGGCCGACGGGGGAGGGCCGCGTTCTTTGTTCATCAAACAAGTCACCGAAGGGCTGCCAGCCTGCTGTCCGCCGTGTACTGTCCATCTTAGCCGGGAAGTGAGGTGGCATTCCGACACCATAAGACGTTCCACAAGACGACCACAATGGTTTCTTGGTGTCACAGGTGCAGTGTGGTGGCCACGCCCCAATCAAAGACCTTGACTTGAGCGAGTGTGAGCGGCACCGTCAGAAATGGGGTGTGTGTCTCGTGATTCAACAGCGCATTCTGGACCCATTCCCTGATTAAGTCAAAACGTACACTTTATAGTGAGCCACCCAGCTTATTCGCAAGAGACCTCTCGCCCTGTCTGTACAGAATGTAATAAATACTCTGTTAAGTTTGCCATCTTACTCCTGAGTGCACATGCGTTTTATTTTCTGTCTCGCTACACGCCCTTTCTTGCCCCTATTTCTCAACCCTCGGTGCTAGGCAGCAAACTGGATGCCAAGATATGGTTAATCACCCAGCCTTCCTTTCTCTCTCTTGCCATCTTACTGCCTTGGCATCTTCATCCCGGGTATCCAATGTCTTAAAAGGCCGGTACAAACAGACAAGTTAAAAAATAAAACAGATGGTGAATATTTTCTGCAGCATGTTCAGACGCTGCATATAAGTGGTCATCCACGAAAATTATCAACTTTAACACCGCGGACAGGTGCTGATATACCCTGAGTAGGTTCGAGCATGTATTATGCCTCGACGCTTTTAATCTTCATTAAACTTCTCCCTTTTGATTTCATCCTTCGGGGTTTTGTGTAGTTCTTCATCTAACGCCTAACCTCCATGTCCTTCCTCATTTATTCCTCCTCCTCCCTTCATCTAACGCGCTTCATTCGTGCTGCACTGCTACCACTTCATTTCTTCTTTATGTACGCCCTGTTTCGGGCACAATTATAGGCTGCCATCTTGGTCTGATAATGATGCCGTTTTCCATCCGTATGATTATTCGAATTGTGCTATGGCGAACTCGCACGCATCAAAACGCTGGGCCATTACATTCAACGTCGTATCACCATAATCATAGCTAATTACGACACAAAAAACAGATAAATTGCTTCTAAGCCTAAGATGGCAGTGTCTATGCTTTACTGTAACTGTTACATTTATTTTTTGTCAATTTGTTCAATATGTCATTTCATGCAGCGGCCGCCGAACTCGTTCCGCTGTTCATAGTGGTACTCTCTGTCTCTGAATAACCTCCCTGCCTTTCTCTCATTTTATTCTCTCTCTCTCTGTCTCTGAAGCTGGATCAAGATAACTAAGAAGCCTGGTTTTTACTGGCTACATAAAATGTGAAACGAAGCTATAAATCACGATGAAAAAGAAGACAAATCTGTGAAAAGTCAGTACTGGCCCATAAATGGAGCGTCGATTGCGCCGATGAAAAACGTTGGCGGCGGCGGCGGCGGCGGCGGCGCGCCGATCAGTTCGCGTCGGCGGCGGCGGCGCGGCGAAAACTACTGGCGGCGGCGCGCCGACCAGTCGGCGCACACCTCTACTCGTCACACGGCGCCGGGACAGCTTCCGGTTTGGTGGCGCTGGCGGCGCAACAAGCTTTCGCTAGCAGACGAAAACGCGTAGTCGTCGTGGCAAGGACGCCGTGGCGGCCGTTCTGCAAGAGCTTTGCCAACGGCCGCGTTTGCTGCCACCGGGTGGCACGAACCTTTTCGAGGCAAAAGCGTTCGGTTCACCCCCTTCCTCCGTGGGTTCACCCAATAGTCGCTTAAAACCGGCTTGACTTGGCTGAAAACGTATGAATAGACGGCGACAGAATCGCCGTGTTGCGCATTTTTTTGGGGACGTTTAGGTGGTGCGAACGAAAGGTCTAAAGTTCCTCACTAACTTGTGAGGATCTTTACCGTGCGGTGGTGATTTATCCGTGGTCTTTGCTTGGCCGGGAACCTTATGCATTCGCGAGAACCGCCTCTGCGCATAGATACGTGGTCTCGTTCTGTAATACTGTCTATAAACAATGTGGTAACGACTTGCCCGATCATGAACACCGTGTGTTATGCTATTTGTGGATGTATGCCGTACGTGTATGTCTGGTAAGTGCGTGTGTAGCGTAAGGATCGATGTGTCGCTTCGGTGAAGTGTATGCTTGCGCCAAAACTTTCATTGAAGCTTCTTCTTGCGTAACTGCGTGAGACAGATACGAAATGCACAAGTTGGAAGCGATGGAATATTACCAGGCGTTCACACGACGTTATTTCCAAGTGGCTTAAATATGTTGTCGCCGATTACGATAACCGGTTTTCTAAGCTATGTCTTTTCTTGTGGGTGTATACAAAGAAAAAAAAAGTTGAATATATGCTGGGAGCACTATAAATATTCGCTCAAAATTGCCACCTTAAGCGTCTTCTTAAAATTAAACAGTGCCGCAAGGCAGTCGTGCCTTGCGGTGAAGTGCACGCTATGTATTGCGGTAAAGCATACATATTGCGCGCGCTCGTGTTTAAATTGGAAATGTAGCACTGACATTGGGCCTCGTGTGTGCACCTAAATTGTACACGCGCTATCCTCTGCCTCATCAGTGACGATGCGGCAGTCAGTATCGTCATCATCTTCAGCTTGTGTAAGAAGCACAGAACAATTTACCTGGTAAAATATATTTTGTGGCAGGCAATTCGCAAGGCATTCAGATGTTAGTTCATTGCAGGATTAATTCAAGATTGTTAAATGGCACCTTCAAATAAACGAAACATGCATATGAGAGGCTTCAGTCGTACTTCAAAATTTGTGCCATGCCTCAAATTAAAAATGATTATAAAGGAAATATTTGCTAAGGCTGGGTGTAGATTACCGTTCACAATTCAATTACCATTCATATTTTAGAAACTTAAAAAAATTGTAGCTCATGTTTTCCTATCGAGTAAGCACAAAAATAACTGTTGAAGTATGGTCTACAATTATACAGTTTGCAAGAAATAGATCTTTGAAACGGATGTCGTGCCAGAACTAAGTGCAAGGTGGTTAGAGGAAACTGGTTATGACCCGACATAATAGTGCATGTTCGAACGTTTTACATGAGCTGCTTGTTGGCAAAATGAGGTGGTAATTAGGTAAGTGCCTGCAGGGATCTGCACCAAGAGACAAAACCTGCTACATCTTTTTCATAAATTTCATTATTTGTGTCAAGCATGCGTGCACTCTTCGTTGTTGTGTTCTCTCAGGGAGCAAGTATATGGCATACGCTTGAAATCCATACGTTACCCCTGCGATTTGAAGATGTTATCACAGTGGACATGAACGTGCAATGTAGCTGAAAACGTTGCTGGGCACCAACTTTCTTAACAATCTGAACCCGCTTATACTACAAAAGTTACCACGTGACTTCAGTCAAATAGTTTCTAACTGTTGTGGTTACTGTCAGATAAAAGTAATAATGATCTAGTTGTGCTTGGACAACAGTCTTGCTTTACTGTATTAAAATACAGTAATTTAGTACCTGCATATAGAACTGACCACTTAGTTATTTTTTTTTATTTGTGGTCCTATTTGTTACAGTTTACTGTCAAAATATTTCATACAAGGTGGTTAAGTTTTAAGTCCATACAGTGGGCAAATTTTATCAGCAGTACCACATGCTGTACAATCACTTTTACTTTTCCTAGAAAGCAGGGTGTTCCACTATTCCGGTATGTCTCTGCTGGGCTTCTCGACCTCGACGGCTGTACATGTCAAACAGTTTGCCAAGTGTAACTACTTACTCCCCCATAACTCTAAATTTTGTCGAGCTATAATAAATAATTGGCAGTAAGGACCACCCTTTTTTTATGAAGTGCTCATTAATCAGGGACCTAACAACTCTGTACATAAATGATGACAGCAACCACTTCTCCACAGATTGAACGATTAGGTTGTACTAATAAAAGCATTATTATAATCAGACTCTTTTTTTTTTGGAAAGTAAATACAATGCATAAATAGTCTTACCAGTCCGTGATTCAATATTGTAGCTAAACTATTGTTGAAAGCCAGAATCATTTACAAATGCCATGTGAATTCCCGGAAAGCGCTAGGTAGCTTTATATAAATTAGGGATGTCTGCAAAAAAGCAAAAAGCCTACGTTTACGTTGAGCAGAAGTCCAAGTGAACATGCATGCATATGTTCATTAACTAGTTCCCTGTAACATGTGGTCCAACAGCTCTAGCTTAAAAGCTTCAGGCAGCTTTTATGCTGCTCCAAAAAGATTTTAGTTGCACCAGAAGCTCCGGCTATGCCTTTCATGAGTCACGTCCCTTTGCCTGTTGAGTCTTTAAAAAAAACAGGTTTGAAGGGGATGCTAAAAATTTTTTTTTGAAGGTGTGAGTAGCAGAGAGCATTAATTTATTAAAGTCTTCAATTTTATTATGTTAGCTCTGAGGCTTGCAGGTATGTTAAATGAGCATGGTCATATGAGTAACACCTCATAGGTCAATAATTTTTGGTTGACAGCAAGGTATGAAGAGACAGGATTATGAAAATTGCAGAAGTAGAAGTAATGAAGTTGTCGAGAAGACATTGTTAACAGTACATTTACAGGCTTCACGCACAATTTGCTTTCCAGCAGGGTGAATTTACTTTTGCTGATGCTTCCGATGGCATCATTGCACTTCATAAGCGTTGGTTTTATGCACTGCACGTGACGATCTTGTTTTTTCAAGGTTCATGTACTGATTAAAAAGTATAGGATCAAGAAACTTACATGCTGTCTTAAGGCATAATCAGGCTCACCATAGAGGTAATTGGTGACATTTTAGTGAGTTGTATGTGGGAGGTCTGTGTACATAACATCATAGTAATCTTGCAATGCTGTAGCTTTATTTGTGTAACGAGTGAAGCTTCTTTTCCTGTTAAAAATTTCTGCCAAGCAAACAAGTTACAACAGTAGGATTTGCCCTTGGGTAAAGCAGGTGGTAAGAGTGAGCTTATTCAGAAGCCCTTCAAGAGTATCCACTAAAGGAATTAGTACCTATAGGGCAAAAATTCCAGTGCACCAAGAAGGGCAAGGGAGGACGGTGCAGGTTAACATTTCAGGAAGGCATCTTCTGGACATCATCCTTCTCTAGCCACAAGCTTCTATGGCCAATGTTTAGCAGACTCCCACTAACATAAACTAGGTATAAATGTTGCTTCTCTATTGCAAGATGACACACCATATACCTTTTGAGAGTCTCCTCACCACAAGCCCTTACATTAGCCTAAAAATATTTTTTTCTACGGTGCCCTTTTTTTGTCCTAAACAGTTGTCAGAAGCAACAATATGCACATTGTGACAGTCTAGCTGGTGATCACAGAGATGGCTCCCGCCATCACGATGTATACTCCACTCAAAATGTAAGACACTGCAGAATCATAGTCCGGTGTGCGTGCATGCGACCTTGAACATGCAAGCAGTGACCACTTCTCTTGTGTTCTCTGCACTGGTGCATGCTTGTTGCACACCTGTTCAAGATTGTGACAGTGAAATCAGTTCTCCCAATGCTGTCTCAGAGGTAAGACTGTGTACGCCCTTAGGAACACCATGGTGGAGCGAGCAGAGATTCATATCAAATGTAGTAATAAACTGGCAACACCATGGTGATATAAGCACACTTGCATTAATTTATTACAATTTTATTGAGGCAGACATCACACAGCTAAGCCTAGTTGTGATCTCTTTTCATTATTGTCTACATAGTTTTCCGGTTGGTCACAGCACAGGAAGAAAAATTTCTCTGTGGGAGCACCATATTTTAAGCTTGCATGACTCCAACGAAGCACTGTGCGAACAGATATATTGAAAATGTCAATATTTCGGGTCCTATAAATGGTGAACTGGTTGTCACATTCAGCCGGTGATCCTGGAGGAGCTTTAGCATATACTCTAAGGTCATTTGCATCAACAATGCCACATACAATAGTTTAACAATGGTTGTTAATGGGCAAGATGATGCATGCTTCAGGGAGGTAATTAAGCTAAGGGGGAAAATTATAGATGCCTAAGCACCACTGGAAAAATGAAAAAGCACAGAAAAAGAGCATCGGTCGCAGCTGAACTACAGAAAATATTTACACTGCACCACACATTCGCATCGTCTAGAATTTTCCCTAATAATGTTATACCAACCTGCCTAGCATCAAGTACTTCTAAGGTAATAAAGTGCAGAATGACACTTGCATAAGACAGCGAACAGGACGCGAGTTAACTGCCATCTATCTTTGTTTGTGCAGGGTGTCTACCAACCTGGGAAAGTCGGGGAATTGGGGCCTTGCTGGAAAACTGTAGGAACTTTGGTAAAACCTGGCTAATTCATGGAAACTGGCGGCAGTCTGTGCCACCATCACAAAAATAAGCATTACCCTTGATCAATACTCAAAAAGTCACTCCTTCGACTGCAACTACCGTGAACAGCTAGAAGAGGCCTAAAAAAAGACAATGCATAACTGTAGTGTACAAACAAAAGGATACACCGACCAAAATAACACAAAGTTTACTGATGTTTGGGCACCTGATATTGTTCTTAATGACAGCCATAACAAAGGTACATCGTATTTAAGTTTGACTAGGTGCGTGATGTAAGCACCAAAAGTATATGGTCAGCGTTCCATAAATCTTATTGAGTATATGTGCAGCTGTGTCAATGTGCAGGGATTCCAGGTGCTGGCATGATGCAAGCTTGTGTTCTTCGACCAGAACACGGTTGCTTGACCAGTCAATTTGAAAGCCTGTATATTCCGCATATTCAGCGAGGGCATCCAAGGCCACCCATGATTTGGTGACTTCATTTTGAACTGTTGTGTTGTTTAACTCTTTCATTGAAATCACAGGTCTCATAGACTGACATGTTGTCACACTCGTGGCAGACTACAGTGTAAAGAAGACTACAGAAAGTTCGCTCGGCAGCTTATTCTTTACATTGACTAAAGCATTCCTTAGCTTCCATGTTGGTACATGCACTATTTTGATGTATGTTCCTTCTACATATCACATATCATATCTGGCTTTCCAAGCACAGCATTTCTCACATCGGTAAATTTGTGCATATTTGTCGTGGCCACAAATTCGGCTTGGCTTGAAGGCCTTTTAGTTTGGTGCTTATGTTAGAACTGCCATCACAACAGGTTTGCTTGGCTATGTCTTGCCTTGTATAATATTATTGCTATTATTATTATTATTGGCGATGCAACTGCAAACGTCCTCCGCTATGCACTTATTGCAGATATTTCAAGAGTAGCACACTCTCTTCTCATTTCATTTCCTTGAGATGGTGTTAATAAATCCATGAGTATTTTTTATCATTATGTTCATAGAAGAGTACGTAAATGAAGGTAGCATGAAGGTAACCAAAAGACGCAACTTAGCTTCACAAAAAAAGCCTACTGGCTTTTTCAGCTTGCCTTTGTTGTACATAGCCTGGTCACTCCTCACAACGGTGTTCATGCTGTCTGAGACGCATCTGGAAGCTAAGTTGCATGTTTTGGTTGCTGACAAGGAAGGCTTCTTTTCAACTCTAGATGGCTCTATGTATAATGATAAGGTAGCCACTGGTTTGGAAAAAAGCTGAATAAATCATTTTCTGAGCAACTGCAGCCAATCAATTTATGTGGATGGACATGCATCTTCACTTTCACATGCAAAGTCTGGTGTACCCCAGGGATCAATCATGGGACCAGTTTTGTTTCTCATTTACATCAACGACATTGGACATGGTTTGTCGTCTACTATCAAATTATTTACGTACAACTACATCATTTATAGAAAAATTGACAGTACCCAAGCTAACGAGTCATTATAGTTGGACCCTAATAAACTCGCATTTTGGTTGTCACCATGGCAAATTAACACTTCCAAAACGAAGGCCATGTCGTTTACAAGAGCATATAAAACAGAAATGAGTCAATATGAAATTCAAGCTCTCCCCATTAAAAAAGTATCCCTATTTAAGTATCTTGGAATTCATTTATCTTCTGACCTGCCTTAGAATAAGCGCATCGATATCATAACTAGTGAGGTGTCAAAAGCACTTGGATTTATTAAAAGAAACCTTTACTTGGTGAACTATACCTCTAAATGCTAGCATACACTACACTTGTCCGTTCAAAGATAGAATATGCATCCATCATCTAGAACCCACATCAATCATATCTCATCGATTAACTAGAATTAAAATAAAATGAAGCAGCAGGATTTATCACCAAGTGGTATTCTCGCAACTGCAGCACTACAGATATTACACACTCACTTTCATTACCCCTTCTTGAAAAACGCAGACTGTCGTCACTGTTGTTGCATTTTCGTACATTTTATCATAGTAAATGTGCCTTCATGAAGCTTGTACAAAACACACCTCATAATATTTTGAAACATATTGATCACCAATTCAAAATACACCCTTTTTTGGCACGCACAATTATGTATCAACACTCACCATTACTTCGAAGCACACATCACTGGAACACACTGCCAAGCGACATCCCTTGATTCATTAATCGTGCCACCATTGTAAACCAATTCGATATTTTCTTGGACATATGACTTACCTATCTGTGTGAGTTTGTAAGTGCATGTATGTGCTTATTTTTACTCTTCTTTCATTGTAAATATATTTTCTCCTTAAAGATGATAGTCTTGCTTGGGATACTCCAATGCAAAAATTTTGGTCTGTCAGCAAAAAGGCTCAAGTACGACCACATCCACAGCATCCACCAGTATTGCTCAAGTTTTCTGCGTTCATACTTGTACGATTGTCAATAAAAAGCAAATACTGAGCATATTTGAGGCACAGTATCAACACGTCGATGTGTGCACTGTGTTTATTTATACTAGAAAAGGTAATAAATAAGTAATTCTAAGCACTGCAGCTGACAATGCGACGCTTCGCATGGAAAGGCGAGTCTCCTACGCTTTGCTAAGACGATACTGTGCTGCTACCTGTCTTGAAATCTACAAAATATGGCCTCCAAGATTGCACGCATGCTGCGTGCTGCGTGCTCGCTATAACAAAGGCCATCCTTTCGTTTTCTGAAATTACCGCCAGATGGCGCTCATGTCTCACGCAACACCTCCAAGATCCCATTCACCAGTTTTCTCGTGCAAACATGAAATAAATATTTCTGTCTATTCACTCTTTTCAGGCGAAAACACTAGTCTTTTGACGACATTTTGGTCAAATATGCAGATGGGGGGCAATTTTTTTCATGGCGATTTTCTGTATATATTCTTTTTTGCACTATAGCTGTGTCTTTCTTATTGAGTTTTCATTCCTGCCACAATTTTTTTTTTCCTTTGCATCTTGTCTATTGAACTGTATTTTACATTGTTTACCACTTTAATTTTATAATGGCAATGTTCTGATTTGCAAATTTATTGTATAACTAAAACCCTGCGTAATGCCTGAATGGGCCTTTAGGGTATATATTAAAAAAAAAAGTGTGATGCACAAAGCGGGTGGACTGAACGAATAAGTTTATGCCCTGTTACTAACGCTTAATCAGGAACATGTAGCGGCAAGTGTGAAAAAAGCAAAAAGGCAATAAACTATCAGTTTTTATTTCAGTGAAGATT
>WOVY01002217.1:0-134124 GCA_013436015.1 Rhipicephalus annulatus | reverse complement strand
GTGTGTATGACGGACAGGTGTAACATATGTGTTTAAGTGTTTACGGTGGTTCATAGTGATCTCTCTATTGGATCACTGTTTCCATTAGTACGTGGGCTCTATATGCTTTCCTATATGCCACTTGTTCAAATGGCCATCAGTGTGTACGGATAACTGTGAAACGAAGCTTCATTCAGGATTAAATGACTGTTATAACGAAGCTCATATGACTTGCTGAAACTAAAATTTGATAGTCTTATTCGTGCGAAATATTTTGTGGCTTAAGCGCCACGAAGATTGGACAAACCCCACTACTCTGCATTGCTCCTGTAAGATTTCCAATAAAAACGTATGTTTAACATGAATAGGGGCCAATTCCAGTGCTTGCCAGTGGCATGCTAAAATGTGCAAAATACTGCACGGACGGAAAACACGGCAGCATTACGTTTTGTCACAGCCACCGGGTGGTGTGTTCTGCTGAGTGAGCAAACACATATTAAACGAAAAGACTACCATTCTTTTTTGTTCGTATTCCTAGTTGGAAATCAGACAGTATTTATGGTATAAAGCGCACACGTGAGTCTTATAGCTTAAAGAATTTCATTTATTTGATGTTTCAGATTTAATCTAAATTTGCAGCTTCTTTTAGCGTCATAAACCTTTACCGTGAGCCTTATGTCAACTGGCTTTCGGCCCAGATGCCTTTATGGGTGAACGTGATCAGGAAGAGGCGTTCATCAACATCATAATCGTTGTTATGATTACGATCATCATCAAGCACGAATTAGAATTTCTGGACAGGTGTAGCCGACAATTGAAGAAAACTTAAGTTGAAGGAAGCGATATCGATCAACTCAGTGATAAACATGGAGACTGGGCGTATGTCTCTGCTTCAGTGAGTATGCATATAGACCCAGTGTTTAGGTGCTTATATTTCTGACATTAGTACTCACAGATGTACCTGACCTGGTCAGAAGTTGCAGGGACGCTTATTGCTCCGTTGATAAAAGAAATGTACAATTCCTTACGAGGCAATCTTACAGAATCCTGCGATAACTTCCCTTCACTTCTTTTGGATCCTTTCAAACATTTTCGTTTGCTTTTCTAGCTATAACGAAATGGATTCACTCAATTCGCAAGACCCATTTCGGACTATGAAATTTAGTGGTTATGATACTCTTCTGCGGCGAAATAAAGAGAAAGCTGCGCTCCAAAGTTATTTTTACGAAATTACGCTGTAGAGTGCCAGAACTAAATTACTACATGCATATAGCTGCTCTGGCTCCTTCCACTCTTTGCTCATTTATAACAAGGATGAAACAATTAAGCATTTTTTTATCGTGTACTCGCTTCAACTCACTCAGCAAAAGCATTCTTAAAGCGGCTTTTAATTGAATTAGATTGGATTTCAATCTTTCTATCATTCTCTCCTTGGAACCCTCCCCATTAGGTTATTGCCACCGGGATATCTGTTGTGCAGTACAAAGATTCTTAATTGAACCAAGCCAGTTTTGATTAAAAATTTCTCAATCAATAAAACTTTATTTTTTCTAGCCTTTTCAGAATTCATTAGATTTGAACCTAATATGTGATCCACTATCTAAATAATTGTTTCTTGGCAAATCTCCCAGGGTGGGTGTGAGCCATTCGTTTATACCATCATCATCATCATCACAATCATCATCATCACCACCACCAACCCCACCATCACCGTCATTATCATCATCATCAACGAATAATTCGCGATAGGATCGCTGCCCCTCAGCAAGGTGAGTGCTGTCGCAACGCGCCAAGACCCAACGAAAAGGTCGCAATGCCAAACTATTCGCCAATGAGACGATAACTTGGACGAGCTAGTATCGGTTCTTACTTCAGTGTGTCAGAGCACCGGTTGCTACCAGACTAAAGGTGATCGACGACCCATCGCGCTTGTTCGATGTGCCAATATTTGCCTTTCAGTCCGATTGATTGGTTGTGCGGCGCTGTTACACTAAAGTATGAAACTATGCTCGCAAATGTTTGTCACAACCATAAACATCTTCTGTATCCTTAGTCCGGTGAATGAGTCGCAAAGACGTGCTTCGCGGTGGATGAAAATATAAAAAAAGGAAGATATGACTTGCTGCTTCCAAAGGCTTGCGTTTGGTCATCCGGGTAGTAACTCTGGAAAGTAAATGTTCCTAGGAATGCAACTTCAGGATCCTCTGGAGCCGTTACGTCTAAAACGTGTGTGGTCATTATCGTGTACAATGAACTATGGTAGGACAGGTACTACTGACTAGAAGGGAAGGGTTGAGTTGCAGCAACATTTAGATGATTAAAGAGCGGAATACATTTCTCATTTGGGCGCACATCAATGCTGCAAGACAAAGGGAAGTCATTCGATGCCCATAAAGTGAAACCGTCCAGAAGCGTTGACACGCTACCTGAACAGGCAGCGTCGTCATTGATGCATATGTTGGGTTTAACGTCCCAAAGCCACTATATGAATAGGAGAGACGCCGTAGTGGAGGGCTCCGGAAATTTCGAACCACCACGGGCTCATTACCGCGCACCCAAATCTGAGCACACGGGCTTGCAGCAATATTGCCTCCCTAGAAAATGCAGACGCCGCAGCCGGGATTCAATCCCGCGACCTGCAGGTCAGCAGCCGAGTACCTTAGCCACTAGACAACCGTGATGGGGCATGCAGCCTCGTGTCAGCTCAGTAAACGTCTCTATCTATTCAGAAATTTGTTCATGGGCTTACATGTCAGGATATATGCAGAGTACTTATATAAAGACAAAGAAATCCCAAATGACACATCTTTGCCCGTGTGAACTTCAGCTCAGATTGGTCATTATTGACTTACGATAAGCAATAATGCTCAAAGACGCACGTTCACCGTGACGCAGAATGTGTAACGCATGTCATATCGAAGATACCTCTCAGCTGCGGTAACGAGTCTTCGGCCAATGCTTCAATATAAGAGCCCGAGAACATTGTTTGAATGTGAGGAAAAAATTCGGGGGGACCTCTCGCCGATCACTGCAGCAAATGTAAATGCACACCGTATTTAGATAGTGTCATCCTCATCAAGTGTGCACAAAAAAAGTAATAGAGGCCGCCCACATTAGGAAATCAGGCTTCAACTGGGTGAGTGCTCTGAGGTCGTACATATCTGACAAAGAAATTCTGTTTGTGTTCGGTCATCTGTGATAGCGTGTTCGAATAGTTACCACGAGCGCATGTATAAAAACGGGCATGTTGTTCAATAAATATCAGTTTAAACAGCGCAATTGTTTGTTGTTTGTGTCTTTCTTGTCATCGCTTCTTAGCGCTGCAAGCATTCAGCATATATCAAGTCTCTGTCTTTAATAGAAGCTCAGCTTGTTTCTTATCCATATCAGTATTTTAAGAGTGCATAACAGACAAGATACAAGAGACAGATTACACAAGTGAGCGCTGCTCTCTGTATCTCTGCTCTCTAAAGCCTTTCCATATATCTAAATTAACGGCTTTGATTGGACGTTATGCTAACCGACTACACCCGGTGATCGAAGGGACGCCCTGGACCTTGCGGTTGAAGTTAAATCTAATGCACTGTTACCGAGATGCATTTTCAAATCATATTTGCAGGTTTCGCAAACGCTGTTTTCTCGAAGATGACTTTCCTTCGACGTTTACTTACGGGACGTGGTCAGAAAAGTCGCCTGTGGCGGCTTCTCATGTTATGCCTGGCTTGCGTTTTGCTGGCAAGGCTCAGGTGGGTACGAGTTTGCTTCATTGCAGTAGCAATTATACGGGCAATCGAGGCACATTCTCACCGTTAAAATTATATTCCGCATAAAGCCCCAAGCGATAACATCACCCCGAGCGTCGTTAGCGCAAAATTTTATCAAAAGGTCGTTGTCGCTTGTCTCGGAAGACGCCAGTACAAGGTTCCTACCTCTGTAGAGTAGGAGCTTCGCGTTAAGGCAATAGAGAGCAGGAAAATCACTTCCCTCTCTAAAGCGACCGTTTCCTTTCAAGCCAACATTCTATACAGTTACCTGAGATCGGTTGCTAATGGAGTTAGCAGCCAGCCTTACTTCGTGTAACGTTCCAATTGGTTCATTGTCATGGCACTCTTTTTTCTAATAAAGCATATTGCTTCGTCCGCACACTAGTGAAACGTAGTATGACAGCCGGTAAAACGACAGAGAATTGTCGCGTCCGCTTAGAACTGTGACCTGGGAATTGGCTCCATTCAACGGAGGTAAAAGTACAAAGGAAGGTGGATATATCAAGAGTAATAATGCTTTGAATTGGAAATTTCGCTTAATTGTGACCACGTTCCCTGTACAACTATTTCTCACCAAAATGTGGCAGATAATTTAGTCGTAAATTTTGTAAAAAAAACAGAGTGTTTGCGATGTTTTCTGTGCACTCAGTAATCCATATTTTAATTTTGATATCGAAATTATCAAAGCCGTGTCTCTTCTTTCCCACGTCGTTTCCGTCATCGCACCGCGCCTTTTAGAAGAGTTCCCCGGTGGTGATACCGGCTGTCTGTCCGGGTAGAACCACCAGAACCAAGACCGTCTCATTTTACATTCGTGAACCACCAGAATACAAGCAGAAGCAATCCGAGGCGATCCCAATGCTTTACTTGGGTCTCTAGTATTAAAAGCAATATTATCTGTGGTTTCACGTCCCAAAATATTATGATTATGAAAGACGTCCTAGTGGAGAGAGAGAAAAAAATTATTATATCTATATACAGCGAGTATGTGGGCGGTGGCCCAGCTACCCTTCACAAACACTAGGTGGGCTCCTCCTTACAGAAGCCCATTGGCGTCCAATGCGACTCGGGCTCGGTTGATCGGAGCCTTCTGGCTCACCAGGTCGGTGCAGCAGAGCAGGGCTGCCTCCCAGTTCTCCCGGGTGGGGTTTAGTTTAGGGGTGAGGGGAGGGGTTGACTGGCATGCCCACCCTTTGTGGAATATGTCCGAAGACTTCTCCGCGCAGTGCGGGCATTTTCCTGTATACAGGCAGGACCGCGATGTTTAAAAACGGCCGAGCACAGCAGTGTTTGGTGTAAAGGCTGAGGAGTAAACGCGCCTCCGCCTTTGTAAGGCCCTTACAGGGTTTAGGATAAATACAATGGTCCAATCTGTAGAATTCCGTAATTTCTCGAAAGGTTAAGGCCGTATTGGTTTCGAGATCCATTTCGTAAGGGTCTGAAGGCGTTGCCAGGAGAGTTGGTTCGCGGATATAGGGCTCCGGAAAAATCGGCCACCTGGCGTTCCTCAAGGAGCGCCCTAAGTTCACGGGCCTGAAGCATTTTCGCCTTCCCAACCTGGCAAGTTCAGATCTTCAGGGAGTCGCTAAGTGCTCATGTCGGTAGTATAACTCTGCGTGTGATAATCGTGGACTGCATTTCTGTTGTCGCTTGTGTTTTTTTTCAAGCAGTCGGGAGGTGGTACGGACGCCAGGATGGGTCGCGAGATTTACCCGGTACCAGGCTGGTTCGACGGCCCGCGAGCCAGGAGAGCCTGCGTCTAAGGTGGGCGTCTCTATGCAATTAACTCTTTGCAGTTTGAATCACGTTTATTGTCAAGAATATTGAAGCAATCACATCGATCACTGATTTCTTTTAATAAGCAGAGACCAACGCTGTAATGCCAGAAGATAGTTGTACCACATGCTAGTTCCTTGCAACTCATGAATGGTCGCGATTTAATTGTTTGTAACTCACACTAGCTAGCAGCTGCTTTCAATAGTGATCCGTGTTTTTACCATTTAAACTCTTTGCAACAGTTAGCTCACAACTGAGTTTTTCAGCATAAAGTTTTGTGACTGTAATCATCATGCAAGTAGGATTAATAAATGCGTGCGCTCCTCGGTTTAGTCGTGAAAATAGGAATTTTTGTATGCACACAGCAACAGCTTGAGATAAAATAAATACCAAGGACGTAGCTCAAGTCAACGTTAGGTCTCTAGAAGTACAATGAAGCAAATAGAAGACAAATGTACAAGTCATCGAACGCGTCGTTGTGTACTGCCTAATCACGAATCTTGAGTGACAAGCTCGCGATGTATTTGGCCTTCACTTCGGGGGGAAATTCGGCCCCCATATTGAAGGTTCCCAGTCACGCCTAGGTTTGTATGAATGTATAAGTTGCAATGCCTTAGCGTAAAAAGTTAATGCTTCGCAACTGCCCGCTCAATCATTCTATAAAATTCTTTAAATCATTCAGGATTCTTTCATAACGTATATCAACGTGCCCGATGCAAATATTTCTAATATGAAATAATGTTTTAGCCCGTTTCTTTATTGCTACACAGCGAACGCACAACTTACCAAGTGGCTACGTCGTTCACCGACCGCAACGAATTTGTTCGTTTACTGTCTCTTCTCTCCTTACAGTGCTTCCAGGAGCAAATGCCTTACAGAATCAACTGCCTCCCGGATGTGAAAGCTACTCCCGATGTTTGTTTTCAGCGACGGTGCTGCTGGAAGACGACCAATACAATTGGTAAGGCGTCTTATTTTGTCTATTATCAGAATATATATCGCATTTCGAGTGGAGGTGTTTTTGTTGTTGTCCGGTCCTGAAGCAGTAGCTATGAATTATGTTTCACAGTAGGGTATACACACACTACTTCGAGTACTCGAACGGTAACGAATATACTGCTGCCTATATATTAGCCCGGAATATAAAAAAAGTGATTCGTCACGCACCATGAGACATACATATTGAAAGTGCGCATCAGCGCTGGTAACACATATTCCTAAATGACTTTTTTCTACGCTGACTTCATATTCTTGGGTGTCTCATTCATCCCCAACCACTTACTCGTATTCTTGAGTGAGAGGGCGCTATTAGTTGCCATCCGTGTTTGTGAGTTCTTCCGACAGCATGCTAAAGCTTCTTTAAGGCCACCTACGCTTTCTTTTCGACCTAATAGGGTGCATCTGGTATCGTGTGAACGAAATATTTCGTAGCAGGGCACTACCTTCTGTGGGAAATTGAAGTCCCAGTT
The DNA here is from genome assembly GCA_013436015.1 of Rhipicephalus annulatus. Lineage (NCBI taxonomy): Eukaryota > Metazoa > Arthropoda > Arachnida > Ixodida > Ixodidae > Rhipicephalus > Rhipicephalus annulatus. Next base: position 127,136 of record WOVY01002217.1, on the reverse strand, counting down.
GAAAGGCTTTGTCCTGAATGCCAGTGGCCGTGCATATTTCAGCGATGTGTGTCTATGAGCTTGATCTTTACTTCAAAATAGTCAAAGTGATGTCTTGAATGAATGTGCGTGTCAGATTTTGAACGGATCTGTGTGCTCAGCATAACGTGATGTGGTTCGCCTCTGTTACTCAGCTGCTAAGATGTCACGCTTCTATGTTTGGGGAGGCAGGTTCGCATCTCAATGTTTACGAAAACCTAAAGCGTCCTTGACCTTAGATAAAAACGTACCTTGAGGAACCATAGCAGCCAAAATTATTCCGAAGTTATCGTGGCACGACTTAGAGTCATAGCACTGTTTTAGGCACGCAAGACACCCGAACTTGACTTTACTGCCAGGTGCATACACTAGCTCCACAGAAATAGACCAAGCTATAAGAAAAGGCCGCGGAACATCTCCATTGGACGCGAATGTTCACAGTTTTCTTCACATTTCACGGAATGTACTAGAGATGTGTTTGCATCGGTGCAACTCTTAGTAGACCTCGTCAAGCTAGCGTTCTAATACACCTGCAGCGCATTACCAATCCTTAAAGTGGCTTTATAGCAATCACTTTAGGCCAATATGGCATGTTGTTTTTCAGCAACGTTCTCAGTGGGCCAAAACCTAAGATCAGAGTTTTGCTAAATTGTGCAGTAATACCACGATGCTTCATGAAACCGCGAAGAGAGCGGTATACCATAGTCGACCAGACCTTAATCGAAGATGGGCTGCGGTTGCAGCTACGTCTGGTAGACTCCTGGTCTAAGCTCGGAAACGAGTCGAAGAGGCTCACTGTGGACGTGATGCAGTTCGCCCGAGATACAGCCCGTCTGCGGGTAAGTGCTGCCATAGAGAGCTCAATATTTGCGTATCTGTGGCTTAGGTCGTGCCTTACATCGTTCAATTTGCATACTTTGAAAGTTGCAAATTTTCCCAGATTAGGTAAATTGCAGAGAACTTCATTTATTTATTTTTGTTTATTCATAAATATTGCAGGCCCATTTAGAGTCCAAGCAGGCGTAGATACATACATAGTGAACAATAATAAACGTCATGCATTGAAACAAGAAACTGTACATGCATACATATATACACTTAAATGTCAACTACTGTAATAGCAATTATATATATATATATATATATATATTGTACAGTAGCTAGCACAACCACGACCTTAATATAAGAACCAGCAGAAGAGAGTGAAGTGATTCTTCATATGTCTCTTGCGTGTAAGCTAAGTCGCATTGCATTGCAGAAATGGCCTTTTTTCGCTTTATTTATTTTTTAATTGTAGGACACTTTTACATCGACCATTCTGCAGTGACATATATACCTTGTCTCCGCTAACCCTATATGAACGCATAGAAATTATATCTGTTATCGTATGACCACACGAGATTATCGCAAGCGTGTCATTCGTGTCGTATGAGCCCACGAGTATACTTACTGGGCTTGACGATACATCATAATGAGGAATAATTGTACACGCCTAAAAAACTACATAAAGCATGAAGAACAGGACGCTCTTTCGCTGTGTTTCTTCGTCCTTTTTGCGGTATTTAAAGACGTCTAGAATTATCCCTTATTAGGGTGACATATGAAACTTTTGAAGGACTTGAGCTTCGCTGTCGAGAGTAGAACAATTTACCGCCGTCCGGTTGCCTTTTCCATCACTAGTCTTGCTTAGCTTCTCATTGGAAGCAGAAAACATGTACTACCATCTGAAAGCGTAGCCATGGGCACTTTGCGCCCTTTTCGACGCGCGTGCCACCAACACGGAGCGGTGCATATAAATAGCTCGCCGTTAGTATGATTGCGGATGACAGAGTGGTGCCCGAGCATCTGAGCGCATCACGCAGTCAGGGGTTGCAGGTTCGTATCTCAGGTCACACTCAACTCGAATAATTTTTATAATTTCTTATTTTGCATATACCTCAAATTTCCACGGAGAACGCTCATTTAAGGCTTATAACGTAGCACGCCGCCGACACCTTTGTCGGAATTTCTGCACAATGTGTTCTCTAGCACTGTCGCCTAATACGCAATACAAATGATTGATTGATACATGGGGTTTAACTAGATGGGGGACAAAAGGAAAATGTAATATCGAGTAGCACTTCCTTCACCCGTAAGATGTTTTACCAACAAACGTAAAAAGAAAAACGGCAGCTAATCGTTCTGATTGATTCGTTGATTCGTCCAACATAAACGCAATACCTCCGTGTAACGGAACAATGTCTGATCATACGTTAACAATCTCTCGTTAAGCGACACCATGAATTCAAAACGAAAACAATAGAAATAGAGAGAGATAGGTGATCAGTCGACTGCCTCTTCTGTTCAGATCTTCGACCCGTCGAAGAAGGAGTTTGAGGCTCCCGTGCCGGTTATCACGCCCGAATACGAAAGCGGCATAGTGAGCTACAAGTTCTCATTGATGTACAACGGATCCCTGGTCATCGCACCAACTGTAGAATCGAACGTACGGTGAGTATCAAACGAGTTGCCTTCGTTCGGTGATAAGAGCTATACGGGTCTGCCTCTTTAACATGTTGCTTTCAAGTCGTCGCAGATGTCTGGAATTTTTGACAGTGAAATTTGATACTCCTCGGAGCCTCGTAAAATCTGCAGGTGGGGTCACCACGTGAATATTTCATAATGAGAACGGTAGTATTTATAGTAGCGAAGCTGTACATGACTGGGAGATGCAGGCTCTGTACCTTTCTTTTACAAAATTTTAAAGTTGTTCAGGTCATTGCCCAGCTGTCAGGCAATATACATACTAGATTAAAGTAATTGCATTGATCCGCATGGTGGCAGTCCGTTTGTTTATCTGCAGCATCCTCGAGATTTTATTACCGTGTGGGTCTGTTTCTTTACCTGAAGCATCTTCGGGCTTGTATTTGCGTGTGGGTATGCGTATATAGACACCTGCAGAAGTGTCTGCATTTCGGGAGATGATAAATGAGTGTATAACCTGGATGCACCAATACCTTTAAACATCTATCTACGTGCCACTGATCCATCCGAAAAGAAAGTTTCTTCACTAGGCCAGCTGCTAAACAGCCTCCACGGTCAATATGGGCCCAATTGAGGCGCTAGGATAGCATGATGCGATCTGGTGGTACGATACCTTTGTATTCTTATTGTTTAGTGTATTCCCATTAGAATAAATGGCACAACTGGTGAGTATGTCTTTCCCTCTTCACCGCAGATTCGAGGTGCACTTGCAGTCGGCATTCTACGCGGACAAGGTGAAGCAACTGGCCATCAGTCTGCGCTCTGGCCAGTATTTCTACGGGCTGCATGGTCCGAGAGGCGCCCCGTTTGTACAGGCTGGCCGTTGGTCGAAGCACAAGTTCTACCGCTCAGAAAACACTGCTGACTATACGGACAAAGTCGGTGGTTTTCTGTGTTATGGCGCTGACGTTTGATGATGCCTTGTGGTGCTCGGTCATATACAAACGAAAGGAATGTATCCGCCAGGAAAACTGAAAGATGAACGATTTGGTGTCTATTTATATTCATACATTTAGCTGTGCAATATGCATACGCACGGAGTAACAGGGGCTGTGCCAGGATTATTTTACTAGGGGAGGGGGGTACCCCCGATAAGCATAAGGTCCTTCAGAGGGGGTGGGCTCCGGAAGGAGGGGAACTTGGTGATTGTGTTATGACTACGTTCTCTCTTGGGGAGGGGCAACGGGGCGGGGCAGGCGAAGAGTTTGCAGAAAGCTCCAGTCCCTCCCCCCCACTCCCCTCGCCCTTCTGTGACCACCCCTGGCGCCGCCGGTGCGTAGTAAAGCATGGACGACATACACAAATAAACCTGCTTTCTTCATTTAATAAACGCTACGTATAGTGAATAACTAGCATCTGGTAGTGAAAGTAACACCTTGCCAAAGAAAAGAAAAATGTGAAGCCTACCTCGATTCTCGAGTTAGATGTATGTCAGTGGCAATAGTACTTCAGCGTTCCAGTGCCTTGAGGCATTCCTTGAGTGAGCTGTGTTAGAGCCCGTTGTTGTCATATCGTTTTATCCTTGTCACGCTCCTTGTGCCGCAGTATTTTGAAATTATGTACCAACAAGCTCACCTCAAAAGCTTAAGGAACTGTTTATTTTGCGCGCTGCCCGAATGGATCTCAGAGGCTACTTAGAACAAAGCACTTGGTTGAGATCTCTACCGCCAGATGCCGCCAACAATCATAGCTTCTCGCAAGAAAAGCATTTACCCTTCCTATGGTCTCATTGCCCGCGACGGTTGTCTATTGGCTACGGCACTCGGCTGCTGACCCGCAGGTCCCAGTATCAAATAAAATCTAGGCTGTGGCGGCTGCATTTTCGGTGGAGGCAAAAATGCTGTAGACATTTGTGCTCATATTTGGGTGCACGCTCGAGAACCCCAGGTGGTAGAAATTTCCGGAGCCCTTCATTACGTACGGCATCTCATATGGTAATTTTGGGACGTTAAAGACCATATATGAATAAATCAATCATGGCCAAAATATTCTTAGGTATACTTTGACTACACTTAGTTTTGCATGTTTTAGTGAGTGGTAGAGGTGTACTATGCCCTTTACGAGCATTGCTACTGCAAGTGTTGTTGACGACTGGTAAAGAGATGGTAATAATTCGTGCTTAGTGAGACAGTCAATCATCTGGATTTAGAGTACATTAAACATGATGCAACCTAACCGCATTCTCAGGCGCATATCTCCCGCCAAGTGCACAGGTGCGCACAGGCCGTTTTAACGACTGTATCCCTAACGCCTCCATGTGCATCGCAAAATGCACGAACGTTTAGCTTTGTAGTGATATCACGCATACGCAGAGCCTCTGGCATTTTGACCGGTGAGCTCCGCTGACCAACGTAGGTCCGACTTTCCAAATTATTTCGTGGACACCTAATTTGTACGTCATATTATCATTCTCTCCCTTTCAAGGAAACACTGTTTTTCTTGCAGGAAGACGTGGGAATCTTCGAAAGCCTGCACCCTTTCATCATCATTGCAACCAAGGACTCGAAGGTTACGCTGGGCCTTTTCTTCCTGACCATCCACGACATAGGTGATTGCTTCGAAATGACTCGCTTTTGCACAAGTTGGTGCTTAAATATGTCAGGAGTGCTGGATTTTGGCGGAAAACAAATTCCGTAAAAACTGGAATATGAAAGAAAAGAGAGTGAATAGGCAATCTAAACAATTGAACAAGGACGTTCTCAGTAACGACGAGGGTGGCGATTTCGAGCTTGTTGGTATGGTAGCGTGATAACTGATGGTAGCGCAGGCTGAGGATTCGGAAAGAAGCGTGGAAATTGAATGTGCTTTTAGGGGCGAAGCTCCTTAGAGCGGCACCCGTTCGTCCCGCGTAGTATGTAACCAGTCTTACGCTTTGACCTGCAAACATTTTCACCTCCAAGGTGATGCCGGTGAGAGATTCCTTCTGTGCGTTGTTGAACAACAAAAAATAGTGCTCAATATACATGCCACTAGCTGATAATGGGGTATAAGAGACAGGAGCATGCGTCTTTTAGTTAACGTGCACGGTGCGATCCCCATTAGCAGCCATTGCATGTACATTGAGCACTACCCGAAGGGAAAGGGTTGCTACGTTATACCCGCTGGGTGTAACCACCTTAGTTTTAGAAAGGTTTAGCGAGCGTTGAGCCGCAGTGCCATGAATACAATGAACTAGTATATATTATGAATGAACTCGAGGTAGTTAAAGGTGGGAAGTAGGTACGAAGTGCAAGACGTAAGAAAGTAAAAGCCGAATTGTCCTGTCTCTCATTTCCCATGCAGCCATTGGCATGTACATTGAGCTCTATCTGCCAGGAAAAGGTTGCTACGTTATACTCGCTGGGCGTAACCTCCTTGGCTTTAAAAAGGTTTAGCGAGTGTTGGTCCGCAGTGCCATGAATACAGTGAACTAGTATATACCATGAACTCGAGGTGGTTAAAGGTGGGAAGTAGACTCGAAGCGCAAGCTGTTAGAAAGTGTGCGTGTGCCACCTCTCGTTTAGTCCTTGGAATGTCCGCTGGATGGCGGTGTTTCTATATGAGGAATATATGATGAAAAGATGCAAGATGGTGGTACATGGAGTGTTGAATAAATGGACGAACGGACACACAGACAGATGCATGAATGGACGCACGAACGGACGCAGGGGCGGATGCATGGACGAACGCAGGAACGGACGCACGCACGGACGGGCGGATGGACGCATGGACGGTCGCACATACGGAAGGAAGCAAGAACGAATGGACGGACGAATGCTTCGCCCCACTCTCCATCATTCACTCCGTGGATACGCTGCCAATTTTTTTTTGTCTCTTAGGCTGCACTACCATCAATTATGAAGCTCTCATAAACGTATAGGAAAAGAAAACACATTTTCCGTGCGCGCGTTTAGGGCCATGGAATATGCCTTATGACTATATACTAGGTCATACCATGTTTTTATGTGGTTTCTGATATAACATGTTATAAAAATGGGCTTCCCGCTAGTACAGTTCCCGAAACCATACATTTTTCATCAAAATCTCTGAGAATGACGCCAGGGCTTTTACCGTATTTTTTTTCCTGGCCAGATTAACTCAGCGAAAATTCTCAAACTTCTTGGGATAAGTCTCTGGCTTGCTCGGATGACAATGTACTCCATATATAGCCTTTAAAAGCCACGTAAGCCATATTATAACCACCGAAATTTGTGAAGTCATGGTTATTCTTGCGAGAAGTTAAATGTGGTATTACCACCCGCCTTTACATTCTGCGTTTTCTATTACTTACCAAGCGTCTTATTATTGGAACCATGGCGTTTCGTGTTGTGAAATACTGATTCTGATAATATGGCAAAATATATAGGTTTCTTTATAGCGTCTACAATAAATAAACAAGTCATATCTGCTCAATATTTTCTGTGTAATTAAATCATGCAACGCTTCTATTCAGACATCACGTGCGTGCTGCACTACGCGACGCGCCTCTTTGGCCAATAAAACATGACTTGCAGTCCAGTGCTTGCGTTGCCTTTTGTTCAGCGATCCTTCATTAATAACGAATAACGAGGTATACAACGTTCTTTGTCCACAGAACTGACACTGAGTTCCAAAGGGATCGCGACCTTCCGGACAACGGGTGGCCTCCTGGACGTGTTCTTCTTCTTCGGCCCTGACCCAACGTCGGTTGCGAAGCAGTACCTCCACCTGGTGGGCTTTCCGTCGCTGCCGTCGCTGCTGCTTCTGAAAAACGGCATAAGCCGCCCCATCGTGTACATTCTCGACGGGGGCGTTTATAATTCGAAAACACTGGACATCCAGGTACGAAACGAAGCCAAACTCTGCCATGAGAATTCGTTGCTGCGCTGCACTCGCTTACATCAGAAAAAAAACAGTCTCCTCCTATAGAACCGCGGCGCGCCTGCCATCAGCTGTGGCGACCGTTTGCTATCTCCTTTTTACAGCAACCGAAACACTTTTGCTGAGCAAATGTGAAAACTACGCATAGTATGAGTTAAAGGTTTGATGTTATCACCTAAAATATCTTATTTGCATGAGTGGTAACGGAAGATTTTTATTACAAAATTTACCTGAACGTTCTGAATTCGGTTGTAAAACCAGTAACGCGAATGTGAATCTGCACGGTTAGGTCAGTTATTTACATCTTTTAAATAGACGTAAAAGTGTTATTTTTAAGGGTTCTACATAGGCTCCCAACGGCGTAGCGCTGGTGGGATAGTAGCACGGTCTCCATACGCCAGTCACACGGACTGTAGGCGAGATGCCCACGGGACGGCTTTAAGCTCTCCCATAGTAGAGTACCCTGTACTCTTAATCGTTACCCACTTTTAACCCCCCTCAACCTCCACGGGACGGCTTTAAGCTCTCCCAGAGAAGGGCACCTCGCGCTCTCAATCATTAACCACTTCTAGAGGCGAAGCTATGTTACTCTCTGGCGAAGCTCCTTAGGCCGTGTGTCGTGCTTCCACGACGTATGTAGTAGCAGTAGTCGTAGTAGTAGGTAGCCACCTCTCGTTTAGCCCTTGGAATGTCCGCTGGATGGGGGTTATTCTATATGATGAATATATGATGAAAATATGTTACATGGCGGCGCTTAAAGTGTTCTATAGTTTGACGTACGCACGGATATGCAGACAGACGAGCACACGGATAGGTGGGCGATCGCATGGACGGATGCACGCTCGGACGGATGGAAGCATAGCACAAACGCACGAACGAACGCAGGGACGGACGGATGGACAGATGCACGTATCGACGCACGAACGGACGCACGGATGGTCACACAGACGGACGCATGGGCGGACGGAAGCTAGAACGAACGAACCGATGGAAGTGCGAGCGGACTGATGGACGCTTCGGCTAACTAATCATTCACTCCGGGGATATGATTTTTTTTTTTTGAAATTGTGTCTTTTCCCGTAACGAAGAGCTTGAGGTCGAAAAAATTGGTAGATATGCCTCGACAGAACATGTATGCATATTCGCTAGGTGGGGCAGCGTTAGAAGCAGGTGGAACTCACTTTTTTTAACTTCTTAGGTTGTAATCGAGTGCAGCTGATTCATAATAGTATACCCAAGTGTTGCGACATGCGGATGGTGAACTTTGGCCAGGAAAAGAATCACGCGCAGGACGTTCAACGAAGACAACACGGAAAAACGAAATTATTGTTATTATGTTCATATTCTTCGTAGAGAGGCCTCTTACAAGGTATTGGTACGTGGTCGTCATGGTGAAGAGAACAAATACTTATCCATGATTGGGCCGCGCACAAACACACCAGAGTATAAACCAGGACATGCGCTGGTCTGACAACTGAAAATGTTTTGAAGGAAAGCATACATGTATACAGAAAATCATGTGCCACGCAAGGTAACATCCGATCAGTGCAATAAGACTCTTGGTCTCATAAAGCAACAGATGACTGAATAATGACTGCCAAAACACTTCAATACCTAAGCAAATACTTAAGCTTGTAAAAATGAAGCTTTTTATTTGGCTAGCTTGTGCCGAGGGAAAAAAAGAATGTGGTTCAGACTGCAACGATATCGGCGCAGGAGGGATCGGTCGACAATCGAATCTATCGGCGGGTAAGGCGCGTCGGCATTTATACACACGGCATCGAAAGTTCCAGAGTTGTCGTTGCTTGAAGCTTTAGTTCAGAATGAACTGTTCACTTTGTGCGAGCAATCTTATGAGATGAATTGGTTATAATCGGGAAGGTGCTGATGGGATTTGGCATGGCTGGCTCAGAGCAGGGGTTAAACGCGGTTAACTAAAGATAGAAGATGCGCACATAACAACAAGAGCTTTTGGTAGCACATTTTTCTTCCTTCAAACGAGATCTTCCTGATTTGCGATGGAAATTTATTAAATTCACGTAAAAATAAACACGACAATGTAAACTGTCTTGAGTCATATAGAAGTAAATTAACAAATTGGGCTAGTTGAAACATACTCGTCACGATCAGTGCTCCAAAAAAACACAAAATACACAAGAAAGTGCATGACGCACTCTTCATAAACAAGTCAAATCCGTGAGTCATTTCTGACACAGCTTCACAAATGTGAAATATTTTAATGTATAATGTTGTTAATCTCCACGTCTAGTCAGGAGGGACATCGGAAGCTTGCGTCATTATTAACTGCAATGTTTTTTTTCCAATTCGCCCTTCACCGACATCGAGTAGTGGTCCACATTTCTCCGCTTTTGACCCATTCACAGATGGCGTGAAGGATGTTTTGCCAGGATAGGCTTCGGCAAAGCCGCTCTCAGCAGGAAGGTGGCTTTGCTGCGGCTGATTCGCTGTGCCTCGAGCCCGGTATTTCAGTGGCATTGTAGAGAGTAGGAGAAAAAAAATTCGCAGTTTTGCCAAAAGGGCGATGCAATGAATGCGATAGCGAATGTTTTACGACTGAAGGCTAGCGAATGGGAATGTTATACGATGCGAGGCTGGCAGTCAACTCATTTAGATCCGATCTCTTGTAACTCTAGAAAACTACAAAACGCTGGTGTAAGAGAACATGGCCGCTCCAGGCACACTTTCGGCACCGTTTTTTCATGTTGACAGCGCACCCCATAGGAGCTCCCCCCTGCTGTGGGGGCAAAAAGTGCCTGCTGATCGTTGCCGCGGTCACGATAAGTGCCCCCTTGCTCCCCCCCCTCTTGTTCGCTCACGAGATAAGCGCGTACGCAGTCGACTCCGACCTGAAAGGCGATGTTCACTCCGCAGAAAGATGAGGCTAGCGCATCCTTCTCCGTATATATATGTATATAGAGGCATCTATGGCGGCTCCGGCAGCGAAGACGATGGCGGCAAAAACCTGCCAAAACTTTCCGTATAATTGCTATCGCAATATAGATTTATTGCAACAGAGGAACACGTCGACGCCAACTTTCCAAGAGCGGTTGCCGAACGGCTCGCGGATTCAGTGCTGCTGGTGTGAGCAAGATTCACGTGCCTCGCGAGGCAGTTATTCCTAATCACGTCGCACAGAGAGGGTGAACACCCTCTTTGCGCGGCGCCAGAGCCGGCCCCAAGTTTTTTAAACTATTTAGCGATGAATTCTTGGCTATTTCTGTTAATTATATCAATTTCGACATTGTGGATTTGAGCATCGCCAGCCTTCTTTTAGGTCTGTATGGGAATTGGATTTTCAGCGCGATAACGCCGTTAGTGATAAGCCGGGCCGGGCCAGGCGTGCTACGCGCCTAAAAAAATGTCCCGGCTGCTCGACTACCGTGAGACCTGTGCGTCGCACGGGCACCCATCGGTTTCCCGTTCGTGAAGCAGGTCACACTGCTTAGTTTACTACAGCCTCAATGACGCCACTGTTTGAGGTAAGCATGTAGAGTTTCCTACAAGCATCTGTCGCAGTGGAGGGCTCTGCAAATTCCGACCATCGGGCGTTCTTGCACGCGCACTGGCATCGCACAGTACACGGACCTCAACCACTTCGCCTCCGTCGACAGGCGACTGCCGTAGCCAGGATAGAACTTGTGACCTCCGGATCAGCAGCAGAGCGCCGTAGACACTGATCCACCGAGGCAGACAGTTCGCTGTCGAGGCTTCCCCCGTCCGACGGCATAGCGGTGTTTTTACGTACGTCAAAGTGCGGCGACAGTGTGAGGCTCCCAGGCAAGGGAGCCTCACTGTCCCGAGTGTAGTGAGGCTGAAACTTCACGAGTGAACCGGAGAGGCGCGTTAGGAGGTCCAACGCCGCCACCTGCCGCCGGTCCCCTACGACGACGACAGCGCAGCTCTGGCCGTTTGGATCAGCCCTACGCCATCTACGGTCACCGGCAAGAGCTCTCCCAAGTGGCCCCGTCCTCGGACTCCTGTGACCGTGTTTCCATCTTTCCTATCTCTCTTATGTCGTCGCTTGCTGTCCTTCTCTCTCTCTCTCTCTCTACCATTAATCCTATCCTTCTGATCCCTCCTCAACCCATCCATTGTGAGCTACTCTTGAGGTGTCGCACCCTGATGCAGACAGTTACGGGGCTCACCTTTTTTTTCCCTCTTATAACCACTATCATCAAGGATGAGAGTGAGGCTCACCGGTCGAATCCAGCCGTCTTCTGAGAATCATATCAAAGAGTACCTTGGTGGAGTATAAAGGAGGGCACTGGTTTCTTGTAAGCTTGCACTTACCTTATGGCCTAAGATTGACCCCGAGGAAGAAGTCGCATGACGTGATTGTCAGTGAGAGCTGACGTGGCAATGGGCATGTCGCCGAACCAACCCTGAGCTTCGTACGAGAGGGTTTAAACTATAACCACCAACGAAGAGGGGAAAGTATGATAGCCTGATGAAGAGGGGCATCAGCTTTTTAGTTTCGGCAGCTATCGTCAATAGGAGTTAACCGGATTTTTCTTTTCAAATCTTGACTGTTAATTCTAGCTTATAGTTACCTTCCTCTATATTAAAACAAATTAAATGCCAGAAACTCGGCACACGTCGTCAAGAAAAGTCATACAAGTCATTCACAAAATAATACAGTAAATATACTGTTTAGACATTCCGTCTCCACGAACTATGGCTTCAATGTTGCGCACTTACTTTTTTTGTTGGGCGGTGGATGCTATGAGTACACTGAGCTGTCCTGGTGCAAGTAGAAGGCTGGTAACTGGTGTCTCTTGGCGAGAATATTAGGACAAGCAAACCTCCGTTAGTATGATTTATATGAGTACTAAATAATATGAACCATAACTTTTTGCAGGGGACTAATGATGAAAATGTTTTTCCAAGTAGAAAGGGGACACGGCGACAGCAGTTCGGGGTGAGCATTGTGTTTTTTTCTTTTAAATTTTCAAAGTCTTCAGATTCTTCTCAGTTTAAAGCACACTTCAACAGGCCCTCTCGATCGGAGGAATGTGTCGTGCCGGTGGACACATTAGACCCATCAGATGATATCGTGAACTTGGTAACCAGTATGCCAGTATATGAGCAGCAGCTTTGACCAGAAAAATTAAGTCCACCATGTGATGGTACCTTGGTAGTTTCAAAGACAAAAAAAAATCACCTATAGCTTGAACAGCACTCACCGCTCCATGCAGATCACTTGTGTTTTTTTTTTCTTTTTACTTGTGTTAGTTCTTGTGCTAGTTCAGAAGTAAGCAAACTCTCATTGCTAGACTGCGATAGTGTTTTCTTAAACGTTCACAGGAGCAATCACTACGCTGTCACTAACGTACACGCACACAGTAAATTGGACCCTATGTCAAAGCAAGGTGAATGAATGGGTAATTTGCTAATAGATTAGCAAAATCACACCAAAATTATGCTTATGACTCGTTGGAAGATAACCTTTACCATACATGATTAGTGGTTGAGTGTTATGTGGCAGTTATTGATTGACACGCTGTCGCGCGTGCTAGTTATAGGGAAGGGCGGAGGGTGCAGGGAAAATCTGGCTTCCGATAGTAAAGTATCCGTTGGAATTTTAGCACCATGCGTGCGTGCGTGTGTGTGTGTCTGTTTGTGTGTGTGTGTGTGAAGGAGAGAGAGTTTGTTGTTGTGCCTTGTGTCCCCGTTTGTTTAGTCGACAAGTATTTGGAAGGATACGCCGTCTGTTTTAACGTCATTGACACCTCGTCTGATGGGCACAGAAGGAGTACATGGTACATTGGTAGTCATTGCACCACCACTCCTTGAGGCTGCTTTTTTTAGTTTTAGAAATGAATGCGGCCTTGAAGCAACGAAGGCCGGTAGGCTACATGGCTGCATGTGAACGGGAAGAAGGGCGAACTGTTTGTGGGGAACGAGATCAGTGTCGATATGATGTAGGTGAGCGACTGTAATACATTTCGCAAGTACAATGTTCGGATGGCATATTACCCAGGTAAGGGCGCACAATTAAGTGACTTAGCGTCGAAACAGGTCGCAATGATCGAGGTGACGAGCAGCATGGGCCGCGGCAGTAACGACCAGTGCTGTGTCCACTGAGGGGACAGGTGAAGCATATCGGGTGGCCGTCTGCATTTCACTCCGTCCTGTTGCGATAACGTGGAAAGAACTGTCGCATTCGAGAGAACCACAGCAGAAGTGTATTCATTGACTCTGGTAGTGGTGACTTAGCTAGAGTGCGTTCCAATGTTTTCAAGGTACTATCACGAATTATACATCGAACAGGAGGAACTGGAATATAAGTAACATTGGAGCTGAGTCAATAGAATGCGTATGGTGCCTTCGCGTCCATTTCACGACGAAGGACTCGAGTTAGGTCTACTTATGGTACAGGAGGTTTCACTGTTTGCGATCTCCACACGTTCACATGGTAGTAGCGTTTGGGAATTAAGCGAACGGCTGCATAATGCGAAGACCTTTGCTGGTTCGCACTGACGACACTCCCGGACGATGTCATCAATGGAGGATCAGCTCTAATACATGAGAGCTATTGCGTCATCGGCAGTATTTGTCATGACGTGCCCGACCTTCTTACCTTCCGTCATGTCACTGTCAGCTTTACGTCACCGAGCCAGCAGGTCCTGCACGTAGGAGAGGTGGGATTCTGCGCGATATTGGGTGCTGCAGGCCATTGCCTTTCTTTCGGTGATCTGCTGGCCGACGGCTTTGCCGCACACCTCTCGAAGACTTTCTACGCATTTTTTTCCCAACAGATGTGTTTTCATTTCTTTCCTTATCTTACATACCAAACCTTTGCCATGCTTCTCAAATAAAATAATGCATTAGCCAGTTGAAGTGAGGAATCGTGCCAGCTACACTAGCGCTTTCAAACATGGCCAAGCAATCTTCAACGTCGACGCTGAAGTCCCCGCAGAATGTACCGGGATCTTTCGGTGGTACGAATGAAGATACGTAAGAATAGCCACACCCTCTACGGGGCACCACTGCCTGCATTAGTATCCAGCACCTTAACCAGTATGTTACGAATGTGTATATTCAGCATGCATTTACAGGAAACAACAGTTTCAAAGGTAAAGATGGCTGAACAGTGCGCTCGGGCTCCGGTCAGCTTCTCAGACTCTTCGTCTCTCTCCGTAGCCATGTTGTTAAACATTGTCGCCATAACTGGGCAGAGTTTGCAGAGTGGTGATGCTCTGAGGCGTGTCATTTTGGAGCGCAGAGCTACGTAAAGGAGGCAGGGTGCCGCTTGGTCCTATTCTCTTAGGTATATTTATTTATTGTATATTTACAATTCATTCATTCATTCACTCATTTACCCTTAACAGGCTTGAGCATTACAGAGGTGGACGGCGAACCATTATTGTGGTTATAAGGAGTTGCGGAATTGTTTTCATATATCCATGGCGACATTTACGCCGAAAATGTGGTTCCATTCGATAGATACTTTCGGTAGAAAAGTGTATCTCGAGGTCATATTGCATCATAGTTTATATTTTGACTCTGTAGCGATGATCGGCGTAAGACGTCATGTGCGTTTCTTATCTCCCAGATGAACGCGGAGGGGCCCAAACCCGCTCAGCTGTACGATCTGACACACCCCAGGGGTGCTCACAGTTTTCACGAGTTGCTGAGCGACCAGGAACTGGAGTACGCTGTCGACTACCGAGGAACTATTGTGAGTACTCGCTATGATTGCACTCTTCTGCGACAGGCGTATTCACTGTTCGGCTTCAAAAAATCCATTCGATGGCATGCTCATCGCTTGTGCACTCTTAATTTTTCTTTTGTTGTACAGAGAACACCATCAACTCTGCATGTTTTTTCAAAGGAGCGTATTAATACATTTTGGTGACTTTATCACTTGGTGAAAAAAAATACAGCAGGTCATATAGTTATGTTCATCTTGACGAAGTGCACTAAGTAATATGACCGGCTGTTCACGCTTGAATCGCACAAGTATGCGGAAATCGCAGTCATCTGTTGGTAGATAATTTATCTACTAATGATATTTACCTATTTAGCTTTACTATCACAATTGAAATTGGTGCAAGTGGGCACGGATAAAATTTTCATGCATTTTGCTTCTCGATGCAATTTCGATATATTTTACGCGTAGATAGGAAACACCCTCTTCTTTTTAATTTCGTGGCTCATTCACGCAGTGCTGTGTTACTACGAAGGCTAATTTGTACTGTGCCGTGTCTGATGTATAGGCATATTCGGTGCCCCCTCCCCAGTTATGTCTGTGAATGAAACAGCACTGGTCTCCCATAGTTGAGTACTAAGTGCTGAAAATCGTTACGTAAGTTTTCTAAACACGGTGTACGCGTGAAAAAAAAATAAAAAAAATTAATAAACCAACGGTGTCGCTTTATACGTGATTACATAATATCGCACCACAAAGACATAATAACGTAAGAGAAATGAACTAGGCCCAAAGAAAAACTGTCTCTTTTTGAAGGCGAAAGGCGAATAACATCCTTATAATATCACCGTAATCATTGCAGGACAAAAATATATAAAACCAGTTCACGACTGCAGGTAAAGATTAATCTACAGCTATACTTCAGAACCTGGTTTAATTAGCAAAAACGGTTATTTAATTCTGAAGCCATGGTGGCTACAAATTTTGTGAACGAGGGGCTTGAATGTGGAGGCCTGATTTCGCACTTTATGGCTTGGTTTGGCGCAGAGGCATGGTCAATGAAGCTTTTCAGTGGAGCTCTCAATCAATTAGCTCTAATAACAGAGGCTGGAAACACCTCTAGCAAGTTTGTTAGAATAGATACAATGCGGAAAGCACACTTTGTTCTCGGAACATATTTAAGTGTACCGTGGTGGTGCACTGGTTATACGGTGCTCTGTGGCAGAAGCAGAACTCGTGGGTTCAAGCCCCGCCGTGGCCGCCACATTTCGATGGAGACGTAATAACTAGAGGCTGATATACTCTGTAATGTCAGGGGTGTTAAGAAGCACCAGATAGGCGAAAGTTTTGTAACCGTCCACTTCGACATGACTCCTAAATGATATCGAAATTCACCCACATGCTTGTGAGGCTATCACGATTGTTTTTGTTTCCCTATTGCTTCCGTCCACCATTACCTATTTGGTTTTCTGGAAGTTTGAGCGTACAGCTACGCCCGGTTGCAGTAAAGAAATATTGCTCTCCTCTCAGGCACTTCGACGTCCCGAGTGTGTCGGCGATGGCAACGCGAGCACCCACATGCTCAGCGCCAGCACCTACGCGGAACTCCGGAACGCCTACGAAACGATTCTGGCAAAGACAATTTACAGGTTAGGAAGATGGAATATGCGAACACACGGGAACATATACCGTGCATTCATTCACAAACGAAGCTCAAAAACGTTGACGCACATGAGATATTCGCTCTTTTTGCGGTATAACTTGGATCCTCATTTATTCAGTTCGGTCTTCCATGTTACTCTTGAAGTGCCGGATTATGTGCAAGCATGTTTTTCTTTTTGCATTTTTTAATATAATGGCAACCACATACAGCAGCGCTGTTTGAAAGCATTGTTTGCTTCTCATATTTACACCCGGAAAGCCGGAACTAATTGCAAGTCGTTATAGGAGCTTGTCATGGATTCATCTCGATTTTAACATTCACTGCGGAGCATGTTTTTTTTTCTTGGGTTGAACACTGAGTTGAAAAACCCCGCGTCCACCACTGGCGGCCCTAATTTGTGACTTAAGTGTGTAGCAGTGGTGTTCGTACGTCGGCGTTTGTGTGTCCCGGTAAATTTCCGGGTATACGTTTGTGTTTTCTCGCTACCAAAGTAGATCTCGCAGCCTACGTCACCTAATTGGTAGGTCCAAAAGAAAAAAACGTGCACCACGCCTGAATAGATCGAATAAATAAGCGAGATTATCGTCAATCATCGTCTCGTTGACGTGTGAAGAATCAGACACAGAAGCGAAGACATGGAAGCTTCGTCACGGCGACAATAGCGAATTTTATTGAAAGCGTTTTGCTACGCATGGGCCACCCTTCGGAATGAGCCAGGCAATAGGAAAAAGAATGGTTAGCTGCTTCGATTTGTGGTCGCTATTTGTGGCACTGATAGCTGATATCTGTAAATCAACACAGCAGGCCTTAATTCAATGCGCCGCACAAGGGTTCTTAGTTGGGCCAGTGGATCGCATGTAGGTTGTGGCAAAAAATTGCAAATGATGGCAGGGTGAAACACCAATGACGCAGCGTTGTCGCCTGTTTGTTTAACTCTCCCATACTTAATGTTTTTCTGCCATAATTAGCTCGAGTAAATCGTAACAACACTTCTACCATTACGACAAACCATACAAAGGGGAACCTCACAGCGTCAGAAGTAAGTCATTATTTTTCGTGTATCCTTCATTGACCAAAGCGAAAGGTTTCATATCTTACATTGAGGGTTATCTTGGGCCTCACAACTGCCGCCAGTTCTCCCGTGAGGCTCAGAGCAAGGTTCGTTACTCATCGCCAGATAAGGATGTGTGATAAAACATCAACGGGTTCAATTTCGGTCCGTTGTCTGACGCTGTCTTTCAGACGTCACTTTCTTGCCTCGTTAAACATGTGTCCCTCGATAAACGGCCGTGGCATTCTTGTGAACGAATCCTATTGCTAGCTGAACTTTTTCGAGTGGTTCTTCCTGTACGTCCTCTGGTCAACGCGCGCGTCATTTGCTCTCTCGTCTCAGGTCAATTTCCAAGAACGCTGCTGAGTTACCTCAGCTTCTGTTGCAAAATACGTTCCCAGGAGCTGGACGCTGGAGCGGCTACTGGAACTCCGAGCGAAACCCTTACAAAAGAAGTGTTCAAGGTGAGGTAGTTATCGTAGCCTGCTTGTGTGTTGCATAGCTTAACTGCAGCGTAACGTGATAGCTATACCGGCGGTTAACAAACACGCAGCGCACTCTCAGCCATTCGCACATATATTAGTGATGAACTCGTGCCTCCAGACCAGTCTCACAAAATCTTCTTTTTTGTAATTGCTCCATGCCATTGGTCAGTTATCATCGTTGAAGTTATAACCAGCTTTCGTATTAGCTGAAAGTTTTTCACACACAATATTCTATCGCCAAAATGCTTTCTAATTGCGGGCTCGGGTATCGGGGAAGCAATTGTTGAACGATTTCATTAAATGACTGCGACGTGGTCACCCTCGCATCTGGAACCTCGTACGTTTGTGTCATTGCGATGGCTTCGCGGACTTTCCTGGCTGCTTGATTAGCTGCGCGGCAGCTTTCGGGAAACGGTAGTTACGGATATAGATGTACGTGCATGGGTGTTGCACGTGTGCATCCCTTTTAATGGTGGCCGAGGACCCATGATGTTGCTTTCTAAGAACCATTCATTTCTGACCGAAGGCAGGCTATTGTAAGCAGCTCCTCATTTCACCATTTGCATCTTTTCGCATCCAATACGAAGCCTGCATCACATCGGACCAGACAAAGAGGGGGACGGGGGAGAGTAGTGAAGTGGCCATCACCCCTCCCTCCTTCCTGAAAAAGATGGCGAAGCCGGAGTACGTTTATGGCGATGACACCTATGTCAAGCAAACGCTCAGACCGCTACCAGTTGCTAGCACACGCAGTAACTCTTGCGACCGCTTAGAGTATGGCTTGGTACCGCTATCAGTCTTTCATACAGTGAGATGTCGAGTGAAGTAACGTTCTGGAATACGAGATTTGACGTGGCGTGTGTCAATTATTACGGCGAAGCAATGTTCTTGTGCTCCTTTCAAATAGAATCTGTCTGGTACAAAGAAACTTTGTGGCCTATGATTGCATTGTTATACGCCTTTTATATCTATTTACTTAGCATAATGTCATCGGCAATGTGTATGCATTCTCCCATATTTACTATATAAAAGGGTAGTTCAATACAGACTCCTTTGTTTTTGTTTTCGTTTTGTAAGACATGACTCAATAAATCCAACATAGAGGCTAAATGCAGTATAGAGGACAGATGGGGAGAGGAACTTTAGAGAGTCCCGACCTGCTCCACTATTGTATCGCAGAGACAGTGCTTGGATATTTCAAGTTATACTGCATTATACATTACATGAAAGGAAACCAGTTAAAGTGAACAAAAGTCAACTTGCTGCAGGTAGCGACCTATTCGGCAACCTGTGGGTAACGCATCCGATGCTCTCCTGTATTCATTGACGTACAATGCTGCTAACACCAGTGGAGGGGCCCACCACGGTTGTCTAGCGATTAAGGTGCCCGAATGCTGCCCGCAGGTCGAGGGATCGAATGCCGGCCACGGTGCCTTGCATTTTACATAGATGCGAAAAATGCCTGAGGCCCGTGTACACAAAAATAGGTGCGCGGTAAAGTATCCCGGGTGGTAGAAATTTTCGGAGCCCTGCGCTACGGTGTAGCCTCTAATGATCAATGGTGGATTTGGAATGTTAAGCGCCAACAATGGTAAGCGCAAACAAAGCTCCAACAGTGTGGTATGGAACGTGTAACAAAGTCTCTTAGCACACACAATATTTTCAGATGAAATGGTGGCATGGAAAGATTGTTCTATTGAGGCTCAAAGTATAGTATAAATCAACCAATAAAAGATTACACCATCTCCAACTAAAGGGAACCACGTGCAGATGAAAAGCAGCGCTAGTGTTCACGTGTGTTTCTATTTGTTGTTTTTATTTGAATGTTTCCGCGTATGTTTCCTTTGTGTGTGCGGAGTCCTGCATATGTAGTGTACCGCTTATATTACGCCCTCCCCCCGCATTTGTTTGCATCACCGTGTGTGTGCCGCAATGTGAACACCCAGTGCTGCTAAGAGAGTAACGGAGCAAGAAAGCGCCGCGTTATATACGAGTGCACAGCTGTAGCCAACGTTACTGGAATAAACTAGTAACTTTGGGTGTGGCGGGAAGATAAATGGGGGAGGAGAAACGAAGAGGAGGCAGCGCTCTGCCACCCTCTCCCCTCCACCTCCTCGCGCTCACGTGAGAGAGAAGAGAGTTGGCGCGTGCGCAGTAAGGGTGGTCACGCCGCACACCAGATTGAACTGCGCCATAAGCTGCTATGCATCTTACAAATGAACCTGCACGCTTCTCCACACAGACATGCTGCTGCACAACATGATGGGCATGCCTGTCTACGGGACAGCCCCTTGTCGCCTGCGCGACCTGGTCGATGCCAGGGCTTACAGCGCGTGCAGTAGACTGGCCCACCTGACCGCATATTTCCCAGTGCATCGCCACGCGGACTGCAGTATAGCCGTCCGTCCGCACGAGCAGGTTCGTCCTTGCTTAGGAACGGGAACTGTGCCGATGGAAGCGTTAAATTTGTTAAAAGCTTTTTTTATTATTTATAGACTGCGCTTTTGGCAGACTCGTATCATAAGGATACGTAGGAATGGAACAAGGTCGCCATAAAGAGCATGTACGTGGAAGAGGTGCTGAATTTTTTCGAAATGTATAGCTGCTCTAAGCAACCGTAGCTTACCGTGTAGTTTGGCCGCGCATATCGAAACTGTCAGTCGTTGCTTCTTGAGGGGCTCTCCGTAACCTCTAATAAGCCATGAACACGCAATAACAACAAGATCGTGTTTGCCTATTGAAACTGAACTCTCACCAGAAATTCGCGTTGACTGAACCGGCATTATTTCTGGTGCTAGTTGCTTTCTTGTCGTTACGACATTTTATGTCCCTTCCAATATTATGCACCGTATACCTCGTGCCTGCGTAGAGTACAAAATTTTGTCCAAGCCTGCAGCCTTCTAGCTTCACTACAAATGCGACTACAGCACAAGTGTGGACAACGGACAAACAGACTCACGTAGACGAACGCTGACTTCCAACTGAAATTTTATTGTGGGTGACAAGCGTACAAGGCGAAGTACAGTATGATTGAAAGTGCCAAAACTTAATAAAAATCTTTACGAAAAACATAAATTCCAAGTCGGCATTCGCCTTTATCAGCCTGTCTGTCTGCTGTCATCACATGCGTTGCCGTCGGATTTGTGATTGAATACCAACTAGCCCCTACTAACTCCGCACCTAGCTAGGGAGCTAGAGTCGTAATGCGTGGCTCGATATTGCCTGTTATTCATTTACTTATACTTTAAACCGAAGTTTCTCAGCGTTACAATTGATACACTAAACTTTCGCCGTTATGTGCGCTTTGTAAGTAATTAAACTTTATATGGTTTGCATTCGCTTCTTTAATGTTATAACTACTTCCATGCCAACTTAATCATTAACTTTTACCACGCATTTGTTCACTGTCACACTGGTTACTATAGAGCGATCTGGAGTTGCACTTACAGGACTCATTTCTCACCAGTGCTCACACTTCAAAAGCAGCCCTCCGCATTATAGCACACAAGTAGCAGTTGCCAACGGGACAGTGCCAACAGTTTCTATTCCTTGCTCGAATGAAAACCTGGAACAACAGCACCAATTAGAATTGGTGGAACTAAGTTTCCCTTGTGTCCCGCAGCCACCGAATGACTCACGCACAAAGTACTACCTGAAGTTAAAAGAGGCGACTTGCTCGGCGGCAATGCTTCGTGCCAGTCTCCTGCCGTACACCTTCACCGCCCTGTACCAGAGCCACAAGGCGGGAACTATGCTAGCGCGACCAATGTTCTTCGAGTGAGTAATCGCAAACAGCGATGCTATTAGCCCTGTTGCCCCATGCAGAGCTACAGTGGCCAAAGAGCAGCGAAAGCTCTCAGAGTTCGGTAATCTCTAACATTACGAGGAAAACACTCGCACTCGCTGTGCACATGCAAGGAATGGTTCTTGATAATAAATACAACAGTGTAGTAATCAGAGAATGCGAAAGAAAAAAATTTGGAGGTGAGCCTATATAATCTGGGACAAGTGTCTGGTATGGGCACCCGCACTTCGACATTTGTGTGCGCCGGCGTTATATTCGGTACAAGCGCAAAGTGTATATTTAAGAGTATTTTTCTTTGTTAGACACAATATTTATGCGAACTAACGCATAATAATGCCACGGAAGGTATTGGGGATGTTATCAAGGTAATTGTAATGTAAATGGGAAGAAAGAAAAGTGAACGGGAGGATAACTTGCCTCCGGCAGAATCCGAACCTGCGACTTTCGAATAACGCATCCGATGCTCTATCACTGAGCTACGGTGGCGGTTATAGACGAGTCTACTTTATAGGGTATATACGTTCATTAAACATGTAAGCGTCAGTCAGCGCCACCTGTTGCCATTGTCACGAGTGCGGAACGTTTTTCTTGCCTATTTGGCGTCTCGTGATCTTATTACGAGATGGCAGCTGACCATTTGTCTCTCTAGCACCTCTTCAGCGCATCACGTCCACCAGGACGAGACCTTATACTTAAGGACTCTTTTCTTTGTTAGACACAGTGTTAAAGAAAAATGTGTTTCGTCGGGCGGAGCCAACAGACTTCA
The DNA here is from genome assembly GCA_013436015.1 of Rhipicephalus annulatus. Lineage (NCBI taxonomy): Eukaryota > Metazoa > Arthropoda > Arachnida > Ixodida > Ixodidae > Rhipicephalus > Rhipicephalus annulatus. Next base: position 104,314 of record WOVY01002217.1, on the reverse strand, counting down.
AATACCCGGAACCCCGGGTGGTCGAAGTGTCCGCCTCGCTACACTATATCCGGAGTCCCTTATAGTCAAATTAAGAAAAATGTAAAGTTAGCTGCTCATTATTTTTTGGTAGGCCAAATGGCAATTGCGAACTAAGACACAATAATTACCCTGGAACGTATATATAGGGAATGTTATCACAAGAAATTCTAATATAAATGCGTAGAGAGAAGAGTTGATGAAGCGATAGCTTGCCACCCGAAGGATGTGAATTTAGGATCGGAGATTCGAATCCTCCTGTTGTCCAGTTATCTTTTCGTCCACTTTTCTTCCTTCACAATTATATTACAGTTACTTCTAATAACATCCCCTACACTTTACTGGGCACGGTAGTCTGTTGGTTCTCACTTGATATCATAACGATATAGTGTTTTTCTGTAATATAAAACCTCAACAAATGATAGAATGCTACTGCATGCGTGAAATGAGCAGGATAGCAAGGCGAGTGGAGTAACCCCGTGTTACGAGAGCAGAGTCGAACCTGTTTTGTTGGCTACTTAATAATAAACACAACATTAAGGTTAATTCTTGTTCGCCGCTGCTTCTACGTTCGTTTCAGGTTTCCCACAGACAATGGCACCCACGCGTTTACAAGACAGTTTATGTTTGGACCACATCTACTAGTTGTCCCAGGAACGAAGCTGCGCGTAAGTATATACGCCCTAAACTGCGATGGTAAGCACAAGTTTCAAGCAAAGACTCTCCTGCAGTATACTGTAGATCATTTTCGTAGAGAGGAGGAGCGTAGCGCCGCACCTCAAGGCTGGAAGAGAACTGTTCTCACGTCTAAACGTCTCCTCGACACAAGCCCTGTTTGCTGATTTTTTTTCATCAATGTACGTAGCCATTACAACATTACCGCATTAACAATTTCCAAACTGTATGACAGGAAGGCCCGCGTATAACATATGTGTTGTTTGTTTTAGGTATACACCTGTAGGGTGTCCTGGAGGGCACGTCCTTTCTTGACTTGCGATTTTGTAACGCTTAACTACGGCAGCGTTATGAAAACTGCATTTTTTTAGATAAGAAGCATCCATCTTATGAGCGAGCTTGACCCGGTGGTATATGCGCGCTCCACTGCGCATGCGCCTACTCTCTCTCCCACCCTCCTCCTTCACACCGAAGTAATAGCTTGCACCTAAATCCAAGCACACGGGTCCGCAGTACACTTCGCCTCTATCGGGATTCGGCCGCCACTGCTGGAATTCAACCCCGGTACCTTAAGATCAGCAGTGAAGCCCCATAACGACTGTTGACCATGACTACCGGTAGCGGGCAGGGTGAGCCACAGTGGAAGGATTAACGAAGAAATCACAGATCAAACAGTTAGCTTCCTCATTTTGCACCCAGCGAGGACGACTATCGCATGTTGTCACTTTGTTCTCAGGATTGCTGTGCATGCTTGCAGGCATCATCGAAGCTCGTGAAAGCCTATTTCCCGAGGGGCGTCTGGTACGAGCCGCGCCGGGGCCACCGAATCCAAAGCCTCGGCCAAACCATCTTCCTGCCGGAATCAAAGCACTCGATGGCACCTTTCTTCGCGCGAGCAGGCAGCATAGTGCCTCGAGCGATAGCTGGGTACGTGTGCTGTAACTTCGTAGCGCTATCTAGTTCACCATTGTGACACCATGTTCCAAGACTGTGCTGTTAAGATGTGTCAAACAGCAGGACCGTAGCCAGAATTTTTTTCTTGTTCGGGGGAGGAAAGTGGGGGACACCTCGCTGAGATTGTCACTTTTCGCTTTGTTCGCCATAGCGAAACAAAATTTTGGTGGGGGGGGGGGGAAGCAGGGGAAGCTTAGGGCATCACTCCGGTGTGGTACCCCCTGGCTACACCCCTGTCAAATAGTATGAAGCAAGACTTTCGTGCTGCTATGCGCGGTTTACCAATATACACAAAAACGGCACAAAACGCATCATTAGCGGGGGCTCCTTCATACACTGTATTAACTAGGAACAAAGCTGAAGTTCCTAATAAGAAAATTAAATGTAAAGTTATAGAGTAACGTACCTTAATTGCCGCGTAATTTTCCTTCATGGTGCCCAATAGTGTCATAGTGGCGTAATGCTGGGAAAAGAGAGTGAGGAGGCAGACAGTTTAATCACTAACATGGGTTGTAGGAAGCGGTTGCCTCGATCTTAACAATGCTGCGTGTGTCGTTCTATGTGATATTCTAATTTCTATGTCATTCTTAGTGGTCATGTCTGAAAAAAAGCACAGCTTGAATAATGAGCCTGTTATTGAACATGTTTTGCAACTTGACATCATCGTATATTGGCAGCTTTGGTTGGAGGTGACACTGCCTCGAGAGCACTTTAACGACATATCCTTAAAAAGATTGTTTCGCAGAAATTTCGGCATCGATGTTGCCGTTGACGTCAGCGTCGGTGTGTATGCATATATACATCGTTGGTTGTGAGCGAAAAATCATCTGCTCTGCAGCCGAAAATTTTTTAAAGATACAAATAAATAACATGATAAAACTTTCCGGGTGTGAGTTAAGATCGATGCCAGGCCACCTGCGTGGTAAGCAGGTTCTCTAACACGGGGACACAATATTTGTTGAAACTGTTGTGGAAAATCACACCACGTGCATGTCATGCAGTCAAAAGGGTCATTTAACGCGTCGTATATATTGTGTGGCAGAAGCGTGGAATCGCTCCGGGCATCAAAATATGTGGTTTGAGCGTCGAGTGTGCGTTTTAATGGCCCACCCACTACAAAGCACTCAGGCATATTTAATTAGGAGCAGCAGCAGAAGAAGCATGAACAAAGTGAACAGATGCGCATGTTCGCCTGTGTTCTTACAAAAACGTAATGGGCGCTTCGCTGATCTGCTAGAGGAAAAATTATGGTGTAGTGAGCACTGAACAACTGCGACTTGAATAGGTATTCAGTGACACTTTCAAACTGCCGATGTTAAGCAGGCAGTCGTGCGTTTTCTAGTGGCAGATTTGAAACGTGTGCTGAGAGCTGAATCAGGCTAGCAGTTCCGAAGGTGATGCGCACGTTCCCGATTACGCACTCATGATCTGCCCTAGAAAGCAAAGCACAAGCGTCCGCGAATGTTTCCGCATGCTTTTAGAAAGCAAACTGCCACAATCAGAAACTGAACCGATAGAATGTTCAAGAAATAGCACCCATTGGCAAATTTTCATTGCGAGAAGAAAGACAGGTGTCCCGTATTACACCCAGACAATCACCACTGAGAAAGGAACGCGACATGCTGTATCGGTACACCAGCGTACACCAGTTCACACCAGCGAGCACCTGTGTACATATATTCACATTGTACACAAGTGCCGCCTTTACAGATGTAACAACACACGGGATATTTAACTGCGCAAACTGACGTTGTATATCTCAGTGCAGGTCTCAATGCAGTAATCGGTGCCGTATTGATCGATGCCTTGCGCAGATTACGATTAAAATTTTAGTACCACGGGTCACGACTGCTTTTAACTGACGAGAGGAATTTTGCGAATCACATCTATTTGCAGAGGGATTCGGCTCCAGGTATTTTTGGACGACGGCGAGCAGGCTGCGGGCGACTTGTTTCAGCTGCCACCGAAGGAGCCAGGTAAGCGTGCTTCAACAATTTGGGACGAAAAAAAGAGAAAACGAAGTCCTTATTTAACCTTCACCTATTGTGACAGGAAAAAAAAATGTCATATCGAATCTATATGTGACCTCGTTAAAAAATGCTGTTGAACATCCTCAATTTTTTTGTCCTTCGTTCCGTTGAGTTTCGTTTTCATTTGCACGGCTTCGTATCACGTGACCTGAACATAAACGTTACGTGCAACGCAATTGGTTGAGCCGCACCTCACTGTCGACCCTGCCTGTGGCCACGGTGATGCTGTCACATAGGCGGCTGCAGCGAAGAGGCTTAGCGTTGATTAGTAGCCTCCAGCGACACAGATTAACTACTGAAGCGAGCAAAATGGCGATAGTTATGCCACAGATATTCATGACTGCTGTTAAAATAACTTAGTTGCCATACTAATTACTTTCGGAAATTTCCTTCAATATTGTTTAATTACATTACAAGTCACGCTAGGAGAAAGTTATGCTGTTCCTTCATCGGTATATTTGAAAAGTAATGAAATCGCACCATAATTGCAAATTATATGCAATGAAAGCTCACAGATCCACGTTCAACTTACAGCAGTGTGACCGGGGTGTCAGACAAGAAATGGGCTGTCAGGCAAGAAAAGTAGCCTTCGCTGCTTTTCTTGCCTTTGTTTGTCACTTTGCGATACCGTAAAAAAAAAGGTTAACATGCTATATTTTGGTCAGAACGAATCGGGGAAGCAACAAGAAATACTCTTGAACTACACGCTTCCACTAGTCTATCCACCGCCATGGTGACGAGGGGCGCTGGTTAACACATATTCAGAAATACCTTATAATGGGGATGGGAAGGCGCCCTGCGCTATGCTTCAATCGGTATATGGCCTCCGACGCCTTTTCCGAAGGTTGTTGGTTTGGGGCCTATAGCCGCGGCAACTTGATTTTTCATTTACTTTAACTTAACTTAACTTTGTCAGAACAACTATACTGCACTTGAGACACACAGTGAAAACCACTATATATTCCTTAGCTCCATTTTATCTTGGTCTCGTAAGGTTATTTCCAGTACAAAATAGAGACGGTAGCTCTATTACTGCCAAGTCTGTTGATTTACGGTAGTAAGAACACTGCCATTTCTTCAGCCTGAACGACGCTGGTGGGACGGATTAAGTGACGTCGTGTCTCCGGTATACCTTGATCAAGAGGTGTCGATGAGCTAATAGAGTCTACCCATTTATATTTGAGTGCGTTTCCCGGCATGAACGCCGCGCACCAGGAAATTCAAAGCTATGCCACGAACGACGCACCCGCTCTCTCTATGGAAAAAGTTTTCCTGATTTGAAAGTTGAGTGCGCGCAAGTTTTCTGCGGAGGAAATCGCAGTTAGAGACGAAGACTGTTGTCGACACACAGGGATGCCTAAATGATTCACGTGGTTTAGAGCGTGGCTATCAAAATGAGCGCTGCGCTCTAGAACATTTCACCGTTCAAGCAACGCTCTCCTTTGCTGGGTCACTTCATAACCGAGTGAATGAACACTGCTGCGTATCTTATGGCTATAAGGAATAGTTCCAAACATGGCGACGATGTTTTGTTACCGAGGCCAGCCAAAATACCCTGCACTTGTGGCATAGAAGATAATGAAACATAGATACAACGAATAAAGAAGTGTAAGAAAAGGTAAAACATCGTCTGCAACAGCAGTGTGCGCCAGTGAATGGGGAAGCAGAAATGAAGAAGAATATCATGATTAGGTAAACATATAAAGCAAAAAAAAATATAAGAGATCAAGAAAGAACTCATCGAAATACTTATGCATTATCCTGAGACAACTCGCCGGCAAAATTGGTCTTATTGTTCTGGTCAGTCGATGTACTCGATATCATTACAGGTGCAGGCAGCATGTTGCAACTCATACTGAGTGCGACTGTGCGCGGTTCCCTATTTATCTTTGGAACGGCGATGTTGTGAATGGTAGATAAGAGCCTAACGTACAAGAAGCTAGTTTCATTGACAGTGTCAATAAACACAAAAAAATGTGATGTACTGTGCTGTACTTTCTAACTTGTTTGGCTGCACCTAGGGCATGGAACGCGCTCCTGTGTAGACTGCCAAAAAGCACCTTTCTAGGTTTTGTGTTGTATATGTGGAAACTCTGTAGAGTTTTCCTCATGACTCCTTTGAAGTGTCCGGATATTAGGCCAGAGTGAAATTACTAGGCTGCTGGCCACGGTATCTAAAAGCACTTTGTTCCTAATTGTACATATTGCACGTAGATCCATATCTTCATGAAATTGTTTGGCTCTATGGGTATCAAAACGGAAAGCGGACCTACTGATGCACACGGCTCATATTCTTTTTTCACTCATACCGTTTTTAACTAGTGAGTATTATAACCATCGGTGATTATTTTAGCCCTAGCATAGGAGAAGCGAATGCGTCTGACCGGAAGCCTCTAACAGTTATTTCACTTCTCCTTGCAGAACTGGAAGCCTTGGTTACCAACAAGTATTCTCTCTTCCACTTCCTCTACGTAAAGGTAAGATTTCTCGCACAACAGCAATAACTGCACCGTTATTAGGGTTGGTAAATCTCAATTGGGTACGATAGTTATGAGGAAATCATAGGGAAAAGTTTTGGATAGAACATATCCCCAAAGGTAACCCTGATGAAATGTGAAGCAGCAGTAGTGCGCGCGGCGTTGACCCGGTTGAAACGGGCGTCGATGCGGGTGCTGGAAGAACGGTTTGAAAGGAAGCTCGGTCTAGCGTTAACTTTTGCAAACGTTTGTTTGAAATGCGAAGACACGGGAGGCGGACTGGGTTTCGTGTCATCATCATCATCATCATCATCATCATCATCATCATCATCATCATCATCATCCTGACTACGTCCACTGCAGGATAAAGGCCTCTCCCATGTTCCACAAGTTAACCCGGTCCTGTGCTTGCTGCTGCCAATTTATACCCGCAAACTTCTTAATCTTATCTCCCAAACTAACCATCTGTCTTCCCCTAACTCGCTTGCCTTCTCTGGGAATCCTGCCCCGCCGCGGTGGTCTATTGGCTAAGGTACTCGGCTGCTGACCCGCAGGGCGCGGGTTCGGATCCCGGCTGCGGCGGCTGCATTTCCGATGGAGGCGGAAATGTTGTAGGCCCGTGTGCTCAGATTTGGGTGCACGTTAAAGAACCCCAGGTGGTCTGAATTTCCGGAGCCCTCCACTACGGCGTCTCTCATAATCATTTAGTGGTTTTGGGACGTTAAACCCCACATATCAATCAATCATTCTCTGGGAATCCAGTGAGTTAAGCTTAATGACCAGCGGTTACCCTAGCTACGAACTACATGTCCAGCCCATGTCCATTTCCTCTTCTTTATTTCAACTATGATAATTTTAACACCCGTTTGCTCCCTAATCCACTCTGCTCTCCTCTTGTCTCTTAAAGTTACACCCACATTTTTCTTTCCATTGCTCGCTGTGTTGTCCTCAATTTAATCTGAACCATTTTTGTGTCTCCAGGTTTCTGCTCCGTAGTGGAGTACCGGCAAGATACAGCTGTTATATACCTTCTTCTTGAAGGATAGTGGCCATATACCTGGCATAATTACAGAGTGCCTGCCAATTGTGCTCCATCCCATTCTTATTCTTCTATTTACTCCAATCTTGTGGTTCGGCTCCGCGGTTATTACCTGTCCTAAGTAGACATAGTCTTTTACAACTTGAAGTGCACTATTACCTATCTCGAAGCGCTGCTCTCTTCCGAGGTTGTTGTACATTACTTTCGTTTTCTGCAGATTAATTTTAAGACCCACCTTTCTGCTCTCCTTGTCTAACTGTGTAACTGTGTAAGTTTCACTAAAGCGCTTGTCAAGACTTCGTAGTCGTCGTTTCTTCAGAGTCGAGACACGGACGCTGGACCGGAGCAGGCGCGTGTTTCGCCGTGACTACACCGGCCTTGTTATCGGTGACGTGCACGCTGGGAGGTTCTTGTAGAAACGCGACGTCAAATTTGGCAAAGACTAGATCGATGCAAGTATTCCCCTTATCGTGGTGGGTAGTTTCCGTTCCGCTGCCGACGCGCACTTCAGCGAGTACCCTTGAACGAGAGTGACGTCAGCACGCAGCTGCGAGGGAAGCGGGTGAGCGTAGTGTGGCGTCAACGCACAGCTCATAATGACCTACTTGGCACCAGTTCAAGAACCTACGGCGAGGGGGGACGCTCGCGAAATGAGGAATTGAGCTGGTTGTTTTTTTTAAGACAAAAAAGAAAACATTGTGCTACAGTTGTTGCGGAGAACGAAGTTTGGGGAAGACAAGATAAATTTCAATAAACTCCGATAAACACAAATTTTGCGTTTGTACTGTTCCCTTCACTTCTTGTCTTCCCCCTGATTTCGTTGTCCGCAGCAACTGTAGCGCAATTTTTTCAGCCACGAGAGGAACGGACGCATGTACGTACAGCGTTACACATGCTGAAAGGCTGTTAACGGAAACAAACAGAAGAAAAACCACAACAGAAAAACATCTACATTTAACTACCCATCGATCGAAGCATATGACAGAACAAAAATTACCGGAAACAAAATAAAAGACTGTTAAACGAACAATATAGAGGAATAAGATTCATCATCCTACGCACACTGCTGCGCCCAAGCATCAAAATTCACGATTTGGATATGTGTGGATTTTTTATTGTATCGATGTCATGGGGAGGAGGAAAGACAGAACGAAGGAAAGGCCACTACAAGCGCTGCTTTTTTCGCCTTCGCCGCACTATTGCGTAGCTGCGTCAATTTTTTTTGTAAATTTTTCATCAGTATTTTTTTCGGCATTTCTGGCTAATGTTCCACTTTTGCGCATTTATTCTGTGTTTTTCTCTACACAGCGGGTCACTATGTTGTCCACGTGTTACGTGGAGGCTTTTCAAACCTAACCATCCTTTAAGCTAGCGTTAAAGTTTGGTCCGGTAAAAATAAGAAAGGACAGGCGAAGAACTAACGGTGCTCGTAGTGAATATGACGTATTGCTACGAGCCATTACGTCATTCTTGTCGAGTGCCAGACATTACTTACTTCGAAAAGGCCCGACTTCATGAAATTAGCCAGTGGAGATTCTTTTTAACATTTCGGCGCACACACTATAGACAAAAAAAAGCGACAGTCCTTTCGTTTTTTCCGTCGATTGTGAGAGCCGGAATATTCTAAGAATCTGAAACCGAGGCATTAACCACTCAGCCACTCCGGAGCACGATTTTTCCAAAAATATCCTCAAACAAACTCGCCCAACTGTCCATACTATACTACAGCCAGTGGGTTTAACTGTTTACTGGCGTTCCAAGGGGAGATACTGCCAAGTGTAAAAATATAGCTTGTTGATTGCGTGCAGCAAGACCTCCGTAGCAAGGCCGAAACGCAATTTCTGTTTTTTTATTTAGACTATTGGTCGTGCTTGCTATTTTTCGACCCGTACTTAGGCTGTGCTCTGCTAGTCACTTTCCTTCGGATGTACCTGGGTTCGAATCTTGCCTCGCGGGGAAATTTTTGCTCCCAAAGTACAACTGTATCTTTATTTCTTTGGTTGTATGTACTCGTGGCCTTCAGCTAGCCGCCGTCACATCGCAGTCGTTTCTCGGATGTGAAAAGGTGGATGCTTATGGCAGAGTTTCCTAAAACTGACTAGGGTGGACATTGGCGCTGCGATCGTTCAGCAACCATGTGAATGATGAATACAACACTTTTTTTTCCTAGTATTCGTGCTTGAGGAATTCGAATGCACTTTTGGGTTTGTTTCTTGTCGTCTCTGTGTTTTGTTCCAAATAAAAGGACGTGCCGTTTCAAACTTCCGGACCTGATTTAAATTGATGAGCCCAGAAATATAGGGCGCGAAGTGTTACTGCTAAACATCTGCTGATTGTCATCCCAAAGAAGCTCTAAACCAACCGACGCCAAAAGGAACCGAAAGTATGAAGATTAGACAAGTTTGTGTAGTGCCTACCGTTTGCGTGCTCGCTGAGCCGTCTTGCGTTGCAGCTCTTATAGACACAAGTTATTAGCAAGCTCTGTGGATTGTGGGAGCGTGGCGTATGGGGAGACGTAAGGGAACTTTCACTTTTCAGCTGAGGTTACATGCACTTTGATAAACCGGTGTTCTTTCTTTTTTTCTTCACGTCACTCTAATAAAAATGCGGAATCGAACCTGCGTTGTTGCGTTCAGCTGTGCAACAGATAGTCGCAAACCTAATGCGGTTGTTAGGTGACTGTATGAAGCATCAGTTTTGTTAACTGTTATGACACCTAACGTCTTGCAGGGAGCGCTAACTGGTCACTGCAGCCCGTGCGTGGTCAAGACGCCGTTGTCCTGCATCACTTTGTACGGCCTCAAGCGACGGCCATCAGCCGTGGAGATGAATGGACGCCTTCTTCCATTCAACACCACCGACAGGGTAAGCACGCGCCTTTTGGACTCTTTACTTATCGGTCGTGAGTGCCGAGTGAAAATCTCATTTCCAAAGCCCTTCCGGTCGGTAACCTGCTTCCGTTGCTCTGAAGGCTCGAAAAACCTTGCCAGAAAATATGACGCATAGGAAATCTGTGCGTCTCGTTCAAGCTACGTGATATTAAATATAATATCGGAGCATAATGTAACCAAGGTAAGAACCAATTGACTGACAGAACAATCTAACAGAATTGTTTGAATGAGTTCATTGAAAGAATGGGTACTTTTCTTGCGAGCAGCTGCGATTGTTGTGGCACCTGGCAGAGCATTCCTAAACCACACGCCTCTTTCGGAGTGGCCTTTGAGATCTGCTGGTGCAGCGCGACGAAACGCAAGGTTACCTATTTTAAACGCCACATGGGGAGAGCCACAACTGAGTCAAATTTTGACAATATTATTTCAAGGCACTCGACACCCTTTTGCAACAAACATTACACAGTTATACCTTAATTTGTGTTTTATGTGAGAATTATTCTTACTCCGGTTGCGATTCAATATGTTGTTAACCTGATGTTAATCGCGCTCGGCCCTAGCATAAACAGAATAACATTTCAGGTTTAAAATATGGCGAGCACTCGCTTTTTGTTATGTTTATTGCGACTAAATAAAAAGTGAGGTTTTCGCCTGCCTCACGCAAAGTGGCACGACCAATGACTCGTCGAATATGTCGGTGTTTTTAGGAAAGTTATTGTATGCAAGAGGGCCCCGCAAAGTAGAGTTAAACGCAGACGCATTTATTACGAAGGATGTTAAACTTTATCCTTCGTCAGTTTATCCTGCTCTTTCACAACCACTAGCAAACAAATTTGGCAAAAATAAGTGTAGTACTCGATTCTATGCAACGCTTCAGCATGCGAACACTTCAGTGCCACAACCGGACACTAAAGTCAAAACTAGGGTCGACTCTTTTTTATGTGTGGGTATACAATGCACGCTGACCAAGCTTCAGTGTTTTCTAAGGGAAAGTTCTTCGCTATGGAACTCGTCCGAACATGTGGTAACCTGACATGCGCAGACACAGCTCACAAATTGCTGCCACGAGTGTGCCACTATATAATGTCCCTTCACGCCGCCGCAACCGCAAGTGACGCTGCATGCATGTAAATCCCCTTCTCTTCCGCTGAGAAAAAGAATGCATCTTTCGTACGTAATTCAAAGGAAGTTCATCTGCCGTATATGTGTTTGTGCCCTCAGAACAAACGAATGCTTGATCATTTCGCTTGTTCATTGCGTTAACAGCCGTTGAAGTGCGTTATATTTTTTTCGTTCCTTTGTTTTTGTTCTATGCAGTTGCTGACCGCAAAAGGCGTGAACCACGACGCCACCTCGCCGTTTCTGATTACTGTCTCTTAGAGAGCATGTTTCGAACCGAATAAAGCAACACGATTTTCTGGGATTGACCTTTCGTCGCCCTCTTATTTGATTTACTTATTTGAAAAAAAAACTATTGAGGTCCCGTGGGACGCACTCTAGCACGCAGTGAGAAACTTCCACGCCGGGACTTTCAGGCCAAGCCTGTAGGTTGCTTCGCCGGCCTGCTGGACAGCCCAAGCCTGTTGAATGAACTAGGTTTCTATTTTCTTCGCTTTTTTTTTGTAGCTTAAGGAGAACAGGCAAAATGGTGGTGACCTTATGAAACACTGACAGGAAAGCTATTCGAAGTTACCATCTCATGAACACGTCCACATAAACCTGACGTCTTCGGAACGTGTTTTGTTTTGCTTTGTTTTGTTTTTGTCACCTATAGAAGATCTTGGCTCATACCCACAAGAAGAATTGGCCACACTGTACCTTATAACGTAAACTGTTATACATTGCTTGTTGAAAAAGAAAGAAATCGCACTAGAACAAGATGAATAATAACGCTTGTTCAGTTGCCGTACAAAGCCACAAGCCATGACGTAAAAGGTGGCTCATGCGTTCAACCTTATTTGGCCGCTACCGCTATCACAGAATCGGCATTAATGCACGGCCTCCGAGGTTCGTGCAGAGTAGGCAGGCGATGTGCTTTTCCAAGTGATGATGATGATAATGACGATGGCCTAAGAGCATGACTCACCCCACCTCCCCTCTGGGGGATTGTCCAAGAAGCGAGTAATTAAAAGGGATCACAATTTACTTCTAGTAAAAATAAATTATTAAATGGGTAGAAGAAAATAAACTTGACTAATCCAGATATTTGCAATTGAAACCGCCTTCCTTCGATGAAAAATCTTTCTAAGTGGCAGGTGCAGCTTGCTGTTTTTTTATTTGTATCCTCGTGTTGCCTTGTGTATCTCTATATACATGAAATATTACTAATAATAATAATAATAATAATAATAATAATAATTATTATTATTATTATTATTATTATTATTATTATTATTATTATTATTATTATTATTATTATATTATTATTATTATTATTATTATTATTATTATTATTATATTATTATTATTATTATTATTATTATTATTATTATTATTATTTCAGAAAAGTTTTTCTTGTGTTTGATGCCACCCCAAGCATCGTCTATACTGGCATGCTGCGTGTGCTTTGGGTTTCGCGCGCAGTTGGAGGAGCTATTTCAGTAACGTGCGTTTTCCCCCATTCTCCATTTTGGAAAAAGATTAATGAACAAATTGTGAGTAGTGGAGGATGCCCTAATTTTGTGCCACATGCTTTTTAAATTTGAGAACTCCAAACACTTTTGGTTATTTATCTATCTATCTATCTATCTATCTATCTATCTATCTATCTCTCTATCTGTCTATCTGTCTGTCTGTCTGTCTGTCTGTCTGTCTGTCTGTCTGTCTGTCTGTCTGTCTGTCTGTCTGTCTGTCTGTCTGTCTGTCTGTCTGTCTGTCTGTCTGTCTGTCTGTCTGTCTGTCTGTCTGTCTGTCTGTCCACTTACGCCTGGGTGCTCTCGTGATCACCCCCTTTACTTGGCGTGAACCAAAATTAGTATGGGAGGGTAAACTAATTTGACGAATTGACGGACTGGTCAAGACATGAAAAATGTCACAATCCCGTCGCGTACATCGTCGAACCCTAGCCGACAACTCGTGGCACATACCCGCGGTCGGTTATGTGCCACTGGCATGTGGGTATGTACCACAAGTGATTGACACTCAGTATCCACCCAGGAACGAAGATAACGGGTAAGCGTTGAGAAAAACAAGATATGGTAAGCGTTGACCTGACGAATGCAAAGTATACAAATTTCTGGGTCCCAACATGAATTGCACCCAAGAGTTCTATTGCCGAGCCGCCACACCAGGTCTCGGAACAACTACTTTTCAAATAAACCGTAGTGTGGCTATCCAATTTTGTGAAGATTACATATCCACTCCTATCATACAGCCATCACGTGGAGCGAATGTCGCTTGTAATTAGGCGCTGCAGTTTATGTATGCAGCAGTGTCAAACGTTACCACCCTTGCGAGCTCAAGCGCTTCCTATCAGCTTCTCGCTTTTGATGTTGCTAATACGCATGTTCCTGTTGTCATCGTTGCACAAGTGTAAAATGTGGTACTATGAACATTTGCAACTCTTCAACATGTTTGTTCGTGCAACATTTATACATAATGTTACGGGGCATCACATATAAACTCGAGAGTGAAGAAGACGACGTTCGATATCTCCCGCAGACTGGGCTCCATCCGACTCGCTTTCGCCAGTAATATATTGCCATGAACGTAATAACAGAGAGCGACGAAACGACGTCTTGCTTGCCCTCAGACCAGGACGCAAAAGCCCTCTTATTTCTTCGCTTCCAAGGGATTCCCCCTACAGTTGATGGCTCATACCTATTACCTGTGACATTACTCCCTCTCCTCGAAAAGCATCGGCTCGATGCTGGTAATGAGCGATGAGAAAAAAAAAATGCGAAAGAAAAGATGCTACCATGGAACCCAACAACTCCGTCGTAAGGGAAAAAAATGGGCTGGCGTCGTAGAAGAACTCAATAAAGAAAGGAGTAAGTACACAAGACAATAAAAAAAACAAAGTGGCAAAAAAAATAGTCATTGCATGGTAAGTTAGTGCACGTTCGATGGATGGCGCGAGAAATATGGCTTGAGTCTTGACACGTGCACCACATCACTTTGTGGATGATGATGATGATGATGATATATGGTGTTTTTTGGCGCAAGGGCCATTTGATGGCCAAAGAGCGCCAATTCATGGGACATGGAATGTGGACGATGATTGTGATTAGCGGCTGTATAAGGGCCATAAAAATCCTCGCGGTAAGGCGGGTAAAAACATACAAGTAATAAAATCATGACTATGCCGTGAAATGTGTGTGTGGTGTGAATAGATGACAAAAGTTGGTGATAATAAAAGACGATGGTGGATATGTATGGCATTAGCACAAGTGCCTCACACGTTCATACCCTTGCGTCCAGGGGCCGTGAGGCACGTGCTTTCTTGTATAATCACCGCAGCAAAAACCTCTCTGGAGAGGTCTTGCTACGGGATGCCCGGGTATATGATATGAAAACTATGAATTTCTTTAAAAAATGCTAACAATGATTTGTGACTAAAAAGCGGTTCCCTACCGACGAACATTGCAGGGTGTGAAGGTATATGTTGTCGGTAGGGTAATGGAAAGTGTTGTCTTCTAAGAGTATCTAATTGTTTACATTGGATTAAAACGTGAAGAACTGTTAATTCCTCACCACATTTATCACACAATGGTGGATCACCACCAGACAAAAGATGTGTGTGTGTCGTGTATGTATGTCCTATCCTGAGTCTTGTTAGTGTTACCTCTGTATGACGCGATTTCGATACGGGCAGCCAATGACCAAGGTGTGGCTTAATAACGTGTAGTTTGTTTTGTGTATGTGTATCCCACTTGCTCTGCCAGTAGTCCCTGAGGTTTCGTTTGAGAGACGGCTTAAGATCAAGGGCCGGGATTGATATGGATGTAATGGCGGTGCTCTCATGGACGGATGCAGCGAGCTGATCCGCCCTCACGTTGCCTTGGATCTCACGGTGCCCTGGCACCCAGCACACTACAACATGTTGTTTGAGTGTGTAGAGTGTGCACAAAATGGAGTAAAGTGAGACAAGGACCGGATTTTTTTGTTTTTTAAGACTGTGCAGAGCCGTTACCACACTGAGGGAGTCTGTATAAATTACTGCTTTTTGTATTTGTAATTGTTTGATGTGTTTAGCTGCCACAAGTATCGCGTAAGCTTCCGCTGTGAAGATACTTGTGCGTGGATGTAGAGGGCCAGCATCCGAAAAGGATGGGCCGACAGCAGCGTAGGACACAGAGGAGTTAGTCTTGGAGGCATCTGTGAAGAACTCAGGACGTGTGTATTTGTGTTGAAGTTCCAAAAAGTATGTTCGGATATGGGCAATGGGCGCATGTTTTGTAACCTCTAGAAAAGACACATCGCAGTCTATAGTCTGCCACTGCCACGGTGGCGGGTATGCTACAGGAGCCATTAAACTGTGTTCGAGTGACACTCCAGTGTCCTCAGCTAGACCCTTCAGGCGAACTGAGAAGGGCTGCCTCAATGAAGGCCTGTTTTGAAAAAGAATGGAGCTCGACAAGTCATTAATAGTAGAGTAGGAGGGGTGCCTCTTGTCTGCTTTCACCTTAAGGAAGTATACAAAGGACATGTAGGTTCTTTGCAGATGAAGCGACCACTCATTTGACTCAACATAAAGGCTTTCTATGGGGCTGGTGCGAAAAGCACCCGTAGAAAGGCGGATGCCCAAATGGTGCACGGGGTCCAGCATCTTCAAGGCACTTTGAGTAGCAGACCCATAGACAACGGCCCCATAATCTAAGCGGGTGCGAATGAGGCTTTTATAGAGGTTCATGAGGCATTGCCTATCACTACCCCACGTAGTACGTGACAACACTTTTATAGCATTCATGGCTTTTAAACATTTTGTTTTTAAATACTTTATGTGGGGTACGAAGGTCAACTTGTTGTCCAAGATTAAGCCTAAGAATTTATGCTCGGCTTTGACGGACAGACGTTGCCCGTTCAGTTCAATGTAAGGTTCTGAGTGCACGCCTCTCTTTCGGCAGAACAAGACACACGTGCTTTTTTCTGGGTTCAGCCGGAATCCGTTTTCCTCTGCCCATTTGGACACCTTGTTTGAACCTAACTGAACCTGCCGCTCACACAGTGCTAGGTTGCATGACTTAAAGCCAAGCTGGACGTCATCGACATATGTGGAATAGAACATGTTGCGGGGGATGGACAGGTGCAAGGAATTCATTTTGATAATAAAAAGTGTACAACTAAGTACACCACCTTGTGGTACTCCCGTTTCTTGCACAAATGTTTGGGAGAGAATACTGCCCACACGGACACGGAATTTCCGATTGGACAAGTAACTCTCGATTATAGAAAGCATTCTACCGCGCACACCCAGGTGAGACAAGTCTCTTAATATGCCGAAACGCCATGTTGTGTCGTAGGCCTTCTCGATATCGAGAAACACAGAGAGGAAGTATTGTTTGTGGGCGAAAGCGTCTCGGATCTGTGCCTCGATACGCACCAGATGGTCGGTGGTGGATCTACCCTCTCGAAACCCACATTGGTATGGGTCGAGCAATTTGTTTGTTTCTAAGTAGTGGAGTAAGCGGCAATTGATCATTTTTTCAAATAGCTTGCAGAGGCAGCTTGTTAACGCTATAGGTCTGTAACTTGATACAGTAGAGGGATCTTTTCCTTGCTTCAAAATTGGAATTATAACAGCCTCCTTCCAGGAGGAGGGGATCACACCGGAAAACCATATGCGATTATAAAGAGAGAGGAGGGTTTCTTTAGTTTCGGAGGGTAGTTCCTTCAGCATCGCGTACATTACGTTGTCAGAACCTGGGGTAGATGTATTACAGCAGCTGAGTGCTGTTCGCAGTTCTGGTAAGCAGAATGGTGCATTATATGCCTCATTTCTTGCGGACTTTCTTTCTAACTTTTGTTTTTCTGTTCGTGCCTTGTAATTCTGAAAGGATTCGGAGTAGTTTGAGGGGCTCGATATGTGTTCGAAATGTGTGCCAAGAAAGTTGGCTTGATCCTCCAAGCTTTCCCCGAGGCTATTAACTAGTGGAAGAGAATACGTTTGTTGGCCCTTAATTTTCTTTATCTTATTCCACACTTTTCCCTTGTCTGTGTACGAGTTGATACTCGATATAAACTTTGTCCAGCTCTCTCGTCTAGCTTGTCGACACGTCCTCCTTGCCTGCGATTTGACCCGCTTGAAATTTTGCAGGTTTTCTGCTGTAGGGGAATCGCGAAGCAACGCCCATGCTTTGTTCTGAGTGGTCCGCGCTTTCCTGCATGCGTCGTTCCACCATGGGACTCGCCGTTTAGAACACATGCCACTCGTTTTGGCAATACATTTAGATGCGGCATCAAGTATAAAAGCTGTAAAATACGTGACAGCGTCATCTATGGTCAGGGCAGACAGCTCAGTCCATGTCATGTGTGTAAGAGTTCTATACCCTTCCCAGTCAGCTGAGTCAATCTTCCATCGAGGAACCTGCGGGGGTAGTTGATCTTTGTTCGGCGCACTCAGGATGATTGGGAAGTGATCACTCCCATAAGGGTTTTTAAGAACGTTCCACTTAAAAACAGGTAAAAGGGACGGTGATGAAATGCTAAGATCTATGGAGGAGTACGTGTTGTTTGCAAGGCTAAAATATGTAGGCTCCTTCATATTTAAAAGACATAAACTAGAAGAGAAAAGGAGCTGCTCAATGAGACGTCCTCGCGCATCACAGTGAGCATCGCCCCACAGGACATTGTGTGCATTAAAATCACCTAGAACCAGAAATGGCTCTGGGAGTTCATCTAATAATGATTCCAGATCACGTCTGTGTAGCTGTTGATGCGGTGGTATGTACACAGAACATATGGTAATGAGTTTGTTAAAAAGTACAGCTCGAATGGCCACTGCTTCCAGGGCCGTTTGGAGCTTCAAATGCTGGCATGCTATACTACGATCGACTATAATGGCTACACCGCCAAATGGTACGACAGGATCCTCCCGGTCTTTTCGGAAAATAACATATTGTCGTAGAAAGTCCTTGTGCTTAGGAGTTAAGTGCGTTTCTTGCACACATAGCACTTTCGCGTTAAACTTACACAGAAGCTCTTGGATGTCATCTAAATTTCTAAGCATTCCCCTTACGTTCCACTGTATGATTTTGTCCATTGTGGAAATAAAAAAAGGAAAAAGTGCTGTGTGCAAAGAAGACGGGGGTTAACTCATTTTACAGGGCCTTTGTCAGGCCCTGTAATCGGCGTTCTATCCTTTTTGGGGCGGTCGAGCGAAGCTCGCCGCTCCTTCGGCGCTTCCTGCGCCGTTTGGCTTGAACTGGTGTCCATAGCCTCTTGCGAGGCACTGGACACCCGCTCTAAAGAGCGATCTGTGCGTCGCTTAGACTTCGCCTCGATCGACGAAGTCTTTGTCCCCACCGAGCTGGGGGTTGATGAAGCCCCCTTGGCCTCGTGATTGCCGTGGCTGCTGCCAGAGCTTGTAGAGGCCACTGGTGTGGACAGGGTGAATGCGGGCAGGGCAGCGCTGGCTGCTCCCGCCGTAGGGGCTTGTGGCGTTGGCCTCGGCACGCTAGGCGCGGTCCGGGCAACTGCCAAGGGCCTTTGTGGTGCCGCCCCTCGTTGCACCACTTCGGCGAAAGGTGTTTTTAGTGCCAATGTTAGTGAGACCCGTTGTCTTGCTTCCCTGAATGTGATATTTTCCTTTACTTTTATAGTTATTATTTCCTTTTCTTTTTTCCAGGCTGGGCACGCTCTGGAGTATGCGGGGTGACTACCTTCGCAGTTAGCACAGAGGACCTCATCATGACTACATTCATCGGCACTGTGGCCGGTTGTGCCACACTTAGCACAGATCAGCTGCCCTCGGCAGCTCTGGGATGCATGACCAAATCGCTGGCATTTGAAACAACGCCTCGGGTTCGGAATGAAGGGACGGACATGGAGTTTTATATAGCCAGTTTCGAGAGTCTCAGGTAAGTTGGTTGAGTTGAAGGTGAGTATTAAGTGCTTTGTTGCTATTTCGTTGTTGTTGCGTCTGATTATGATGCGCTGGACATGTATTACACCTTGGTCTTTCCATCCATCAAGAAGCTCTTCTTCACTCAGTGTCATCAAATCTTCGTCCGATACCACGCCCTTAACTGTATTCATGGTACGATGTGCGCTCACAGAGACGGGAATGTTACCAAAGGCTACGAGGTGCGAGAGTTTATTATACTGTTCCTTGTCTTTTAATTCGAGAAGCAGATCTCCACTTGCCATCTTCGTGGCCTTATAACCGGTTCCAATGGTCTCTCTCAAGCACTTGGCCACAAGGAAGGGTGAGATTGCTCGAGCTTTCGTAGATGATTGTTCGCAGTGGAGGACATGGTATTTTGGGAAAGTTTCTCTGTTTTTCGACCAAAGTAGTGAGGTTGCGTCGGTGCGTACCCTTTTCGAGGCACGATCAGTTAGAGAGCGGGTCGAGGATCCCATGGGAAAATGTGTATTTTTCGGTAACGGCGCCTACCACCCACCACGGAGTCCAACAAGGGGACGTGGCAGAGCATGTGGGCATGCCTGCGCAACGCCAGCAGTACGCAGTTACTATAACCCAATATGGTTTACCCTAGTTTGGATAGCCACACAAGGTTAACCCTTGCCGCCAGGAAAAATTGGAAGTAAAATGAAGTGAAGAGAAGACAGGAAAGATGTAAAGTGAGAACAATAGACGAAGATATAGGGAGAGAGAGATAGGAAAAGGCGACTGCCGATTTCCCCTGGGTGGGTCAGCCCAGGGGTGCCGTCTACGTGAAGCCGGGGCCAAAGGGGTGTGTTGCCTCTTCCGGGGGGCCTTAAAGGTCCAATCACCCAGCGTCGGCTCAACCCCCAGGATCCCCTTTTCCCCGGACACGGCAAAGCCACGCACGGCTAGGCGTGGGAGGGAGTAGAAACTCCCCCGTCAGCTCGGGTCCGTGGTGTCGCTACACACCAAACGCCTACTTGCGCAGGCGCCCCTGCGGGAATCACTTTGTGGAAGCCGACGGGAACGTCTTGAGGTGCCCTCAGGGAGAACTTCATACGTAACGTCACTGAGTCGGCGCAGAACTTTGTAAGGGCCGAAGTAGCGCCGAAGCAACTTCTCAGAGTGACCACGCTGTCGGATGGGAGTCCACACCCAAACTTCATCGCCTGGTTGGAAGGTAACCTCTCGGTGTTTAAGGTTGTAGCGGTGTGCGTCGGCAGTTTGGCGAGCCTGAATACGGCATCGGGCGAGTTGACGGGCCTCCTCGGCGCGTTGAGTGAACAATGCAGCGTCTGTGTTGAACATGCTCAAGTTGTTGGGAAGGAGCATTGCGTCGAGCATTGTGGTGACCTCTCTACCATGAACTAAGCGAAATGGGGTGAAACCTGTACTCTCTTGGACTGCTGTATTGTAAGCAAAAGTTACGTAAGGGAGTATATCATCCCAGTTCTTGTGATCAACGGCCACATACATAGACAGCATATCTGCAATTGTCTTGTTCAACCGTTCAGCGAGTCCATTTGTTTGGGGGTGATAACCCGTGGTTTTCCGATGTTCTGCACCACTTAGTCTCAGCACTTCTTGAAGCATCTCTGCGGTGAAAGCTGTACCACGATCAGTAATTATCACAGCTGGCGCTCCGTGACGAAGTACGATGCTGGTGACAAAAAACTGTGCGATTTCCGCTGCGGTAGCTTTGGGCAGGGCCTTTGTTTCGCTGTAACGCGTTAAATAATCGGTGGCAACCACAATCCACCGGTTTCCAGACGAAGAGGTGGGAAATGAGCCGAGCAAGTCAATGCCAATTTGATGGAATGGTGTCTTCGGCGTGGCGATGGGCTGTAGTAGTCCTGCTGGTCGGACAGGTGGAGTCTTACGGCGTTGGCAGTCGCGGCATGTGCGGACGTACTGCTTGACTGTCTTCGCGAGGCGGGGCCAGTAGTATGAGCGGCGAATTCTTTCCAATGTGTGCGTGTAGCCAAGGTGTCCGAATGATGGTTCGTCGTGACTAGCATGTAAAATATCGTCCCGAAGTGAGGTCGGCGCAACCAGTAGGTAACTAGCCTGGGTATGGTCGAAATTTTTCTTATAGAGGACTCCATCCCTGATGCAGAACGAGGCCAGCGAACGTGCGAAGTTTCGAGGAAGGCTGTGTTTTCGGCCTTCGAGGTAGTCAATCAGCGGGCTTAGCTCCATGTCGTCGCGTTGTTGTTGAGCCAAGTCGGTTGCTGACACAGAGGAAAGGAATGTATCGTCCTCTTCAACGTCCGCGTTCGTACTTCCAATTGGTGCACGTGAGAGACAGTCCGCATCAGTGTGTTTGCGTCCTGATTTGTAAATGACTGTAACGTCAAATTCTTGCAGCCGAAGGCTCCAGCGTGCTAGACGACCGGAAGGGTCTTTGAGGTTGGCGAGCCAGCATAAAGAATGGTGGTCGCTAACTACCCTGAATGGTCGACCGTACAAATAAGGGCGAAACTTTGTTATAGCCCAACCAACGGCTAAGCATTCTTTTTCTGTTGCAGAGAAGTTTTTCTCTGCAGATGATAGTGTTCGACTTGCATAGGCAATCACGCGCTCTATGCCATTTTGCCATTGAACCAGTACAGCTCCAAGTCCGACGTTGCTGGCATCTGTGTGTAGCTCTGTGGCAGCGTTGTCGTCAAAGTGACCGAGTACAGGTGGGGCTTGGAGATGGTTTCGTAGCGTGTAAAAGGCGTGATCCTGATCATGGCCCCAAACAATTGGTACGCCGTCTTTCTTAAGTTCATTTAGCGGTTCAGAGATTTTAGAAAAGCCTTTGACGAAGCGTCTGTAATATGTGCAGAGTCCCAGAAATCGGCGGAGGTCGCGCTTGTTCGTTGGGACAGGAAATGCGGCAACAGCTTTCGTTTTCTCAGGGTCTGAGTGTATACCGGCGTGGCTGACGACGTGACCAAGAAATTTCAGTTCCTCGAATGCAAAGTGGCATTTCTCAGGTTTGAGAGAAAGTCCAGCTGTTCGAATCGCCTGAAGAACTGCCTGTAAGCGCTTGACGTGCTGCTCAAACGTGTCCGAGAAGACGACCACATCGTCAAGGTAGACAAGACACGATTGCCATTTTAGCCCAGAAAAAGAACCGTGTCCATCATTCTTTGAAAAGTAGCTGGTGCCGAGCACAAGCCGAATGGAAGGACCTTGAACTCGAAGAGTCCGCCAGGAGTAATGAAGGCGGTCTTTTCGCGGTCGCGCTCATCAACAGATATTTGTCAATAGCCGCTGCGTAGATCCATGAAAGAAAAGTAACGAGCATTACGAATGCGGTCCAGCGAGTCGTCAATTCGTGGTAAAGGATACACGTCTTTCTTCGTTATCTTATTCAACTTTCGGTAGTCGACGCAAAATCGGAGAGTACCATCTTTTTTTCTTTACTAACACAACAGGGGACGCCCAGGGACTGGTCGATGGCTGGATGACATCGTCCTTGAGCATCTGCTGGACCTGTTGGCGTATAACGTCTTGTTCCTTTTGCGAGACTCTGTAGGCATGCTGTCGAATGGGTCTCTCGGTAGGCTCGGTGTTGATACGATGCTTGGCAAGCGGTGTTTGGTTAACTTTCGAAGTCGTAGCGAAGCAGTCCCGAACTGAGCCAAGTAGCTTCAAAAGACGTTCCCGTTGTGCAAACGGTAGACCCTGGTTTACGTCGAGATTGCTTGCAAATGTCATGGCGGAATCGTCGCACGACGAAAGAGCAGATAATGTTGAGGGACCAGGGACGTTGGCAATATCCTCAAGGTATGCGATCGCAGTGTGTTTGGTAAGATGGCGATACTCGTCGCTGAAATTCGTGACTAATAGGCAAGCCTGCTTTCTACTGGGCTGAACAATACTTCGGGCAACGCAGATTTGTTGTGCAAAAAGTAGAGACACATTTCCTTCTGCAAAACAGCATTGGGGACGTCTTGGTCACATTCAACGTTGATAAAAAGGCTGCTGCGGGGAGGCAGAGTAACAGATTCGGAGGATACACGTAGGGCAGCCTTCGATGAGCGGGCGTTTTCCGATTCAGGATGAAACGGGTCCTCGAACGGCACCTGCAAGTCTCGTAAGTCAATAATTGCGCCGTGTTCGCGAAGAAAGTCCAGCCCCAGGATGAGTGGACGGGAGCACACAGGTAATACGAGGAAAGACCCTGTGAACATCGAAGCACGGACTCGAACACGGGCTGTGCACATTCCAGTTGGCGTGACGAGGTGGCCCCCTGCCGTGCGCAACGGCGGTCCTTGCCAAGGCGTAGTTACCTTCCTCAGTTGGGATGCTAGGGCGCTGCTCATAACCGAATAATCGGCGCTGGTGTCGACGAGGGCAGTGACGACGTGATTATCGACGTGTACGGTGATGTCGGCGGAAACAGTCTTGTGACTTTCGGAAACGACTGGAAAGTCAGAACGTTCTTCGTCGAGTCTTTGCGTCGAAGGAGGCTCTTTGACAGTTCGTTGGGACGCGGCTTCACCCCCAGGAGCCGCGGTTTCTAGTTTCCCCTGTGGGGACTCGGTGACCGGCCTCTGAAAGGAGCATAGGATAACGAGGGAATGCTAGGTGACGTGGGGCGGCGAGGTGATGGAGCTCGTGATTAGGGGCGTGGACCAAGGCTAGGAGCTTGCTGGCCCGTAAGGTACGCTTCGATGTCGCGGGGACGCTCACCGTAACGCGGGCAACGAGCATCTGGGTGAAAGCCACGGAGACCAAGTTGGCGGTACTGGCAGTTACGGTAGACGTGACCCGCTTGGCCACAGTGGTAGCAGAGTGGACGGTTATCGGACGTACGCCACACGCTGGCCATTGTGGCGTTCTGCCGCGATCCAGACGGACGATGAGTTGGTGCACTCTGAAACCTTGAAACGGGTGGCGGAGTCGAAGAGGTGCCCTGGAATCGATGGCTAGCCTGATCCATTCTCCCCTTGGTGGGATCAGGGCCATGTGGTGCAGGATATCGCAGAGCCGCCGCATAAGTCAGCACAGGGGCCTCAGGTCTTGTTGGCGCGAGTGGGGTGACCACGTGTCAGATCTCATTTCGGATTAAGTCTGCGAGATCACTTACGGATGGTTGGGGTCCCGCTTCTTGGAGTTGCCGCAGCTCGTCCCGCACGACGCTTCTTATGAACTCAGCGAGGGCATGCCTCTCGCTGTCAGCCCCGATAAAGCATGCAGCAGGGGTCAGGTTGTGGCGTTCATACTGTGACGACCTATACTGGAGAGTACGCTCCATTGTGGTTGCCTCATTTATGAACTCTGCCACAGTCGTCGGTGGATTGCGCACGAGTCCGGCGAAGAGCTGCTCTTTTACCCCACGCATTAAATGCCGCACCTTCTTTTCCTCGGACATTGCAGGGTCAGCACGCTTGAAGAGTCGAAGCATGTCCTCGATAAACATCGAAACTCTCTCGTTGGGTCGTTGGTTCTGAGACGAGATAGCCTGATCCGCTCTCTCTTTCCTTTCAGTGCTGCAGTACGCATCACGAAACTGTCGGCTGAACTCATGCCACGTCGCAAAGGAACCCTCGTGATTCTCGTACCACGTTTTGGCAGAGTCTTCTAACGCAAAGTAAACTCTCCGCAGCTTGCGAGCTTCATCCCATTCGTTGATGTTGGCAACTCGATTGAAGTGGTCAAGCCAGTCGTCAACATCTTCATAAATGTCTCCATGAAATGAGCGTGGTGTTTGCGGCGCAAGAAAAACATGCGGGAGAAAAGAATAGGCGTCGTTGGTTTGACTCGCCTGGTTGTTAGTTGAAGTTGCCATCTCGTCTTGAGAGAGGGGACCGTACTCGGGAGATAGTCCTCGCAGGCGGCGACTGCTTCGTGCCGTGGGAGCTATAGCTGTCTCCAAGTAGCTCGGTGTGTCGGCTGAAAATCTGCAGCCGAGGCGCATTTACCCAGCACCTCCAACAGTGCCACGAACGTAATAACAAAGAGCGACGAAACGACGTCTTGATGCTGATGCTGATGACCTCTGATGGATGGCGCTTACCCACAAAGGGGGATGGGCCAAGAACCGGGCGGCAGGATACTTAAATGAAACTAAACTGAAAATCAAGCCAATCTGAAAAAGAAGCTTAAAATAATACTACCAAAAAACAAAAATATGTGCTGAGCAAGCGGTCAAACCATGTTTTGTTTTTGAAAGACATAACTACGAATTATAAACTAAAGATCTGAATAGGTAGTGGTTCACTAGCATGGTAATCTTTTTGTTGCGTTGATGTAATCAAACACAGCGGAGCATACATCCCTGTGGCAGTAACCAAATGAAGTTCCGCCAAATGATAAAATTACTGGTAAATTTACTTGTATTCCTAGCTTTTGTAATGGGGCTACTAAAAATCTTTTTCTCTGATAAGAATAACGATGACAGAATAAAAAGAAATGTTCAATTGTTTCAATTTCGTTGCACCAAATGCATAGCGGTGACGCCTTGAGCTGAGCTTTATTAAGGTAATAATTTAGTTGTGGAACTGCACAGCGCAATCTGGTATAAGTGACCTCTAACTGGCGAGATACACACCACTGTTTATTCCAGCAATAGCTCAAATGCTCGAAATCTTTGAATTTATCCAAATTACCTTTTCCCCATTGCAGGCAAGCATTTCGGAACCTTAGCGCGGTTACGTAAGCCGTATCTGGCAAAACTGGGATGGTGGGCCCACCCAGGGATACTGCTGCTAAAGAGTCCGCCATTTCGTTCAAATATAATCCGCGGTGGCCTGGTACCCATAGCAAATGCAGTTTTTTTACGTTTTTTTGTACTAAATGCCGAAACGTATTCATGAGCTCTGAATTTACTGCCGCAGAAAGTGCATTACAAACTGATAATGAATCTGTAATGATAACTGCTAATTATTCGCTTGAGGGTAATTTGCGTAGGGCAAGAACAATGGCCAATAATTCTGCCATGAATACCGGGGTATAATCTGGGAGTCGAATCGAAAAGGACCCGTCCAAAGAAGGAGAGAAGATGCCAACCCAAGCCTTTTCTTTTGACACAGATGCATCAGTCGCTATGATATTGCTTATCTCTAGGTGGGCTAGATAATCTGCTAACTGGTCATTTAAATACCTATATGCCAATTGTTTCGCGTTATGAGGAAATATATCATCGAATTGTATGCTAAGCATTGACTTTAGGTTGTGTATTGGACCAATATGTCTAATTTTTACATTCAGTTGGTTTAGTAGCGCTTGTGCAAATACTATTTGCGGGGTGTGTAGTCGCGACCAATGGGTTTCGAAAAATAAAGTCGGTTCTTGAATGAAAGCGTAAAATGAGAGTCTTTGGTGCGAACTGTATATCTTTAAGAATGCTTGCACAGTAAGAATTTTAAACCTATTTAGCAGAGAAGGTAGGCGAGCTTCCATATACAACACGTTATTTGCAACAAACTTTGGTAGACCCAGACACAAACGCAACGCTTCTCTTTCCAGCATTATTAGGGGTCTCATTTTATAGGCTGCGCTACCAGAAAATAATACACAACCGAATTCCATGATGGGCCGCACATAAAGTTTATATATCATTATTAGCACATCTCTTCTTAAACCCGCTTTACGGTTTGCAAGCTTCCGTAGCCACCCCATGGCCCGTGTTGCCTTGGAGTACACATCATCAATGTGACTTCTCCAATTTAATGTGTCATTATATATGATGCCCAAATATTTAAGGGAATTCGCCTGCGGAATGAGCTCATTACTGTACATTAACGAGATGTTGATAGGCTGCAGAAAAGAGAATGCAAGGAGCACACTTTTCTTTACATTCAGGGTCATATGAATATTTTTAAGCCATCTTTCTATCATATTGAGATAATTTTGTAGACTCTGGTATAATGATTAAAGGTCGGTATTACTTGCGAAGAAAGCAATATCGTCCGCGTACACATATAACTGAATATCCTTAGTTGATGGAATGGAGCTTAAGAAAATGTTAAATAAAACTGGCGACAGGACAGCCCCCTGTGGTACGCCACGTGTCTGCTTATATCTATTCGATGAGTACCCATCTTTAAAGCAGTAATATTCTCTCCCTCTTAAAAACTCCGACACCCACGCAGTGATGTAGTTGGGAAAGTGGTGACATTCCATCTGTTTTAATAAAATTGAATGCTCAACCCTATCGTACGCTTTAGCCAAATCTAAAGTAACTAAAGCACAGTATTGGCGCCGACGCCGAGCCAGTTGTATTCGGCTCTCTAAATCAACATGCGCACACCATATTGAGCAACCGGATCTAAAACCAATTTGACTGGGGTTTAATATTGCGTTATTATTAATATATTTCATTACCCGGGCATTCAAAACTCTTTCAGTTAGCCTAACCAGATTTGACGTGATTGATATCGGCCTTACATTGTCCAAGGCGAATCCTTTTTCCTGCTTTTTAAGAAGTGGAATCACTTTAGACAGCTTCCATTCCGCAGGTATCCAAGCTTTTGCCAAAGAAAAATTCACCAGATTAAGTACTTCAGTTGGACAAATCTCGAATATTACTTTTATCATTGAATTTGTTACCCCGTCTGGTCCAGGTGCCGAAGGAGATAAGTGCCTTATTATATCTGCCAGCTCATCTAAAGTAACCTCCTCGAAATCCTTGCCTGCCATTGGGTTCAGAGTGTGCAGTGTTAGAGTTGACAGAAATCTATCTTGGAGCCCTTTCGCAATATTTTCTACTAAATCAGAGAGCTCACGGGGCGAAAGAACAGAAGAGTCAATATTTTCAGCGGGTGGTAACATCTTTTGAGATCTTAAAAATCTGAAGAGCGCTTTTTTTGTTTTTAGCCGTAGAAAGATACTCATGTCGTTTCATATTATAACCTTCTTTTGCTGTACTTACTGTGCGTTTGAAGTCTGCTGCTGCGAATTTATAATCACACCAATTTTTTGGACATTGGTTGACCAGCAGTTGTTTCCATGCAGCTTTCCGTTTTCTATAGCTCCTCGTGCACTCTTCAGTCCACCATGGACTAAAAGAACCTCTTGTGGCCGAGTCTAATTTAAACGTTGCGTCTTTTACTGATATTTTTAACACTGCACACAGACTCATAGCCCTAATGTCACCTTGTATGTCCTTGCGGTGATCAAAAGTAGCCCTCAAGTCTTTTTCTAATTTTCTATAGTTGAGGAATGAGCGGGCGTTTTCAGTGACATGTATTCTTAGAAAGTTCAGTACAAAAATAATAGGCAAGTGGTCACTGTTAGTAGCACAGTCTAAAGTTTGCCACGAACATATATTTAGAGATGAGCTTGAAAATGTCAAGTCAATTACAGATTTAGAGAGACCTCGGACAAAAGTAGCAGATTGCGAATTTAAACAAGATAAATTCTTGTCAATAGCCCATTCCCACAATCGTTTTCCGCTTAAATCTGTTTTAAAACCCCAGGCCACATGATGTGAATTGAAGTCTCCAGTTATTAATATATTCTTTCTGCAGGCAGAGAACATATCGTCTAGACTTCGTGTGTCTTGCACCCCGGATGGGAAATACGCATTTACAAACGACAAGGGAGAAGCGTCTGGTAATCTTATGTCTACAATCAAAATTTCACAATCTGGAGTCACACAACGATAAGAGATCGTAGCTTTGTGACTAAACTTAGTTGCTATCAAGACAGCAAGCCCACCACCTCTGCTAGGTCGGTCCAATCGAAATAGCCGATAATTTTTTAGGTGAAACTTCTGGCTGGTTGAAAGCCAGGTTTCTTGCAGTGATATAATATACGTCTTGCTTGCCCTCAGACCAGGACGCAAAAGCCCTCTTCTTTCTTCACTTCCAAGGGATTCCCCCTACAGTTGATGGCTCATACCCATTACCTGTGACAATATATATATATATATATATATATATATATATATATATATATATATATATATATATATATATATATTCGTTCTTTTTCAGTTAAGCTACCCGGTTCTTTTCTTGGCCGATCCCCCAGGGTGAGTGTGAGCCACAAGTTTAGGATCTGCATCTACATCTACATCTTACACGGCACGTCCCGGCATAATACTTCAGGTTTCTCGCCATTTTTTCTCGATATCATCTCCAGAGCTCTGGAGGCACGTGAGATTGCTCGCATTGGTCTTATAGCAATGCGCAAGAACGCCAACTCCTACTGTACAATAGCCGCCACCACGATGTCCACTACCATTTTGTTGGCAGGGTCTGTCACTGGACGCCATCACGGCGAGTTGGCCTGTGCGAAAAGCTGACTTCGCCGTACTCGGATCTGTGCTGTGTCGTGCGCCAAGTCACCGACCTGACCTCTGAAATTGAACCACCTCACAGCACCAGCGCGCGCTCGTGTTCCGACGTTGTTGACGTCACTCGACTGAAGCGACACCACTCGGACCACCCAAGCACCGAGACGGTGCCTTCGCCGTGAGTGGTGCATTTCCCACGCTCAAAGAATAACTTGACTGAATTCAAATGGATCTCACTACTTCAACTATTCTGTCTTTGGGAACTTCCTCATTAGGCCAATGACTGCGGAATCGCTTCTCCGCTATTGAAAAAATATTTTATTGAAATACAATACTTTTGAGTGGGAGTTTGGAAATGACATATAATATATTGTTTTTTTATTTTAACAGCAATATAACAAACGTACGTTCAATTTTAAGCAATTCCCTTCATGGGTGATTTCCCAGGGTGGCTGTGAGCCACTGACGTAAGTCATCATCATTATCAACACTACTGCACTCCATTTCGCTCATCATCGTCAATAATTAGAACAGCTAGATGGGTAAGCCAGACGCGTCAATTTCAGGCGTCGGGAAACACTTATTTTTGGCCTTAAGTTTTAGCTGAGCTCTGAGATTCGACGTTGTCATTTTTCGAAAGCTATCCACTCTACAGAGACCTTGAAGGTTCCACAAACAAGGAACGGCGTTCCACTGTCGCATGTCATTTGCACGTCTTCTGAGCGGGGGCTGGACCTTGTGTAATCGTAACCGGGGACATACCCCAAGTGAACCTACTGCCATGGCATACCCGATTACTAATGCCTATCCGGAAGAAATTTCTCCGTATACCGCGAGGCTTCTTTCTAAGAAAAAAAAAAATTGGCATTCTTTTTTGTTCGTGTTTTTTTATTCTTCTTTTACGATGTATGGAGATCAGCTTTTTTTTCCCGGCAGCTCTTCTCAGTGAGATCTACCAAGCTTCCCTGCGTAAGTAAACAAGTTCAAGTATGTGTAAAAAGTGCGTGATTCTTCATGGTTTGCTAAGTTGGCATGCATTTTATATTCAATCAACTTGAAGAAGCCTACTCCTTTATGTTTTACTCCCTGTACTCTCAAGACACGCTGTTTTCACGGGGCTTCTTATTACGTCTCACGTGTTCGCACGTGTCGGCCCACTTCCCAAAGATCTTTCATTCATTCACGTGAACTGTGTCTAGGAAAAGTTAACGATTTAGAGTACGAGGTATTCTACTATGGGAGAGCATAAGCCGTTCCAAGGGCCCACTTGATGAGGCAAGACCGTGGCCTAGAGGCTCATAAAGTAGCAGGCAATGGCATGTAGTACCTCTCAACGAAATACTGGTTCTCAGCGTTAGTGCTGTCGATTACGAAGTCCATTCCTTTTCAATAAGCTTTTCAGAACCCACATTCGCGGTAGAATTTTAGTCATTTGATTGGGTTAGAACTATACAAATACCCGAGGATGTTGCGTGTTACGACCAAGTCGGTACCGAACACTCCTCCCCCGTCCCCTGTCCTTTGATCTATGTGCTTGCGAAGGCTGCCAATGAGTACGGCTCAAGCCGAGATGTTACCGTGACCCGGGCCCGTGGGGCTGCCGAGCATGAAGGGGTGGTGATGGTGGGGTGAGGGGCTTCATTTGCAATTGTGACCTCTCATCAAAAGAGGTGATAAAGATCGATAGAGATCTTTAGATGGGCGATACCCTTGTGCATGCTGTGTTCCCGCTGCTTACTCCGCCTTGAGGCGACACAGAGCGCCAAACCCGCTTTGCTAGACCCGTCATGTGTGTTCGTAAGTCGTAAGAGTCGTGAGGCCGGATAATAAAGGAGCTATCTGCTAGCAATACATCATTTGTAATTTTAATTGGTTGCTATCGCACTGACTGCATCATCGTATGGGCTACATGTGAATGAAAGCTTGCGAGGAAGACCAACAAACACTGCTCTAAGTAGAGATCAGGCACACCTGCAGCTTTTCTTTATGAAAAGATCTACAAAAGAGTGGTGGGGAGGGGGGGAGTGCATGGCTCTAGCTGGAATTGCGCACGTTGAACTGCGGGCGTTCTCGCATGAGACCTATCTTGGCAGGTATACATCCTCAGCGTTAAATTTTAAATGCAAATGCATTTCTTAGTCGTGCAATATGTCAGGCGTCCGTCGGCATTCGTCGACCGCCCTCTCCCATAGCGAAAGCTGCAGGCGCGCGCTCCACTAGCAACCGGAGCCCCCACCATGTCACGCTTCAGCGTTGCCAGCTGTCGGCAACAGCTGCGGGTACGCACACGTTTTAACCGCGCACGCTAGCTACTAAAGCTGGAAACGCGTACCGCGTTTCTCGCGACCGAAAAAACGCCACGTGCGGCGAACGGTGCTATGGGCTGCACCAACGTCTCTTAAAAAAATTATGCCTGGAACGTGAGCCGCGAACGCCCTGCCCAACCCTCTGAATTTACCCTCCTCCTTCGGTACGAAGGCGAGCGTCTCCGACGGCCGCCCCCTGCGAACACAGCAATGTTCTCACAGTTGCCCCCGAGCAGCCGTGATGTCACGTGACAGATACGGTTATGTCACGTGACTGAGCGGTATGGAGGCGATCGGTCTCACGCGGCGGCCGGTCGCAACACAAGGCAGCAGGCATGGCCTTAGAGATTGCGTGCTGACAGGAGGCTCCTAATTGAAAAGAGAGCGACGTTCCAGGTATAGTTTTTCTAGGAGACGTTGGCTGCACGGTGTAAGAAAAAAAAAACATTTTCTTAAAACTGGGTTCTCACGTGCGAAACGCCGTGATAGACGCTACGCAATGCATTCGAATTTCCTCACGATTCCCTTCAGGGAGGTGGGGGCATTTTTTATTGGAGTCGTAGACAGCACAAATGTGATACAGCTCGCTAGAGCAGCCGCGTTTCCTTAGAGCAGAGTTTTCGTTGAGTTACGCCCAGTCGGATTGCTAAAGAACTTGGTTGCTTACTTCGTACGACATTTCGAACAGTTATGATTTCATTAATTCACAGCGTGAACGTCACACGACGGGAACGATATCATACAGCAGGGATAGCACCAGAAGCACCAGCACGGCAACCTGAGAAAATGATCTACCTTCATCTATTATCGCTATACCATTCTATTGTAGATGTCGGCGAGCAAGACAGTTTTTCGGTTCCCCTGATAAGACCATTTTCTGGACTAGAATCAAATAATACAGTGTAATAAATGAAGTAAGTACTATCGTATGAAACTACGATTACAGTGAATGATAAACTAGCATATTAGGCATGACAGACAGACAAAAAACTTTATTGGGTCCTGAGAAACGCTGCTCCTTTAGAGCAACGTCGCGGGCCGCTCCCACGTAGGAACGGGGAGGCCTAGCCTCACCGCTGCGTCGTGGGCTCTCTGGACAGCCCGTAGTTGTGGCAGCAACTCTGAACTTCGTAAGGCAGAGTCCCAATCTTATTCTGTGAGCCGACTTGGGCCCCGTAACGAGGTTCACTGCCAGAGCATATGTGCTAAGTCACTAACCTCACCAAAATCAGGACAAGTAGAGTCAAAAGCCTCTGAGGAGACTATGCTGAGGGAAAATAAGCTTGGATAGGACCTGGTCTGGAGCATTCTGAACATGATGGCTTGAGGTCTAGACAACTTGTTGTGTGGTTGAGCAAATGACCGCCTACTCATATTAGGCGCGAAAAAGAAACTTCACTGTGAAGCCCTTTTATGGGCAAAATGAGATGCATTTAAATCATGCAAGATCAGGGTATACAATTGTGTAATTGCCTAATGTTGACCGCATATGACTTACTGTTAGCTATAGTTGAACAGCGTGACCTTTGCTTGCCTCGCATACTCTACAGTTTTCGATAGAAATATAAGCCACATATATATATTTTTCTTGTCCAGGTCCTCACGATCACAAGTCGCCCTTGCCAGGTAAGCTTTCTGAAGCTTGTATTCTTGCCTGCTCACGTGCACATTTAATAACCGCTTGTGAGTCCTTCACAGCCGGTTACAACCAATACATGGCCCCTTTTTTGCCCTCGCACATACAAAAAAAATGCTTGTTCCGACCTCAGCGTCCACCCCAAAAAGGTACAGCTACAGTTTAGCATGCTTAGCGGGACAGTGGACTTAGTGGGGTCGGAGAAACAGCTGGACAAATGGCGGAATTGAAATGCGCATGCTAAAAAACCTGCAGCCTTTACCGAACGCACGCTATATTCAAGATTTAGCGTTAATGTGCTCGCTTGGTTAACGTAAGGGACGCAAAACATAACGGTAGTCTTGGTGTCGCGCTTAGAACTGAATTTTGCGTTGCTGTTAAGCAATCCACTTCTTCCCTAGAGCGAACGACTCTCTAAATTCACCCCACTAGCCTTGAGGTGACTTCGAAGACAGTATACCTCAGATAAATGAGCGCATTTTTCAGATTCATTCCTTTTTCGAACGTCGCTAGGCCCAACTAGAAGATCGGTGTAAAGAAACCTGCAAGACAAAATGCTCTGCTGTTGGTGCATGGATCATGTGTATTTCATTTTACTGTTCCTAAAACATAGCAAGACTGGTGCGTGCGATGGTTCTCGGCTTTTTTTTACCTCTCTTTTTTGAATCAATAAACATCCGCTAGTTGACGCCACCATCATATTTTGTTCACGTATACGACGTTCCGCTAAACTAAAATGAAGCCTGTGAAAACGTCTGCGGCATAATAATGTTAAAATATATCTGTCAACTAACGCCTATGCATGCACTTCAACCTGCGAATAGTCATCATGCTTCATTTCAACTGCCCTGAGCTGTGAGATTAATGTCATAACTCATAACCCACCCAGTCGGAGTTCTTCCACCGAAATTATGTGTGCAAGTGCGTGAATGAGAATTGACTATTATTTCGTTCAGCTTCTGTTACTGAGCGTGCAAGTTTCCCACAGGGCTGGATAGCTTTAATGAAGAAAATAATTTTGGTATTTCAAACTTCTGTCAGGGTTCTACAAACACAGCAACCCCAGTGTTATTTTTGCACAGGCTGAAGAATTTCATGTAAGATATAGCAATGTTTGTTTGAAAAAAAATGAGTGCAAAACAAATTTTCGGACATTCAAACCGTAGCAATAAGTGTATCAAATTTTACAATTGATAGGCGGAAATGTGCTGTGTTGTTGGCCATTGATAGCGTCGCAACTTTCCGACGCCTTGTTTCCTTTCACCGGTGGCACTCCAGACGAGACTGGCTACCACGACCACCCCACCACGCCACCGATGTGGCTGCTACACTACCACTACCCTGACTACCATCCAGACTACTGGAAGCCGCCCCCTCCACCGCCTCCTCCTACTGCTGGTGTTACTTTCGTCCCGTTTGAAGAGTTTCTACTAGAGACACGCCGACACAACAAGGCTGAAGGTAAAACTAAGAAAGAGTCAAAACTGAGTCACGGTGCCCTCTCACTAGGCCCCTTTTGGAAGGCAGAAGCTCAAAAAAGGAGATCCCTTAGGAGTGTTACGAGGCAGAGTATTCTGATTTCCTCAAGACTGATAATGTGATCATTCAGATAACAGTTCCTTCACTCTATCTAAGAGGGTCAAAGTAC
Source organism: Rhipicephalus annulatus (assembly GCA_013436015.1). Taxonomy (NCBI): domain Eukaryota; kingdom Metazoa; phylum Arthropoda; class Arachnida; order Ixodida; family Ixodidae; genus Rhipicephalus; species Rhipicephalus annulatus. Next base: position 69,357 of record WOVY01002217.1, on the reverse strand, counting down.
TCTCCAGAGCGTGCCGACACTGATCCACTAATATCGTCACTTTGCTTCAGTAAAAAGAGTCGTATATGCGGCAAATCAGAACTCTCTTAAGAGATTCACATACTCTTTTTTTCTCTTAGAATGTAGGTGTAGACGCTAATTTCCCGTTCGATCACTCGATTGCGTGCCAATTGACCCCAGCAGTATTTGTTATTAAATATTTCATCAAGAAGGCCCGTAAACTAGTCCCAGCTTCAAAGTGAAAGTAGAGTGTTGATTCAAAAGGGCAGACCGGGCGAACATGGACACACACACAAAAAAAACTCAAAACACCATAAGCACCCTACAGTGTAAACTGCCTTAGAACCTAATACATTGAAATGAAAGTGTATTATGTCGTCGTCCAACAACACTTCCGTGACATCATTTTCGGCACTTACGCGATTTAAAAGAAAAAAGAAACTACCCATTTCTACGAAGTGAATGATGCCAACTGAGTGGAGCTCGGTCCTCACGTCCCTAATGTCGACGTTGAGGTAGCCAGCTAGTATGGAGAATTTCTGCTTGGAAGTTTTTTTTTATTTGTACCGTTCCTATTGAGACTTTATTAGTGTATTGTTAAATCTTTTTTTGTGCCTGACATACGTCAGCCGAGAATTGTCCCCCTATATTGCAAATTTAGTAACCTAAAGTGACTGAAAGAGTCGATGAGAAAGTTCGATCCTAAGGTCCATAAAGCTCTCGTTGAAGTCACTGACTAGTACAAAGGGTTTCTGTTGTAGGTATTTTATATTGTTTCCTGATATTTCTAATTGTTTTTTCCTCCATTCTAAACCTTTTTTATTCATATAGACTTGTTAACGACTATAGCAACGGTTTTCTAACCACCATCACAGCCGACACTTTGCGTCGACGACAAACTCCATACCGTGGTCCATTTAGTGTACGTTCAAGTCACCAACTAGTACTAATTGCTTGTGATTTTAGGTATTTTGTATTGATCTGTCACAATCATAATTATTATTGGTCAAATAAAAAGCAGCCTTGTATACGCTTCACATACCATATTCCTTTCATATTGACTTGGGGGCAATCACAGTGCCATTGGCGAGCGTGCCCGCTGTGAAAGATAGTGGCATTTCCATGTTAAAGCGAACCTGTAAATTTTAAATATGTGAATTACGTTACTGACACTCTATGTTCACTCATCTGGAAATTGTTGTTCCGTTGCAGGGAAAGGCAAATGGTACACGTAATTATGCTACAATAGTTCTGCTAGAGTTTACCAAAGCACGGATACTTGGAGCGTCTTTGCTGATTTTTCTGTTAGCAGGACTTGCCTCAGATACTCGGAGAAGTGCGCCGAAATGCAGATATTGAAACACATGGGCTTGACGCGTATAAAATGGATATATTTTGATACGTTTACCAATGAGGTAACGAAACAGTATTGTGACACTTTTTTTCAAAAGTACAAAAAAGAAGGTATCCCGAAATGCAGATATAGAAATACAGATACTAGAATACTTCCCTCCGGCCGAGATTTTTATGCTCTACAGCTTTATTTGTTGAGTGCAGGATAACAGAGCAAATAATTTAGCATTTCATTGAAACTTCCTAGTCTTGTCACATCAGTGCATCAAGAAAACGCAACTTATCATACTTACAGTGTGTGTTTTGCTGGGAAGGGGATTGATTCAACACTATGTCGCATGAGTTATAAAAAACTATTTAAAATATATTTTCTCGGTGTATATTATAAAATAAATGAAGAACATACGCGCAATATTCAGAATTATTGTGACTGTAATAATGTAGTCAGAGGTTTCTGCCTATAATGGAACACGATGCAAAGAGCTGACCGATATGGCTGCCATGGTTGAAAAAGCAAAACCCACCTGATTGTGGTCTTTCGGCCATGATTCGTAAAATAAAGCAAAGCAATCGAATCTGAAAGCCGACATCTGCGTTCAAAATGTCAGTCTATACGTTTGCTAGTTCACACATTGCCGTCTTGCTATACTTTCTTGATCGAACGACAAACCACTGAGTACAGTACGAGAGGTTCATTTGCCGTGGAATCGAAAAGAATAAATATGAATTTACACGGGTCAGAACTCACATATTGTTTTTATACAGCCACGCCAATACTGTAGCAACAAATTTCAAGGTACTTTTTCAAGCAACTCTAAGTTTGTGAAGCATCTCAAATGCTACCACCGCAACCTAAATTCGGCGGAATAGAGCTGTGCTGCATGATATCAGAGAATTCGCTCTGCTTTGTATTTCGCATCGTGCAGCGATACATGGATGGCATAATATTGTACACTTTTTTGAAGAAATGGATACGGTGCGAAATATGGCCCACACCAATTTTCAGCAGCTTGCCTACTACAAACTTCAATGGAGAAACCAATAACTTGCATGAAGTTTTAAAGATGCGAGCTAAATCAAAATAATTTTTCTTTGCCTCTGATTGATTCATTTGTGGGGTTTAACGTCCCAAAACCACCATTTGATTATGAAAGACGCCGTAGTGGAGGGCTCCGGAAATTTTGACCACCTGGAGTTCTTTATTTCCTTGCGTCTGTGTAGATAGAAAAGGTTATAAGAAAAAAATAGGAATTTGTGTTCTGTGCATTCCGAGCTAGAAAGCGTTTTGTGGAAACTATTTCACTTCTGCTTTTCGTGCTGTGCAAAGGTTGCCAGCGCTTCTATTGCTTCGGGCAGCACGTAAAGATGATAAACCCCCATAACTATGAAGATTCTTCTGGTTGCGTCCGATTCCGAAGTGGGTATCTGGGGCCTGCGATAAAAATTATTAATCAATTTGGGCCTTTTATGGAATACCGTTCAAAATAGGTTTGATCGCACTGAAGCAACAACAGCTTCAAAATAGGCCGTCTACTGCACAGTGTTCTTGTGAAGAACAGGCTAGCCATCTGAAAGAAGTTGGGGATGCTGCATTAGTCAACAAAGACAGGGATCTTCCTAGGTACACCGACAACACTACCTTCAATGTCCAGACGTCAGCGGACTCGAACACTTTACCGTCTGGGTAATTTTCTTCCTTTCAGAGAACTTTTCAACACTCTCCCTTCGTAACCGACCAGCAGCGTACCTTTGCTCGGCTTATTACAGAAAAGCACTTATTTCACCCCAGGAAATATGGCAGCTGATTTCCGACAAAAAGTAGCCAAGTACACAAGTCATGCGTAGCCCCACGATATAATATATGCATCGAAAAAGTAATTCACTACTCAGATATAGATACATTTTTTTCCGAACATATTTCGCCGCAGAAATACAGATGCACAAAAGTACCTGTAAGATATTGCTGTGTGAACGAAGAGTAGCCTGGCCTGTAGGCTATTTACAAGGTATAATCCCAACAGTCGTCGCATAGCTGACCAGTTGGGCTCGGAGAGTGAGGAGCGAGAGATCTTCGTCCTTTTCGTCGGGCACACACACACATCGTACGTGAGCCTGGCAATATGAATGCAGTATAATCTCCAGTGGCAGATGCGTCGTCTCGGCGCGTCTAGACGTCAGTAATACTTTTTGATACTCTTGTATGGCGATACTACACAATCCTGTCTGTTAAACACGGTCGATCGTGATTTGTTCAAGAAAAGCTGAGGAGTAGTGCAGTGACAGCGAAGGAAATGTTTGTGTATGGACAGTAAGTAGTGTGGTTGTGTAGAAAGAATGAAAGCAAGGTTTACGTTTCTGAAGTTTGAGTAAGCAGCGGAGCCGTCGAGCGATGGCTACCATCTAGCGAACGCAAACGGTCGTCTTTCAGCATCTTCTTTCTTTCCTTATGACTATTGACATCATCTACCTTCTTTTATTCATGTGTCTTTATCTATTTCTATATTGCTCTCTCTCATTCATCCCACAACCTTCACATCACACCTCTCCACACACACATTTCTTTCCGACCACTTGCAGTATTCTGCTGCGCATGGCTGTGCTATAGTTTACCCTCTACACTCCAGTCCTTCCTCCTCACCTTCTCATTCCTTCTCCTCAGCTTCACTACCCTTTCCCATCCATTGTGTTCTTATACCATGCATGGTAACGACATGATAGAATCTGCTTGCCACACACTTCTCTCTGTAGCGCATACCCACTGAGCTTTTTCACTCGCCGTGCAGCTTCACCTCAATATGAGACAGCTACGTTATTTTAAGGTTTAGAACAAGTTAGTCCTCGTTATGGTATGTTTTATCAGCCTCACTGTTTCATAAGCTTTGGATAGCTCCGTCTTCCTCGTGAGCGCCAAGGAAAGAGCGAAGTGGGATAATCAGGGTGAACAGTGGAAGTGACTCAGACAGGCTGGCCTACGTTTCGATAGGAGGACCTACCTTTGTTAAATGCTTTGGACAAAGATAGGTCTTCCTAATGAAATGGATGAAAGAGCGAAGTATTTCAAAAGCACCAAGAACTTCGCGCGCACTTATCTGCCTTCTCTTACGGTGAATTCCGCTGAGAGAACACGAGTACTCAAAAGCGCGCTAAAAGTGCTCTCTTCAGAGCCAATGTATTTCAGTGGTCTAAAAGGTGTAGGAGCACTGGCATCCAGTAGTAGAGCGAGAGTGCTTTTGCCGTTCCGAGTGCAGGCAGGAGCAGCTAGCAGTGTTCTCACCTTAAAAGCGGAGTAGGAGCAGTACGATGAGTCACGTGACTATTGAACGTCTCATTCTTCGTATTTTGTTTTCTACCGACGAACTAAGCGGCAAATGTAGCAACCATGTGTAGTTCGACGGCAGCGACGATGACGGCTACGAAGCGCACACGCAGCAAGGTTCGGTGAATGCGTCGCTGCACAAACGTACGAATTGGGATAATGGCGAACATGTGTCTGACAAACTTCACGCATATTTTGCTGCTCCCCCTTAGACAACATCGGCACTTCGAATGTTTTGTCACGTGGTGTATTACTGCTTCCTCGTGCCCTTCTCACCTGCTCCCCGGAAGCGTGTCGCATTCCAGTGGCAGATAAAGTGTGCCCCCCCCCTCACTGCACGACGCCCCCAATACTGTTCTCTCAATGGAATTCGCCATTATGTTTTGTTGTTTTCCTCACTCTCGTCCGCGATCTCATATTGTTTCCTTGCGCTTTCGATCGTAGCATCGTCGCTGAACTCTCCGTGCATGCTCTGGCCGGCGTCAGCACACAATTAGTGCTGCTGAACGGCGTCTTGTCGAACGTGACGCTATCATCCTCGTCCTCACCGATCTCATTGCTATCGTCGTGGTCCGACTCTGTGTAAAGAGCAATGATGGCACTGATGCTTGTTGGCAGAAATATTAAGCCCACTTTTCAAATGAGTGGCGCTGCAATTATTGAGCTACTGAGTTCTCAATTACCTCATGAGCCTAGGGAAAAATGTAGTGTATTATTAGCCGTAACAATCGTTATTTCGGTAGTTTTTTTTTTGCTTCGCTGTCGAAAGGGCGCAAATGCAACTTAGAAGTGAGGCAATTTGGGCTGGTTGTTATGATATGACGAAAGTTATAGCTCGATAACAGAACAATGAAAAGTGTCCTTCTTGTCTGTTTGTCGTCGTTCTGTTCTCGCGCTTTAACCATCGTCGGCACTAATGCGTTCAGCTCTATGGAAGCTCGCCGTGGACGCCAGATTTCTTTGCTGTTTCAAGAATTGTGTTCTTGGCGGCCTTTGTTGTTGAGTGGCTCGACTCAATTAGGAAAACCCGAATTAAGCACTCGCCTGCAGATTCTTGGAAGAGAGACAAGAGTGGTACTCTGATGCCCTTCCCGTTGAAAAAGGTCATGATTTTTTTTTTGAGGGTAGAATCATTCTCAGGATATGGAAATATCTGTACGTTGCGCAGCAGCAGCGACAATGGCATTGTGTTATAGCCGAAAGGAAATAGATGAAAAAAAATCATATCAGTAAATTAGTAATCAGTAAGCTAGGTGTCAAAATCTACTCCAACGGCTATACAGCAGAGAAATGCTAGAACATTTTGGTGAGATTTCAATATTACTTTACGAAGTGTGCGGCTTTCCAGGGCAATTGAGCACCACCTATTGGAAATACGTGGGCCCTTATTATTAAATATTAAACACTCTGGGAAGTCGTTTTGTTTGTAGTGCGCCATTGTGACTTTGTCACAATTTTCTAATAAGTCTCTGTTGAATAGAACCGGCATCTGTTTTTGATAACTAGCTTTTTTTTCGCCAGATATATTTGTTTTCGCCTCTTTCCCATTCAGTTACGGTAGGAGCCGCTGTTGCCTACGCTAACTCAAGCTAAGTGCAAATACAGGAGGTCACGCTAGAGATGACAGATAAATACAAATATCTGGGCGTATGGATAAGCAATGGAACTGAGTACTACCTAAGGGAACACCAAATGTACGTGACGACTAAAGGTAACAGGAATGTAGCAGTGATGATAAATAGGGCATTGTAGAGCTACAATAGGTATCATGTTGTGAGAGGAATATGGAAAGGGGTCATGGTTCCTGGTCTAATGTTCGGCAATGCGGTCTTGTGCATGAGATCAGAAGTTCAAGTAAGATTAGAAATAAAACCACCATGGAATAGGTAGACTTGCCGGAGCTCACGGGAATACACCAAATCAGGGAGTACAAGGTGATATGGAATGGACATCATTTGAGCGCAGGGAAGCTAGCAGCAAGATAAAATTTGAGAAGGAATTGAGACAAATGGGGGAGGAGCGTTGGGCTTGGAAGGTATTCAGCTACTTGTACATGAAGAATGTCGATACAAAATGCAGGGAGCGAACCAGAACATTGACTGGTAAATACTTAGAAAACAGCAGGGGGCCAAACCAAGAAGGAATCATCGGTTAAGAAGAAGGTGAAGAAAGCTGAGACCGATATGTGGAGAATTGGCATGATTAAGAAGTCCGCACTAGAGATCTATCAAACTTTTAAACAGGAAATTGCCAAGGAAAGGATCTATGATAATACTCGGGGTAGTTCTCTACTGTTTGACGCCAGGACGGGAGTATTGTGAACCAAGACATATCGGGCCAAATACGAAGGGGTAGACATGGTAGGCAGTGTGTGTGGAGAGGAGGAGAAAACAGCCGAACACTTGATAATGTTCCGTAAAGGGCTTCACCCTATAATTCAGGATGATGGCGCAGAGTTTGTCCAAGCACTGGAGTTTAGGGTCAGGGAGGGCAAAATAGACATTAAGCGGGTAGAATTAACTAGAAGGAGGTTATCTGATTGGCGGCTAAAGTCGAGGCACGTGTGAAAATTAAACCCTTCACTGCAAAGTACCAATCCTCAACCTCACTATTTAAAAGAAAAAAAAGATAAATCTAGTTTTGGTTCACTAGGTATTACCGCTTGGTGGCGTTAGCCACCGCCCGATCTAAAAGGTATAGCCACATCAATCCATCCATACATCCATCCTTCCCAAATCCCGGTCATGACAAGAACGCTAGGGAATTTAGCTAGCGTAACTGCCATCACGCCCCCTTCGCAACGTGTTGAAGCTACAGTGCTTCTAGGTGTGCCGAATGCGCCGTCTAACTACCACGTTCTCACTGTTCTCCCTATAGGGGGCCACTGCTCAGCAGGGCTGTGTTCTGGGGAACGTCCTTCACCTTGTTGGCAGCCATCACGACCTTGTCAGCGATCATCATTCTTCCGACGACAGGTGAGCGCGCTGGGTAACTCATGCATCCATGAAAGTGGTCTCTTGCTTTACAAGCCGTAGTCGCTCTTTGCCACTGTCGAATACAACCTATAAGAATAAATGTCAGCGCCACCCAAACCCAGTGCAGTCTCTCCCAAAGAGATGTGTTTAGGAAAAAACTGGTGATCGATTTCGAGTACTTAGTACTCTACTATGGGAGGGCACTAGGTCGTCCTGTGAACCTCACATTACCCAGTAGAAGAAGAACGTTCAGCTCACATGCTGCATTTAGAAAAAAAGTGGTTAACGATTTAAAGTACTAGGTACTCTGCTATGGGAAAGCATAAAAGTTGTCACGGGGGCCTAAAAACCCAAGAGATGTGTGTTTAGGAGAATTGGGTAGCGATTTAGAGTGCAAGGTACTCTACTATGGCAGAGCTTGAAGCCGTCCCGTGGGTCTCAATGTGCAGGACGAAGCACTCAACCATCCACTGTCTTATGTGTGTTTAGAAAAAAAATACTTCACTATTTGGAGTACTTAGTACTCTACTATGGGAGAGCTTGTAATATGTGTGTTTAGAAAAAGTGGTTAACGACTTTGAGTACTTAGTACTCTACTATGGGAGAGCTGAAAGCTGTCCCGTGGACCTCTTTACCGAGCAGTAAGGTCAATGCATACAAACTTCTGAAGAGCCAGCCTACCGATTGCTCTTGTTTATGTGTTTAGAAAAATGAATTAACAATTTAGATTACTGGGTATTCTACTATGGGAGAGCATATAGCCGTCCCGTGAGCCTCACACTTGATGACGTCCCGCTGACAAAAATTTACCTAGACATGATTAGAAAAAATTTATTGCCACAAACGTCAATAACACTCAACAGAACATTTCCGTCTTAGACATACTCTAACGATGATGACAAGACAGACGTCATTTACATGAACATGGATATGAGATGACGTTGAAAAAACATACACCATTTTCCTAAGGATCAGTGTTTCGTGGCAAGCACTTTTCGAGTGATGCAGATGGTTGAAGTCCCGATGCACGCACTCATTTGTGTCGCTGGTTTTAGGTCAGAAACGCCAACGTCCCGGAGAGTTTCGTCGGGGATTGTGACATGCATGCTCAGTCATACACAATGTTTAATTTTAGTTATGGAGAACTTTTTGTTGGGTGAGTTGTTGTACCTTCCCAATTAAATTTAAGGCGAGAAAAATACCAGAGAACACGGGAAAGAGCACCACATAAAGCTGATTTATTTGCAGGAATACACGCATATATGAGACGTTTTTTTTTCTATAGACCCATTTCATGTTTGTAAACACAGGTAGGCCAATGTTGTCATGATGGGTAAAATTATACCGACGTCCGCACGTAACTTTCGCTATAAGCGCTGAGTGCTGTGATGTGCGCCAACAAACAAAGCTAAGTTGTGAGATGCGACTCGCATCCAACCCCGACGCAGTTCGCCGGCATACTGTTTTTTTTTCTCGTTGCTTGACTGAGAACATCACTTGCGCCATTGAATTATGGTATAACCATTAAATTAGTTATATCATGCATATCCAACTAGCCTAACTTTCGATTCTGTTACCATTGAATTAACCCAGCAGGAATCGCGGTAGGTAGAGTGTCTTTTGCCTACCAAGATAGCGCCACCGCATTTTCGTGACATAATTCCGGTGGAATTTGTGTATATGCAGGTACTGAGACTGAGTAAATTTTCACGGAAGCATAAAATGCATCTAATTTACCTTGCCATTTTGAAACAGTTTGAATCAAAATAGGTCACTTGCTGTATGTAACGCTAAATCAAAAAAGGCAGTTTCTACTAATGAGACAAGTGCAGCGTATCTGCCCTATTCAGGCTAAGGCACATATAATAACCTGATGCTGCGCCAATAGTCGTGACCAAAATAACTAACGTGGTCACATGGCACATGTTTCATTTGTGTCCTAGTTGCTTTGATATCGTGCTTACGTTCCACATTTAGTTCTATAGCGTGAGTCACCACTTATTGAGGGACATGATGTTGTAAGGCAAAATATAAATATCAAAAATATGAGGCCGACATTTGTACTTCTGTTGGCTTCTTAAATTTTTTTATTCCGGATTTTAGCGCTACAGTATAAAGTGAATTTACTCCAAGTTGGTGTACTTGAGATGGTAGACAGTCCTATACTTTCTAGAATAAGTGATCCCATATGGCACGGTATAAAACTAGCTGAGAGGAGGAAAGTCTGGAGCACTTATCAAGGATTTCAATAGGTGCTAAGAACATGGAAACTCTGTTGGCAATCTACAATATAGTGCACCTTTTGCCAAGGATCACAAGCGGGCTTTTAGCATTCACCTTTCGTTACTGCGCCTGAGACGGTTTTCCACTCTTTCATAGTAGAGTATCAAGTGCACTAAATTCGTAAACAATTTGTTGCAGACGCGCACGGCTTTCCTATTGTTGAGTACGAAGTAGAAGTTGTAATCGTTGAACACTTTTCCTAAACACACTTGAGTCGTAGAGCGAGTGGTGCCCGAGCGACGAAAGAGGGCGCCGACGGATGAATAGGAATGATGTGATTTCAATCAGAAAACATTGTTATACTCTACATTCGAATACTTTTAGACTTCTTTTACCAGAATTCAAGTTGTTTCAATATCCATAATAGCGATATACAAATTTTGCTCTAGAATACCCACGACAGTGGCATATATAGCTTTTAGCCGCAACTTATGGTTTAGCGTTATCAGGGGAGAGTAACATACTGGGAAAAAATTGTTGGAGCAGGCCCGACCATATTGTCGGTAGCAAAAAAGAACTGCAATTTTCTCAGCTGCAGTAAGGGCGCACTTGGCTCTATTAGAAAACCCCGCATATATTCTTCCCAGCGCATCCGCACACAATACGTTAACATTAATGGTAGTTGGATAAAATATGCTTTATGGACCTTTTTCTCAATTTTATAGAATACTGCGTGAATGCCACTGACGCACATGTCAGGTTTCTTGCCAATACACACCACTCAAATCAATCTTCGGACATTTTTTCTCTGCTTATGGCGATTACCCGCGAGTCGGGAAAGCACAGTTCAGAAGAGCTTGAAGCGCAGTTCATGATATGCCTAGGTGAATTCGGGCCTTCTTCATTCCGCCGAAGATTTCATTCATGCATTCTGATCAGCTCATTTCAAAATCTACTGTTTTGCAAAATGTAGGAACACCCGCATGTAAGGGCGTCTCGTAGATTATTCTTTCGGCACATCTCGTGTGCGATAAACCATGCAGATTTCCTTATCCTCATTCATTGCACATTACTTCTTCTATACGAAATAACAATCCATGCATATTCAGTCATGACGCATAAGTCCATCGTGGCGCATTAGAATAGTTCATTCATGACAAGTATTACGGAGAAGTGGTCACCGTAGAAGCAGCTGAGCCTTAATTTGTAGAAACAATTTGTGATTACTTAATTTAAACGAAAAGGTCCGACGATTGTGTATACTTGTCCAACCAAATAATAGTTTTCGGTCGATGAGATTGGTTTATTTTATCGTTCTCTCACAAGGCCATATTTGTTACAGTCAGACGGTTCAATTTGAACACGTGGTGGACGAATGAGGTATGTCACGAAATAACGGATTGAGAACAATCATTTCTCTGTGACTTGTGAACGTATGTAATAATGAAAAACATATGGGACGAACACAGTCACGTGCGGACTGGCTGCTAGCGAGAGGTCTGCGCGGGCCGTGTCTAGAGATCCCTGGTGTTACAGAGCTGCGCCTTTCATACAGGGCGCAGGGTACTGCGCTTAGAACGGACCACCGAACCTGAGCCGCAGCTGAACATTGGGGCCAGCCAATCCGTTCCGGAGCTCAAACTTTCCCCGCCCTACGAGCGTCAACGCTCCTAATAGTGGCGCTTTCTTACGGCCGACGCGAAGATGCCCACACGCAGCCTCCGAGATGGGTGACCGCAGCGCACCACGGCACGATCCCGGAGGCCGTTCTTGGTCACTTTGGAGAGCGCGACGAGGAGAAACGTGGAGGGGGAAAGGACCACCGACCACTGGCGACGGGCGACGCAAGGGGACCTTCTTTGCCGAGTTTGAAAAACACGATAGCTAACGCGGCTCTATCACGAAGCGAGACTTCGGGAAATGCGAATAAATTCGAAAATTCGTATTGATGCAGCGGCGCGCAAACGACGCATTCGCGCGCACGCGAAGAAGGCGCAAGACACAAGTGCTGTATTACAACTGTTCCCTTACTTCACACGCACGAACAGTGCTCCTACTCCACATTTCGGTTGTGTTAGTTTACCATGTGTTGTAGCAGAACATGCAACGTCTGCCGATTGTGAAGATGTATTAGGCCGTTTTCTCTGTATTGACGCAAGCTGATTTCTGCATAAATTACAGTTTGTTTCATATTTTCCGATGCTGGTTATTCATGTTGTGCTATGGGAGGTTTTTCTCTCTTCCTCATTGCGCCAATGGTATGTATCATGTGACACCTTTCCTGTAATGACCTCCAAGCGCGGGGTTGAGGGTATGAAATAAAGAAATAAATAAATGAATAAAGAAATAAAAGTTCCGCTTCTCAAGCAAGTATGCCAGAAGTTGAGAACAAGGTGAGGGCTTGAAAGGATGAAAAATCCTTGAAAAGGAACTGTCTCTGTATTCTATGTTTTGAAAAGTGATATCGTAATGATCGGTTGTTGCCTTGAACTACAACACCACCTTAATCATTCCCTCCATAGACACCTCAACTAAAATACTTCCGCACCTGGTGTTGGGTAACACGTATACTGCTGAATTCTGCGTCGAGGTTAGCTTGCAGAGTTTTATTTACTCGCGTAGTCTTCAGGGAGTCCTCCCACTGACGTGTCAAAAATTAAGAAAAACCACGAAACGCGTAATTTTCTTGCCTCCTGAAATTAGCTTAAAATGAATGATTTGCTGGAAGTGACTGTTGTGTTAAATATCTTCGGATTGGGGTTCATGTCAGTGCGATTAACACCGAAGCGAATCATAGCGACGTTGATTACTGCTATCGAACAGGTTATCGACCATCATTATCTTTAGAAACTGCATAGGCCAACGAAACGCAATAAACTATTACGGAACCGATTCAACTGTGTAAAAGTATGCATCATATTTGGCGTCCCCATCACATGACTGAAAGCAGCCCCCACCCCCCCCCCCCCGACCCCCCTCCCGCAAACTTTTATGAACACACTAAAACTCTTTGAAGAAGAACTCCCCCTCTTCTTTCTCTTGCTAAAACAGTTTCAGGTAGAGGAAAGTAAAACACGATGTCCTTATACTTCCTTGACTCTGCAAGAGAATCCTTTATTTTCACGTTTCCAGTAATGCCAACACAGACAAGACAGTAAGGTTTCAATACATACGATGGAAGAAGTTTGAGGTTCTTTTTTTAGGTTGTTGTGGAAATGCCAGTGTGTATTTGGTAACATTGTTTCACCAATAGGTGTATACAAGTGTATGTACTATATATACACACTCTAGCAAACAAAAGTGTATTATACAAGCATACGCTCGGAATAAATCAGTCACGGAATACTAACAAAGAACTAGATGAGATTCAGTGAATGTGCAAGCTGATCATCGCCTTGATAAGTTAAGACTTAGAGCGGTAAATAGCGTAAATTGCGGTTGACGATGAAATGCGGTATCATTGCTCATTAAAATACTCAGGCATTGTGACAGCATGAACACAAAAATTGATTGAAGGACACATACAGATGGGGCAACACGTCTCGCTTTTATATATGTTCGTATGGGACATGATATATTGATTGAATATTGAGAATAGGACATGATATATTGATTGAGTGCCCCTTTTATATTGGCGCAACTCAACATGGGGGTTCAGCCATGAAAGCAGCGGTGCGTTGCTATAGAGACGAATTCTTTTCACAATTTGAAAATGGTAAGCAACAGAAAGTTTTGAAAACATTTGTTGGAATATTTCACAATAAAAAAAGAATAATAAAGACTATCGTTTTTGATGAATATGCTTGATTTTGATAACCTATGAATTCTGTGAATTTAAGTAAATAAGAAGAATAAGATGATCAATTTTTTAAACATTTTAAATAGTCAATGAATCGTACGGTGCTTTGCATCTATTATGAACTTCATCTTAATATGAGCAGTAGTCAATCATCATCATCATTGTAGTGTCAGCGGGCGGCAACCGACTATCCATGCTCAGCAACTAATGCGAGACGCGACAGGCGCCGGCACGGCCCGCGACATGAAGCAGTGGGTCCCGTATCTACGGAAGCCGTAAACAACGGCTGGGTAGACCTGCGGCCGTGTATTCGAACACACATAACGAACACGCGTGCACACGCGATCTGTGTGAACTACGTTTGTCGTTACATCACCACACCTGTTCCCTAAACAACACTCTAAGGTACACTTCTCACGCACTGAGCGGACTAATTACAAATGGCGCCACTACACCACAACCATCTGTTTCGGTTGTTAATCACCATCATTTCTTGGCGTGTGCTTTTTCGCAGCATCCCCTACGCTTGTTCGACTGCTGAGTTCGCGGCCAAATAAAAGTAACAACCGAGTCCTCGCAGTACGTATGCGTGTTCCGGTTGTGTAACTTTAAACGTAAACGAGTAAAAAACGACAAATTTTGGGAAAGCTTGAATCAGACTTATTATACAGACTCAAACAAGCCTCCACTACACCCAACTTCACGAGACCCAGATAACTGTAGCGCCGACCATCGTCTGAAGAACGACGCAGCCCTTCTCCAGGGGTTGAATCCTTAACCCTGAGGCGGACATTGCCCTCAACCTTCGGTGGATGAAGGGAAGTGCGGATCTATATCATGATAACACGGAAACAAAAGCCATATCTGCAACCCTTCCAGGCAGCATTTAGAGGAGGAACGTTCTAGAACACTGTGGTAATTTTTTTTTCGAATAACCGCAGCAAAAGGGACTGGTGCTCTTTGAGTCCCTTGTTGAGAAATGCCGATGTGCCACCGGCTTCTGCAAAACATAAGTGAAGAATGATGCAGCGGTGAACAACGAATTGTCATTCTGTATGCAAGAACTTTGTGAGATGATAAGGGGCCCCTCTCACGAAAATCGAAACGTTGAGATAAGCGCGTTAATTGCTTCATTGCCCTGCATAAGTGGGTACTTCTGGCCGATCATTATGAACGAACAATTCCATCAAAACATATTAATTTGGTGTTAAAAATATGCGTGAGTGGTCGTCCGATAAAGTCTTAAGCCCCTAGCGACATCGCCATTAGTATGTCTGAACAGAGGTCCCTTATCACGATCCACCAGAAGAGCGAGTATTGCCAACGTCACACAAGATACGTGGATAACACCCAATACCAGCACTGGCAACCTACGAGAACAATTGTTTCTCGTCCCTCTTGCTCTGGTGTTGGGCTGCTCTCTATCGGTTGTGGAGGCTGCTTACGCAGGAAATACTTTTCGTGTTCTGGTTTTGAGGACATTAATACAATCCAATCTTACCGGAACCCTCACATCGTTGCATTCCATACCGGGAGCGGGGCTCCAATTTAAAAACTGTACCCTCTAACGTCACCAAATCTTGAGCGTCCTGTTCGTCAGCACTCCCCCACTGTGGGCCACTAATTTATTATACAATATTAGGCGGGCTTTTTCGAGTGACGCTAACCGGTCACAATTTACAACACTAGCATTAATTGTACGATGTGGTAGAGCGCTTGCGCTTCAATTTCGGCGTTGCCACTCACAAAGCTACAACGTACAGTAAAAATAAGTCCCTAGCAAAATTTCTTTTCAAGAGTCGAGTGAATCTTACTTCAAGTTAACGAACCAGACAATTTGAGGCGTCCTACGCAGCCGGCAGCTTGACCATTATATGCAAGCAACAGCTTCGGTATAGGGGTGATAGCGTTAGCGTTGTTCGTTCGCCCACTAACGTGCATAAAAACATGTGCACCCAGGCGCACGGCGCATGACGCATGCGCATTGACATCAAATACTGCCGCAAAGCTCAGCTTTCATCCTTCCAAAGCTGCCTACATAGACGGTATGTTTTCTTCACAGTAATGGCACCACGTAACTCACTCGCAAGTGCGAACAAAGCGAAGGCACAAAACCACAACAAACGCAAAGATTGCGTGGAAAACATGGAGACGTGCGCACATGAAGGCTCTCTAATTTGTGACGTGACTTGACGCGCTTGTTCGCCTCCGCTGCATGCTCGAGGCACTAACGCAGTGCCTCCAGAATACCATTCACCAATTTTCTTGCGCGAAACGTCAAATAAATGTTTTTTCACTCTCTCCTGACACAAGACTATATCGTCTTTCGACGACATTTTCAGAGTAACATGCAGATGCAAGGCCAATAATTTTTACATGCCTTTCTTTATATTTCCACACTCATTGTGCGCGGCCCATTGAACCAGCAGTTCTTAGCAAATTGTATTCAAACTATAAAACGAGGAACATTATAGATGAGCGTATTGCTGCAGTCGACCCGAGCGGCCGTCAAAAACAAGCGAAAGGCGGAATCGAAAAGTAGAAATAGGGCCGGTGTGTGGCAACCTAGCTCTGCATTATTACGCGCTTTAGGCGATTTCTGCGGCGCTAAGAAATGCGCTCAAGGCGAGAAGCCGGCTTGGAAAACGTGGAGCTGTACTCACGGAACGTTGTCCGATATGCGAAATCAACCAAGAGGGTTTTCCTGGGTACGTTATTGGGAGCACTCTCCGCAACACATTGTAACATCGAACCGACGACATCTCTGTCCCCTGCAACAGAAGCAGAGTACGCTACATCGACTGCGGCAGGGCCACAGAACACGTCTTAACATCGAGGCTTACGAAATCCTTTTCGTTCGGCTGGCGGGGCCTGGCATCCTCCGTCTTCTGCTAGCTCGTACAGCGCGTCGGCGTTACGTTTACTTAGGTTCGCATAAAAACTTCGCGCGAACACTGCCGTTAAGCCATGCGGCCAATTATTAGAGGGCAAGCGATTAGAGATGGCGTTTTTCCTTCTTGTGAAATGCATGGGCATGCAAGTGTGTTTCACAAGCTTCGCTTCTGGTTGCGATTCAGGGTTCGCGGAATATTTCCTCTTCACTGCGTCTGCGCAAAGACGCGGCAACTGACGAGCGTGAACGTGACCGGGCGACGAACGCGAGTTTAGATAAGCGCAACTCGGGAGAGTTATTGACGCGTGAAGCAGCGTCTGAGAGACCACGGGCGGCGCGCTGGACCTGACTCGCTGGACCACGCTTATCGGATACGATAGCGAACACGGCGAACGCACGAAACTAGATGTAAATGTAGGTGCCCAAAACTGCTCCACTACCCAGTGCAGATTTTTTTTAGATGCGGAGCATCTAATACTCGAGGCTTGTAGTGCGGCGCCGTCCGCAAGCTTCCTCCTCCTTCTTCCACCATCTGTGCATCCCTTCCTCCTCTACACACCGCGCGCGCTTCACTCCTCCACCATCTGTGCAACCTTCCTCCTCTACACACCGCGTGCGCTTCTCCTCTTCACGAACATTCGCTAGCTGTATAATGTAGCGCGCATGCTCCGTCACGCTTCGAGAACATCGGCAGCTGACGCGCGCGCATGCGCCGTCGCGCTTCGAAAACATCGGCAGCTGAGGCGCGCGCATGCGCCGTTGCGCTTCTCCCCCTTCTCGAACATTCGACAGCTGACAGTGCATGCGCCGTCGCGCTGTATATATACTCAAGGTCGGCGCTCGCTCGCTCAGTTGCCGCTCGTCGGTTGGTTTGTACGGCGCGTCGACGTCCAAGGTCGCGGTGAAATGAATTCCAACGAATCCACAAACACAATGATCGACGTCCCTTCGACCAGCGCCGCCCTTTCGCATACGTGTGTACGTGTTCACTCATTTAACACCCCCTCCTACAACCACGTTAACCAATTTAGCCATCGACCCAAGTAAGTCGCAATTTAACACCCCCTTTCACAACCACGTTAACCAATTTAGCCATCGACCCAAATAAGTCGCACTTTAACACCCCGTTAACCAATTATATGCTCCGCATCCTCCTCAGTGTTCCCCCGAGGGAAGCTGCGAGCAATTTTTTTGTCTGGTGAAGGCACGAGCGCTCTGTGCCATCGACGTAATAATTACCGTATTGGTATGTCTCTACGCCTCACGCAACACTAGAGAGTTTTAGAATAGCGCACCGCGAGCCCTTGCGGTGCGGTCGCTGCCACTGCGTATGCGTCGTAACGCGAGTCGGCTTTCGCGGACCGCACGCGGAAAATCCGAAATTGCGTGCGGTGATGGCGGCCCGCATCTGGCCCGCAAGCGCTGGTTTCGAGGCTACGGTGTCGCTGCAATCGTGCGTTGCGGTTCGCAGCAGGGCAAACGCTATCCTAAAACTCTTATGGCACCCGTTTCAACCGCAGCGCTTGCAAACGGTATTCTAAAACTCCCCATTGGCTCATATCTCAGCGCCGCACGCAACAACGCCGCACGCAACACAGCTCAACGCCCCATTCAACAATGGTGGTGTCGCCTCAATAAATGACCTTAACTTGCACGGCACCCGCCGCCGCTGTCAGTCGTTTTCGCTCTGCAAAGGCGTGATCAATGCCGGGTCAAAGCGTCAAGGTTTATTTCGTCGAAGGTGGTGCTTGCTATTTCGTGCTACCACGGTTTTAATGCTGCGCCCTGATTATTTCTATTACATCCTCCTTAGCTCATTTGAAAATATGCGCTTGAGATGGATTGATCACGGGAAGTTTGAACAATCCTTCTAACTGTTCCCCTCTGCGGTTCACAATGTGTCTCACTAACACGACGAGAGTGATGGACGCACAAACAAGCCACAGATACGGTAAAGTGCAAACCAAAGCACAACAGTAGCCATCAGTACTTACCGCGAATTGGCCGCTTTGTCTTGCACGCAGCGGTCGAATTCTCTTAATCGCGAATTCAATGAGACACCGGATGGGATACCATTTAATTATGAAAGCCCAATGACATAAAAGTGGGAACTTTAACATTGCTATTTACTTGCAACTAACACTGCAAGCGTTCTTTTCTCTTCAGGTGGCATGTTCGTACAGTCTTTCCAACGGCATCGGCACTAGCTGCTCGGGCAATGTCGTCTGCTGCCGTAGACAGACTCAAAGGTTGGATCCACCCGGATCAACGCTGCATCCCGCTTGCATCATGATTTGCCGCTCACTATTTTGCCGAAATGTAAACATCGTGGACTTGCCACATGAATCTGATAAAATATCGACTTCACTGCACAGTTCATTACGCTGTGCTAGCTGTGTACCTACCACACGAACATGCCGCTTATAGCCACATTACTTCTAGCGCAATGCGGAAACCATGCAAATTGACACAACAACAAGGGAACAAGCAGCTCCTCTCTCCTATATCACGTCTCCACCACTGCGACAAAGTAACATGTTCAGCACCCTTAGGCACCAACTCACATAAGAACAAATTCTAGGCGCTGCCATGCTGTTTGGAAGAATGCGGCAGTGCCCACAATACCAAGAGAACACAAAATATTGCGCTTTCTAGTTAGTTTCGTTGTTGAAAGATGGCGCTACAATCTACTCACTTCCGCTATTTCAGCCAATGTTGTGTTCGGATTTTGATACATGGAGGCTATGGGGAGTTTTGCGACTCGTATGATTGAATAACTCTGACCACCACAAGGACGTGACGTCACTACTAACCCCATTAAATCCAACATGCCAAGGATGACATGGTGCCTTTGTCAAAGATAGGCCCTCCTATCGAAACGGCGGCCAGCCTGCCATAGGCACTTCCCCTGTTTAGGCTCATTATCACACTATGTCTCCGGTTTGTGTTTTTCACCCAATTGTTAAGGGAGAAATACTTTCATTTGGTCCTGCACTTTGGGTACCAGGTCCGTGCCTAAATGGCGGCCCCGGGTCCTGGCGGCGTTTCGGCTAGATGGACGGGTCAGAGTGGCGCATCCAGGACCGAGCTTCGCGGTGCGACCTCCCACTGTTCATCATTCCCAAGCATATATGGTGGCTGGCAATAAATGTGTTTCCAAAAAAAATTCGTAATTGATAAAGCAACGTCATCAACCCGAGAAGAAAATTGCCTACGTGTCGAAGGTTAAATACCGGTTCTACCCACCATATATATATAGTTGCGACTGCAGCCTGGGCTGCATACCCCTACTACGACATACACACACAGTACTTAATTGCTGCGGTGTGATTGGCGTCGTCTTTTCTTCTGTGCCGTTCAATATTGGTGGCTGTGCAGGCTCATTTGTATACTATAGTCTATTCGCAAAGGTGTAGCGTGAGCCGAAGCTTACGGCATGCCAAGTCACACTAGCGATAGATAGATTGATTGATACGGGGGTTTAACGTCCCAAAACCACCATATAATTGTAAAAGACGCTGTAGTGAAGGGCTCCGAAAATTTCGACCACCTGGCATTCTTTAAGGTGCATCCAAATTTGAGAACACAGGCCTACAGCATTTTCGAAAATGCAGCCGCCGCAGCCGGGATTCGATCCCGCAACCTGCGGGTCAGCAGCCGAGTACCTTAGCCACTAGACCCCCGCGACGGGGCGCTAGCTATAGATGAAAAAAAAACAGTAAAGAAAAAAACCATACTTTATGTCCTCCGAGGTTCCCAGAGTTCCACTCACTCAGCCTTCAGCACCGACTATTTCAGTATGGCTTTCGAAACATCTGCCGAATCGACACGAATATTTGGCAGTGGATGCTTAAGGACATGGGTCAGAAGCGCATAAAGCATCAGTTCGGAGCTGGCAAACTAAACTGTGCGCTACGGCCACCTAATAGACGAGAAATTGATGTCACTAGCTGGAAACAGCTAATCTCCACTAGGTAAGCGTTTGCACCGATGTTATGTCTGTGCGTGCGCACATTCCATGCGACCTGACGATGTACGTGATTGGGACTGCGTGCATGCTCAGTACCACCACCACAACGTCGTATGTACGTAAGTTGCTTGGGTAACCAGATACAAACTTTCCAATGGCTCATACGCATTGCAGAAGATTTGCCAATCAGTAAGTGAATTTTCTGTTTAAGTTCATCGTAACGTTACTAGATGCGGAAATTCAGATGCACTGATCTGAATAACAAGTCATTGCCTGCCAAATTTAGAACGTCTATTTTCATTTTGTCTATGTGATAAATCCTCAGTTACGAAGAAACCATCCCGTGCCTCTATCTTGAGTATTGGCCCCGAACGAAAGAACAACTAGTTCAGTTACTTCCTGGTCCACCCTTCGTAGAGGTGGAGCTATGGCATTTTATTTTACGGGATCCTGAAACAGTGCATGTTAGAAAAAAGTAGTTGATTGTTTCCTCTCCAGAAGAATGATAAAAAATACCTGTTCTGCCCCTATGTTCTTTTTACTTCACGTGCCTTTATTCTCAATCGCGAAGGCGACGAGACAGAAGAAGTTCGTGTGCTCTGATGTATTTTTTGAAACTTGGTGGTCACGATTCCACTGCCCACAGATCTTGTTCGTTCAAGCGCTGCTAGAACCACTGAACGTCAAAATCAAACATATTTTCACAACAAGAGACGTTAACTTAGGTCTTAAGATAGAATTTGAGAATATTTATCCCTCTAACGCAAAGCAAATGCCATTTCAATATTTAAATGATCGGCTGCAGGATTACTTGGCGCATGTGAACTTGAACAACATAATTGCAACCGATGCATCCGTATCAAATGAAAAGGCTGGGGCAGGTATCTTCTCACGTTCCCTTGACTGGTCCTTTTCGGTTAGACTCCCAGATTACACACCAATATTCATGGCAGAATTATTTGCTATTGTACTGGCACTACGGAAACTTCCTTTGGGCGAATCGGAAGCAGTCGTAATTACAGATTCTTTTTCAGTATGTGCTGCTCTGTCTTCAGGAGCCAACTTAACACTTATGCACATGTTTCGACATCTCATACCGACAAACGTGAAAAAACTGCAGCTCTTATGGGTACCAGGTCATCGTGGCATATATCTCAATGAGATGGCGGATGCACTAGCCACAGTATCTCTTAGCGGTCCCATTATCCCGGTTTTGCCTGATACGGCTTACGCGACAGCAATAAGGTTTAGAAACCTCTGTTTGCGTGAATACGACTGCTACTCATTGGATAAATATCGAGATTTCGCACATTTAAGATGCCGCTGGAATAGACAGTGGTGTGCAACACGGCACTTGGAAGTTACTTTTACAAGATTGCGTTGCAGAATTCCTCAACTGAATTATTATTTGCATAAAGTTGGTCTAAAGGCGTCACCTTTATGTCAGACTTGCGAAACAATGGAAACGATAGATCACTTCCTTTTGTTCTGTCGCCGGTATTCTCATCAGCGGAAAAGATACCTGAAAGCTCCACTTGAAAAATTGGGATTAGAATTAAATGTGGCAGTAATTTTGTCGTTTGGCAGCATTAAATTCGGTTATAGCCACAGGGACGTCTGCTCTGCGGTATTTCAATACATAATTGAAACAAAGCGATTGCCATGTTAATATGCCTATATATATATATATATATATATATATATATATATATATATATATATATAATATATATATATATATATATATATATATATATATATATATATATAATATATATATATATACATCACTTTAGACCCACCATTACCTCTGTCTCAAATCGCATCTGATGGCCTGCATCGTTCCCTGCTCAGATATACTCCTTTTTCGATTTTCGGCTTTTCTTTCTATATTTTTTTTTCAGCCCAAAATTACGTTTTCTTTGAAAAACCATTAGCCTTTTAGTTAAGATCCTGCCGCCCGGCTCTTGGCCGATCCCCCTTTGTGGGTGTGCGCCAGAGTGTCAAGGATCATCATCATCATCATCATCATCATCTCTGATGCGCGGTCGTTCGTTCCGCACTGCAGAACAAAGGCTACATCGCAGACGCCTCCTTTTGAATCTACTCTATCGCCAATAGTACGCATAGAAACGCGACTGAAGTATGCCCAGAGTTGAATCCACCGAGGGCATCGCTGCCAAGCCCGACTTGTCGCCAGCCGCATGTGTGGTCAGCAGGAGCTCATCCCCGAGCCTCATGTCGCGGCATCGCCAACCTTCGGACGTGGTCATTCCACAAACCGCATCGACGGTGAGCAGACACGATCTCGTGAATCGGCGCCAACGCGTACCTGGATCTAAGGCCACCAAGTCGCCGTCTGACTCCAAGTCTCCTCCGGACGCGGCTGTCAAGAGAAGCAGGAACATCGCTGGCCCTGCTTCCTCTGCTAGCCATGTACATAGCCCCGCGAAAGCACAGAGAGGCGCCGTGCCTGCCTCTACAACGTGCAGCAGGTACGCTTCTCGCATCATATCTTCCGCCCCGCAATCATGGAGGCGGTGGTGGCGCCAATCGCGCCAAGTCCCCGATGAAGCCAACAGCAAAGGCCTGTGGCGTGGCAGCTCGCGGCCCACACGAGCCGCCCCGCATGCCAGTTTCGTTAGACAGTACCGAGAAAAAGTCTGAGGATGAAGGCAAGGTCAATGATAGTGTCGAAGATGTGCGTCTATCGAGGCCACAGGGAACACGGGCGAGCATTTCCATTGTAGCCAAGAGCAGCCCGTACGAGTCGAGCCTCAACGCGACACATCAGAGGCCTTCGTCGGGACAGACCATGCTGAGCGAGGAGGTCTTGGAACGAATGCACTCCCTGGTACGTGTGCCACTGGTGCCATTTTCTTTTTACTTTGACGTCGAGGCAAGTTTATAGAGCTACATTTGCTCACCGGCTTTTTAGCCAGTACTAAAACTGCTGAGGGCAAAAATACAGGTATGAATCAAAGAGGAGTTGACTGACATGTGAAAAGTAAGGAAGATGACGAAATTAGCCGATTTGTTGCATTCTGAAAGTGAATGTAAATTAGAAATTAACAATTAGTTACAATTTTTTTCTGCAGAGTCTGAGGATAAGCGTCGATGGAAATATGATTAGTATTGAAGCGAAGCCTAACGACTCTGGTTATTGCCACCATGCATGGCAACACTATGTTGTTGGTGTGTACTTCATCCAGGGTACACTTTCTTCGTTCCATTCTGTTTTAAGGCATAAACCCAGTTTTCCTTGAGCAAGACAAAGGTGTCATGACTCCATTGAGAACACCAAGTGAGGTAACGTAAAAGCGGTGCGTACGCATTGATATTAGAAGACTAAGGAGGGCGAGTCGAATACCGACTTTACAGAACATGGTCTCCAAACGTCTTCGGTTCATCGGCTTGTCTCTACACCTTACCGGAACGCATTAGAACTGGGCATTACAAAACAATTATTTTTTGCTATGGCTACATCTGTATTCTATGTTTCTTGATGTGCGCATCTGTCATATGTGTATTATAGCCAATAGAAGAACATTCCAGAAAACATCACATTCATGTCGATCCAGTTTGGGACAGACATTTAGTATGATCAAAGAACACCTACCAGTTTAGAGAACGGAAACGGTACCTTTGGGCTGTTGAATCAAAATAACATGCAATTATGTATTGGCGGAGTACTGAACTGCAATACCGCGAGGCGAGATGGCGCTGGTAGTACTGTCATCATCAATAAAGATACGCATTTTTTTGCTGCAGCTAATGCAGGTGGGGGTCTCGCGGCTGGTTCGCACTGCTCGCTTTCTCTGTGTGTTTTTTTGTTTTCGTTCCTAAATCGCGCTTCGCGTCTGTAATTATTGCCAGGTGACCTAGCTGGCCTCGCCTGGCAAAAACAACGTCAATCGAGTAAGGTTTGCATCGTTTATTACGAGTGTTCAAGCCGGTACAACCAATGTATACGGTCGGGTCCGAACAAAACAAGTCACTCATACAAATCGAAGCCCATGTGTAAACACTCGTGAAAGCTAACAAGCACATGCATATCATTGAACATTGAGATCGCTGAATGAACGTCGCTCTCATTGTATTGCGGCGTTCGAGTTTCAATAGCGTGGCTTCAGGACAAGGGTCCGATTCTGCCGTCAGATGCGGCGCTTGCCCTGTAGTGTTCATCTTGAAGTGCATTGAATGCATGATGTGGAATCGGGAAGGAAGCCTGCACATTGCCGATAGATAGCTCGCACAGTGAGAGCATTGTGGTTTTGCTAAATTTGTTAAATAAGCAATTGCGGATGCGTGTAGTTCTGAATTTTTCTCGCTCTACAATACTACATTGAGTACTTCACAATTGTGCGATGTCGCGTCGTGACGACAGGGCAAGCACTAGTTTTAATTCTCAGCGGTGAGCCCATATCATAGGCAATATGTATTCAGGTGATGGGCCTAAAAAGTATTTCAGACTTGCTACACTCATTGTAAGAGTTAACTTACACTGCTACTACAGCTAGAATTTCTCGTCGCAGGTAATGACCGGTCTGCTGAGTATGCAGCGAACATGTATGCTTAAGGAACAGTTCTGAGGGCTGTGCTTACAGATCGAAAATGTTCAATTATAAGAAAATAAGCTTTAGGCATGCATTGTACAATTTAGTTGTTTGTACATCATTGTTGGTGCTCTTACTGTACACTATCTGCTCAGCTCTGAGCACAATCTCTTTTTCGCATAGACATATCGATGAAACTTCAGCGCTCTCTTGCAAGCAAGCACTCCTGAAATCAATCGGTGGTACATGATGTGAATCTGTCTAAATACTGGATCAATAAAGGTCAGATTTATTACACACTTGTCCTTGTGTTTACTTTATCAGTATACTTGTGCTTGAAAGCTGAAGTTTTCTTTTCTCCCTGCTACTTTTAGAGGTTAGGACTTGAAATATATACTATCTTGCAGTGTGGCTGTGGATAAGTCAAGATCATGTATCTTTCAACTACCTGTGCGATTTCCTGGATTTTTTTAATGACGGTAGTGCACAGAATTTCACATCATAGTGGTAGACACTATAGTTATGACAACTTAATTTAAGCAGAAGCAGATGTACTCAAAAAATCTGGAACGTTTGTCTGCTATACGCGGAAAAAAAACAGCACCACATCCAATGAACACAATCTTGCTCTTCACGAAAGCATTAACGTCTTTGAGGAAGCTGTACTGCAAGTGCTCATAACCTTTATGATTTATTATTTCAGGAGCAATGTAAAACAATTGAGTGCAGCCTTCTTGTAAACTTGTATGAGCTAAACACAGTTAATTAAGACAAAACAGTTCTGCCTTTTGGTTGCAAACTGTCACAAGGCCTACCTAAATGTCGGAAAGCCTGTTTATGCCCCCCACGACGGGGGTGTTCATTTTATAATAATATTAATAATTTCTGGTGATTCACATGCCAACTATGAATTGATCGCGAGTCGTATAGTGGTGAGCAAATTTAGATTGATTCTGGCTTCCAGGGGTTAAAACAAATGACATCGTAGCCTCGCAGGAGACAAGACTGCTTGTCGAAACATTCGCTCTGACACCTCATGTTCATAGATGTTTCATATTTTCAAGCTTCCATCTTTTAAGGGTCAGTTTAGTTCGCCTGCACCAATGGTAACTGGTTCACAGCTGTGCATGAGAAGTTCAGAACTTGTGCGGCACGAGTTCAGCAGTGCGGCATCACAAGTGAATGACAAGGTGCCGACAAGGTGGAATCCTTATTTTTGTTCAATTAATTTTATGAGGTGTAAACATCTTGGCAAAACACGCAGCGTTTCTAGAGGTGGGTACGATACCTACGTCTAATGCTACGTTCTTTGTTAAGCTGTGCGTGCGGCTGAATCAAACAAGCGCTGTCAGAGTAGGAGATATAAGAAAATCATGAACTATTTTTGGTGCTGTACCTCTCCTGCGCTTTTTGAAATAAATGGCACAGTTTAGAAGATGTCATTGCTGCACCACTGAAACGAATGGTGAGCGAGGTGCAGCACTTTGTAAAATGGATCATGTGGTGCAGGCAAATCGAACAAACGCTTAAGCACACAAGCATCTTAGAATTGCACCCGCATCGAAATATGGCCACTGTGGCTGGGATCAAACCTGTGTTGTTGAGCTCAGCAGCGCCACACAATTCAACTAATAGTGTTACAGTTGCAACGTTATCGAAGTGTAGATTTCGTTCCACGGTAGAGAGCCAGTGCTAGTGGCCAATCTAAAGCACCCCTTCACGATATGCGCGGAAAAACATTCACAAATACAGCATTGCATGTGTGAGGTTCTAGATGACTTGTAGTGGACATTAAGATGTTTCAACGTGCTTGCAGAGTGGACATTCGGCGGTAGTCATCTTGTCGTTGCTTGGCAGTCTGGAAAATGAAGTAACATCACCAGATATCAAATGCCTGAAATTTTCCAAAGTAAACAAACAAACTTGGTTAACTAGTAAACAACAGTATTTTATACATATATGTAATGGTACCTCACAACAGGTGTATCACTCAGGGCTGCTTTTTACAAGCTATATCATGTTGGAGGTTCCTTGCCCATTGTACACAGATGCTGCTGCGTCAGGTGGCCCAGGTGGCAGAAAAAAGTATTTTTGATTTATGTGACACTTTCTTTGTCGCACTATAACAAAATCACGCCCACTATTATGTGATGTTTCTCAAACGCGACTGCGGTAAACGATCATCTCGTAGGTTTTTTGCACTAATATATGGGCTAGCTACTAAGACAGATGCGAGGCGACAGTGATTTATTTGCCTTCTTTCATCTCAACGGCCAGCTTGTCGAAGCCCGGGAATTACGGGACTCACCGTCCCGTAATTCCCGGGCTTGCAACGGGTGTTCATACGATGAAAGCTTCAACGGTCGCTTCGTTCCCCGGAAGTCACTTGAATTCCCTTCGCGAAATCATTTGAACGAGTCAAAATAAACAGAACGAGACAGAGTGTGCCGTTCAGCAGAGGCTCGAAATATTTAAAGCGAAACGAAATAGCCAGAGACACATAAGAACGTACCGCGAGCCGTTACCTGCCGTCGCAGCCGTTGGCCGCCGTATATTTTGAAAAGAGCATATTGATGTCAATAGGCTGCTGCTGACCTCGAGTCAGATTGAGCAAAAACTATTACAGAAAATTGATGACGCAGCATACGTTTAAGAAAAACTACTTGATATAAGAACAGGGTGTTTTTTATGCGTAAGGAAACACAAAGATGTAGTGTTTGATCGTTTTAAATTTGAAACTTGGCCCCGACGAGGGCGACCCTACAAGAAAGTGCAATAGCGCTTGTGGCGAGAGAGGTTAGTGGATCCACTCTGGGTGTTTGAAGCAGAAACGCTTCACTGTTGATTTTTCGCACCCTACAGGCAATCACTTGAACTGTGAGTTTCCGGGGCGTAGTAGCTGGTAAGATGGAACTGGTTCAACACCGAATTAGGACCAAATGACATGAAATAGTTTGTGTGGATGGAGCCAACGGATTATGCAAGAATTCAGCACCGTTCATAAGAAATGGCAACAGTGTTTAGGGATAAGGTACTATAGATAGTACTGCAACTGTAGTATGCCTAAAGGATGCGGACACCATCCACGAAAGTGTCCAGGGAGTCAGGATTATTGCTTAATTCGGTAAGGTGCCAGTCTATTTAGCGTAGAGAAATCAGCGCTGATGGCGTCTTGTGGTCAACGGTGTGCGCGACACCCGACGCTCATCTGAGTGGGTCACGATCTCTTTACTACCTACGCAGGCAATGGAAGGTGCCCACCAAACAAAGGCGAACAGCCTGTGGACTGAAGCTCGGTGGAATGCGCTCGCCGCGTGTGCAGTTGTCGCCGTCATTCTGATCGTAATCCCGCTAGTGCTGCTGCTGTTCAGGCACCGACTTTCGCTAGCCCAGATGCCCAGGAACGAATCACCTTGCAAAAGCGCTGGTTGCCAGCATCTGGTGAGCGAGGTCATCAACCGCCTCAACACGAGCGTCGACCCTTGCGACGACATTGAGGCGCACGTGTGCGGTGCGATAAAGTGGGAGAACGGCCTGATCACCGACACGGCTTCGAAGATGATGCTAAAGTGGATGAGACGGGGCGCACAGTACCTGGAGTCTAAGAGCAAGCGAGAAGGTAAAAAAAGAAGTATGGTTTACCCCTTCATCATAAGAATTGGTATAACATGAAAGTGCAGCATAAAAACTCGCCCAAGTGTTTGTTCTCCTAAGAAGAAGTTGGATGTTTACTGTACATTGATGTAAGAGAGACTGTACAATGTGCCTTGATGTATTATAGCTAAAGCACCGTTTAACGCGAGCGCACCCGCATTGACGTTTAATGATAAATCTCCGCCGGCCGAAAGCCATCGGTTCGACTTCTGTTGACGGGACTTTCATTGGGATAGCAATTATATAGACACTTTCGGCTAGATTTTGCCAATAGCGTCGGCATCACTCACTGTATATGTACACGTATTTATTTGTGTTTCCTTTGTGATCGTACATATTTTTTCGACGTCATTTTCGTGACAGAAATGCATAAGTGAAATCTTAGTGCTTCCCTGCATAACACAATTTCGTGTTCGAAACTATGAAGTGATTGTTGTAGATTCAAATCCTGCGCCTGACTCAGTGAAACCTAAGAAAGTGCGTAGCCCAGGTATCCAGCGATGCCCCTTCGCACAGTTCGCACTACTCCGTCCAACAAACCGGCAATGGCGTCAATGTTTGAGTTAAGCATGTAGGGTTTTCAGGGTACGAGCAGAATCTTGCTAGGAAATTCAGATACCTCCATGTACGACATTCGCCCTACTTCTCTGCTGCGTGTTATGGACTTGATGCTTGCTTTGGCATTAAAGATACCTGTTGTGTGCAGCGAGTTCGGCGAGGTTGCTTCTTCTTTAGATGGGGCACCAGAAAGGTGTCTCTTGAAGGAGCAATCACGCGCTTGGCGGGACAGTGGCGCCCTCTCGAGTTGTGCGTGTCAACTGTATGTTTCTGAAGTGGATTCAATGATTTCAAGTGCAAATAGTTCTTAGTTATTTTTGTTGATTGTATTACATTAGACTTTGTTCATTTATTTGATTATCTTATTACCATTGCTAGATTTTTTGAGGGCCGGTATATGTACCGCTTTATTTTCAGCGTGACCTCGCCACATGTGCAAGACGGATGACAGGCCGGGCCATTGAAGTGCCTCACACTTAAAAGCTTGAGGCTACCCTAATCCTTCATATAGGTGTCTGGAAGCGGTACTCGAACGTCAATATTTCTGTGCCTTAATGTATTCCTTCGACTTAAATTCGTGTTGCGCGTGCTGCCGAAGTGGATCTCGGAGGCCACGTGGAAACAAGCGCGCGGCGGAGATATACGTCACAAGCTACCGCTATGGCACCCGCTGCTCAGAAGAAAGCAATGATTCTTTAAATGAATTCATTATTTCAACTTTTATCATTTATCTTGACAGTTAATTGACCCCTATAGCTAATGCGCCGATATCACATGCGTCTAACACGGCTCGTACGTTTTACAAAACCAATCAATTTACATAGTTCGATGACGCCGCATATGCATTATGTCGTGTTTGTTTGTGTTCTGCACTGATGTATGGTATAAGGTCGTTTTTAGTACCGCGTTACTAGTGATACATTAGATACGGCTAGTGATATCACCGTTTGTAAAATAAATTGATAAACATATGCGTGCCTGCTTTTCTCTACCGCACGTGCTGTGATTGCGTCGTGTGTTCAGAGAGCGCGGCGATCTCACTTCAGACCCCAGATGTCGCACAACTTCATTCCGTGCGAAGCCAAGGCCACATGCGGACTGCGCGTTTGACGCCCTTGGAATAAGTGCTCCGTTCAATACGCTTACTCATTATCGAGATTGGTTTGGTTTGGAAAAACTTTATTCTGAAAGTCCGAAGGTATGCCCCCTAACACACGGTGGGGTGTTCCCGCGACGGTACAGTAAGGCCGAGACCTAGCACCGCAACGCGGGTTCTTGCACAGCCCAGAGTTTTGATGCCATGTCAGTACTCAGGAGAGCGGAGTCCCACTTGCTAGACGATGCTGTATCGGTGCCGCGTACCGAAGGGCACTGTCAGAGCATGTGCAGTAAGTTCCTATTTCTCTATGGTAAGGAGGCTAAACCGCCACATTTTGTACACAAGTTAATTAAATTAACGTGTGCGTTTATAAAAAACCGCTAACAATTTAGAGTATTTGATACTCTGCTAAGAGAGAGTATGAAGCCGGCCCGTAGCGGATATAACCTGAAACCTGTGTGTAAACAGAAAGGGGTTAACGACTTAGAGTACTCGGTACTATACTACGCGAGAGCTGACAGCCGTCCCTTGGTTCACACTAAGGTAGGCGAGACAAATCTGTGTGTTTAGAAGAAGTGGGTAGCGATTTAGAGTACTAGGTACTCTACTATGAAGAGCGTAAAGCCGGCCCGTGAGGAGCAGAAATCAGTCAACAGTGATAAAACTTGTAGTGAAAGGCATGTCAACAACGCTTAAGCCTTCCAGATACCTCACATTCCCACACAGCTTTTCGTTTGAGTCTCTGGTCTTAGTACGGCAACTTGAACGTCTCGCTACATTTTGTCATTAATTCTAACGTCCCTGCTGGATCAAATGAAATGTTTGATGTGGTAGCGACGAACATTTAACTCATAGTATTCGTAGCCCTAACATTCGCCTCCAAAAAGTAGTTAATACTTGAAATGAAAGCAGCCACCACGACTGTCTATTACATATGTGAAAGACTGGCCCACTGATCTGAAGTCAGCAGAAGTCATAGGACGTGCCACGGTGCTGTGGGTGGTACGGTCTTTTTTTTGGAAATAAATATGAAATATTAGGCGCTGAATTATCTCTGACCACGCATGTTGCGCAGCTGCCTTCTCCTTGTACTCCGCGTGCTTGGCACCGGCCGAGGAGTGCCTGTCCCAACTCAAGGCGTTCATGAAGGGCCGAGGCATGATGTGGCCCCAGTACGGGGCGGACAATAGCCAGCACGCGGCGTACGTGATGCTCGATCTGCTCATCAACTGGGGCGTACCGTTTTGGTTCGAGATGAGCTTGAGGCAGCTGCCAAACGACGTGAGGTAGGCTGTTACTACTGTCTAAACGAATTATAAATGTCTTTGCAGATGTGTGAAAGGCTCTTCACGACCATCAGGTTTCATAACCGTAACATATCAGAGAAAATAAGAGATAACCACACCCACCGAGAAACAATACCAAACTTTTAACGCACGAATAACAACCGCCATGAAAGAGTGGGGCCAAAACGTTTAAAACATTGAAATATGTTTAAAACATAAACATGTTTAAAACATTAAAAATAATGTTGGCCTTGTTCACAGTAGCCTTGTTCACAGTAGGATGGCCCAGCAAAGTGAGCCCATGTCTGACGTAAAACGTTGCCGAGCCACCTGGCGTGCGCTAGTGGCAGACTAAAGTACCAACCACTGGCACGCATATGCACGCGCCTACGCGTCAAAAGCGTCTATTCGCGCCTGTGGAGGGAAAGGGCGCGCAACTACTGGCACGCGTCGACCGCGTTCACGCCCACACTACAGTACCCACGCGTCCAAGGCCGATGCACAATGTTGCTTGATCTTTTGGCTTAGAACTCTCCAAGTTCAGCACAGAACGGCACGTTCTCAACTGGAGCGGGTTTGTATGTTTTAGAGAATATAAGAGCACGTTAATCAGTTGATAGTGCTTCACCCACCACTGTTTAGACTATTTTAGAAGTAAGTGACATCCCAATGTCCAAAGTAACTACATCGGTATGCACCAGAAATCAACATCGGTGCGTGCGAGGCTCCCGCGAATGAAAATTCGCGTCTAGGATACTGTACGTCTATGATAGACGTGTGCAGGGTTTTCCTGAAGGGGGGGGGGGGCGAACGTTTGTCGCAGTGCCCCTTCCCTCTTCCTATAACAGGGAGGGGCTGACTTAGCGTCCCCTCGCTACTATGTTAATATATGAAAGTGATATTAAGCCCCCCACCCGTCCCCCATCCTCTCTTCGGTGAATGAGGCGGCGGCTGCCCTCCTAACCAGATTTATGACAAACCAGACACAACTGTTCATGACAAACCAGACACAACAAGTGACAAACCAGACACAACTGTTCATGAAGTCACAGATATTGGTCATAATATTGGAACTGAACCCTGTATGGAAAACTTATGGACGTTGTTTTAGTCACAGTATTCTCTAAAGTGACAAACCGCACTGGACTGTTCATAAAGTCCCAGATATTGGTCATAATATTGGAACTGAACCCTGTATAAAAGACTTCTGGACGTCGTCTTTAATCAAAGTATTCTCTAAAGCGACAAATCACACACAACTGTTCATGAAGTCACAGATATCGGTCATACTATTGGAACTGATCACTGTATGGATTACTTCTGGACGTTGATTTTAATCAAAGTATTCTCTAAAGTGACAAGCCACACAGCACTGTTCATGAAGTCACAGATAGTGGTCATAATATTGAAACTGAACCCTGTATGGAAAACCTATGGACGTTCTTTTTAGTCACAGTATTCCCTTAAGTGACAAACTGCACTCAACTGTTCATGACCTCACAGATATCGGTCATAATATTGGAACTGAACCCTGTATGGAAGACTTCTGGACGTCGTCTTTAATCAAAGTAATCTATAAAGCGACAAATCACACACAACTGTTCATGAAGTCTTAGATATCGGTCATAATATTGGAACTGATGCCTGCATGGAATACTTCTGGACGTTGTGTTTGTCACAGTATTCTCTAATGTGATAAACCGCACTCGACTGTTCATGAAGTCACAGCCATCGGTCATATTATTTGAACTGAACCCTGTAGGAAGACTTCTGGATGTTGTCTTTAGTCAAAGTATTCTCTAAAGCGACAAATCATACACAACTGTTCAATATTTCAAAGATATCGGTCATTATGTTGGAACAGTACCCTGTATGGAAGACTTCTGGATGTTGTTTTTAGTCACAGTATTCTCTAAAGTGACAAACCGCACTCGACTGTTCATGAAGTCACAAATATTGGTCATAATATTAGAACTGAAGCCTTTATGGAAGACTTTGGACGTCGTCTTTAATCGAAGTATTCTCTAAAGTGACAAATCTCACACAACTGTTCATGAAGTCACCGATATCGGTCATATTATTGGAACTTATCCCTGTATGAAATACCTCTGGACGATGTCCTTAATCAAAGTATTCTCTAAAGGGACAAACCACACTCAACTGTTCATGAAGTCACAGATATCGGTCATAATATCGTAACTTAACCTTGTATGGAAGACTTCGGGATGTTGTCTTTAGTCAAAGTATTCTCTAAAGTGACAAATCACACATAACTGTTCATGACGTCCTTGATATTGGTCATACTATTGGAACTGAACCCTGTATGGCAGACTTCTGGACGTCGTCATTAATCAAAGTATTCTCTAAAGCGACAAATCACACACAACTGTTCATGAAGTCACAGATATCGGTCATAATATTGGAACTGAACCCTGTATGGAAGACTTGTGGACGTCGTCTTTAATCAAAGTATTCTCTAAAGCGACAAATCACACACAACTGTTCATAAAGTCCCAGATATCGGTCACAATATTGGAACTGATCCCTGTAAGGAATACTTCTGGACGTTGTTTTTAGTCACAGTATTCTCTAGAGTGACAAACCGCACTCGACTGTTCATGAAGTCACAGATATCGGTCATAATATTGGAACTGAACCCTGTATGGAAGACTTCTGGACGTTGTTTTTAGTCACAGTATTCTCTAAAACAACAAACCGCACTCGACTGTCCATGGAGTCACAGATATTGGTCATAATATTAGAACTGTACCCTGTATGGAAGACTTCTGGATGTCGTATTTAATCAAAGTATTCTCGAAAGCGACAAATCACACACAACTGTTCATGAAGTCACAGATATCGGTCATAATATTGGAACTGATCCCTGTATGGATTACTTCTGGACGTTGTCTTTAATCAAAGTATTCTCTAAAGTGACAAGCCACACACAACTGTTCATGAAGTCACAGATATTGGTCATAACATTGGAACTGAACCCTGTATGGAAAACTTATGGACGTTGTTTTTAGTCACAGTATTCTCTAAAGTGACACACCGCACTCAACTGTTCATGAAGTCACAGATATCGGTCATAATATTGAACGGAACGCAGGCAAGCTGCGTCACAGCGATTTACTCCTCGACCACCATCGCCCAGTTTTTATCAACCGACGAGGTTTACTTCGCCGGGCACGACTAGGCGCGACACCCGTACTTGCTACAACTGCGGGCTACCTGGACACATCGCTAGGTACTGCTATCGTCGCCAGCAGCGAGCTCCACGATTCAACGTGTACACGCCCTATGTACCTGCTGGCGAGTCTCGACCATTTCAGGGCTCTTTCCAACAGCAACACGCAGCACGTGCTGACTCGCCTTGCTCCGGCCGCAGCGTTACCCCACCACCCGCACGCCAACAGCGATCCCCGTCTCCGCGTCGCCGCTCGGGGACGCCACCACCACTGGGAAACTAACTGGTGCGACCAATGGGGGCGAGGCCGCAAAATCATCTTCCGCAAGACCCCCTTGTGTTGTAATGGTTGAGAACAAAGTGAGTGTTTTTGTAGACAATGTGAGTACTGTTGCACTAGTTGATACCGGTGCTGCCGTTTCCATAATGAGCATGTCTTTTAAAAATCACCTAGGGACGAAAGTAATGTTTGCTTGGAATCGGAGTGCTACGTTCCGCGGCGTAGGGGGAGAAACGTTGAGCCCGGTTGGAGTTTGTTCTGTTTTACTTTCTATAGGACATCAAACGTTTCGAGCTGAACTAACGGTGCTTGCACGAGCGACCCATGACGTCATTCTAGGTATAGATTTTTTGCGGGAATGTGGTGCAACTCTAGATTGTGGTAGTGGTGGGATTATTTTTCGTCCCGTGTTGCCACCTCCATTGACAAAAGATACCGTTGATGACTGCTTGCAAGTGTTTTCCGTGTCTGAAGACGTCTGCTTGGCCCCACATATCGCAATGTTTGTGCGTGTAAACTCTTCGCGTTCTTGTGCGGGTACTTACTATGGTTTAGCCGAGCCGAACTTCAGTAACGCCCTTAAGAAAAACGTTATTGTGCCTCGTTGCCTCGTGGTCATCGTCGATGGTTGTGCCGATTTGTGGACTGTGAACGTTTCCGCGCAGCCCATATATCTGCCTGCAGGACTTAAATTGGCAAGCTTTCAAGAGCAAAGTACTCTTACCATACGGTCACTCCAACTGTCGGTGGATGTAAAGAAACCCCCCGCCAACTCGTACCGCGACTATTCTGCCCGCATTGACCGTATGATTAACAAGTCACTTCCATCAACTGAACGGTCGCTGCTGCAGGAGGTGATCACACGCTACGCCTCAGTCTTTGACTCTGCCCAAGACGAGACATCTACCGTTACGCCACCGTCTTCACGTACGCAACACCGCATCTATACAGGCCAAGCGCCACCAATACGCCAGAAGCCCTATCGTGTCTCACCTTCCGAAAGGAAAGTCATCGCTGAGCAAGTTGAAGACATGCTAAAGAAGGGCGTCATACAAGAATCGTGTAGTCCATGGGCAGCTCCTGTCATTCTAGTGAGGAAAAAGGATAATTCATGGAGATTGTGCGTAGACTATCGTCGCCTAAATGCCATCACAAAAAAAGACGTCTACCCTTTGCCACGTATAGATGACGCCGTGGACTGCTTGCATTTTGCCTCCTATTTTTCTTCTGTTGACTTGCGTTCTGGGTATTGGCAAATTCCTATGCATCCCTCAGATAAAGAGAAGACGGCCTTCGTAACACCAGACGGTCTCTTTGAGTTCAACGTTATGCCCTTTGGTTTGTGCAATGCTCCAGCGACATTCGAGAGATTTATGGATACAGTACTCCGTGGACTAAAATAGGAAATTTGCATGTGCTATTTAGATGACGTGTTTATCTACGGCAAGACTTTTCAAGAGCATAACCACCGCTTGTCGCTTGTGTTTGAATGCTTACGCGAAGCTGGCCTTGTTTTAAACTCAAAGAAGTGTCATTTTGGAGAACGTCAAGCCCTCGTATTGGGCTTTCTCGTTATAAAGAAGGCGTGCGACCAGACCCACAGAAGACCGCAGTGGTTCGCAACTTTGAACCACCACGAACAGTGAAGGACCTGCGAAGTTTTCTGGGTCTGTGCTCATATTTCCGCCGATTTATTAAGAACTTCGCACAACTTGCCTCCCCACTGACGTCCCTTCTTCATAAAGACACACCGTACTT
This sequence comes from Rhipicephalus annulatus, assembly GCA_013436015.1. Taxonomy (NCBI): domain Eukaryota; kingdom Metazoa; phylum Arthropoda; class Arachnida; order Ixodida; family Ixodidae; genus Rhipicephalus; species Rhipicephalus annulatus. Next base: position 32,447 of record WOVY01002217.1, on the reverse strand, counting down.
GTGGGATGATAAATGTGAGGCTGCATTTCAACAGCTGAAGTTTTTATTGACTTCAGGACCCATCCTAAAGCATTTTGATCCTGATGCTTTGACTGAACTTCATACTGATGCTAGTGGGCTAGGGGTTGGTGCTGTGCTGGTCCAACTCTGCAACAGTCGCCAGCACGTCGTAGCATATGCCAGTCGGACACTCACCAGAGCAGAGACGAACTACACCGTCACCGAGCTCGAGTGCTTAGCAGTCGTCTTCGCCATTCAGAAGTTCCGACCGTATCTACTTGGCCGCCAGTTCACAATAGTGACCGATCACCACTCACTATGCTGGCTTGTGGGACTTCGTGACCCGTCTGGCCGGCTGGCTCGTTGGGCGTTGCGCCTCCAAGAGTACAGCTTTTCTGTTACCTATAAGAGCGGACGATGTCACACAGATGCCGACTGCTTATCCCGCCTTCCTTCAGTACACACCAATGCTGACGACAATGACATTGATGACTATTTAGTTTCTGTCTCGTCCGACTTCCCAGATACCAGCAGCTTCAAACGTGAGCAGCAGCGCGACCCTACTCTGAAACCTTTTCTCGAAGCTGCACATAACTCCGTCGACAAGCACTTTAAAATTTCAAATAGCTTGCTGTATAAAAGAAACTATTCAGCCGATGGCCTCCCGTTGCTTCTGGTGGTGCCGGAAAGCCTGCGCCAGGTCGTCCTTCGTTCTGCGCACGATGACATAACATCCGGTCATCTCGGTTTCACACGTACGCTGCATCGATTACGTGAGAGGTTCTACTGGCCGAAAATGTGGAAGACCACAAAACAGTACGTCACCAGCTGCGCTATATGTCAGCGCCACAAGCCATCCACCACTGCCCCGGCGGGTTATTTGCAGCCCATTCCTCCACCGACATCTCCTTTTGAAAAAGTCGGCATTGACTTGCTCGGACCCCTTCCTAAGACCCCATCGGGCCACCGATATGTTATAGTGTGCGTGGATTACTTAACGCGTTATACGGAAACGGACGCACTGACATCGGCAACAGCAGCCGCTGTTTCTTCTTTTCTGTTACAACGGGTCATACTGCGTCACGGTGCTCCACGGGTGGTCATCAGTGACCGTGGACGACAATTTATGGCCGATGTGGTTGAAGAACTTTTGCGCCTCTGTGGCTCCTCTTATCGCGACTCCACCCCTTACCATCCGCAAACTAACGGTCTCACTGAGAGAACGAATCGAACTCTCACGAATATGTTATCGATGTACGTTGATGCTGACCACAGGAACTGGGACGCCGTCTTACCGTTTGTTACTTACGCGTACAACACCGCCAAGCATGAAGTGACTGGACATTCACCCTTCTTTCTGCTTTACGCACGAAATCCAAAGAGTTTTCTGGACACTCTATTACCTTTCTCGCATCAGGAAGATCTGTCCATCGCTCAGACGTTGTGTCGCGCTGAAGAAGCACGTCAACTAGCGCGCCTTCGAACATTGTCTTCGCAAGAACACAGCAAGAGTCGCTACGATGCCAAGCATATCCCCGTAGAGTTTTCTCCTGGTTACTACGTGTGGCTGTGGACTCCTGTTCGTAGAAAAGGATTGTACCGGAAGTTTTTAGCAAACTATTCCGGCCCATTCGTGATAGTCACTCGTCTCAGTGACGTGAATTACGTTGTCGCCCGAGTCACAGCAAATAACCGGCGTTCGCGCACTACGCAAGTTGTTCACGTAGCCCGCCTCAAACAGTACCATCATAGGCATATTTAACTCGCTCGGCGAGCTTTGTCTGCCGCCGGGGGAAATGAAACGAAGATGCGCGAGCCTACGGGGCGCGGAAGAAGAAGAAGAGTAGTGGAGCGGCGCCTGGACTGTGTGCTTGGGTGGAAGCGTTCTTGGCCTGTTTCAGAAGTACGCTGCTATTTCACAACGCCTTTTCACCTCATCTGTAAATCAACACAGTCACTCGTAACAATATTGAAACTGAACCATGTATGGAAGACTTGTGGACGTCGTCTTTAATCAAAGTATTCTCTAAAGTGACAAATCACCCTATCGGAAAAATTGCCATGGTGGATACTGGAAAACATGGTGGGCGTAGTGGAAATAATAGTGGGAATGGTGGAAATTATGATGGCTATGGTGGGACGTAGTGGAAAATATGGTGGTTATGCCGGGACATACTGGGTGGTATGGTGTACAGATGATGGGTAAAGTGGAAATGATGGTGGAAAGCAGAGGCTAGATAGTGGGCAATAATGGGACACTCTGCCCACCATTGCGATAATGCTGGGTAGCCCTAAGCATATGGTGGGTGGTGCTTATTATGGTGGGCTACATGGTGTACCAAGTTGAGAAACTCTTCCCACCATTGCGATAATGCTGGGAAGCCCTAAGCAGATGATGGGTGCTGCTTGTTATGGTGGGCCACATGGTGTACCAAGCTGAGAAGCTCTGCCCACCATCGCAATAATGCTGGGAAGCAGTAAGCAGATGATGGGTGGGCTTATAATGGCGGGCAATTTATATAGTGTACCAATCTGGGATCAGTACACTACATGTTCTACCACCATGATTTCCATCAAAGTTAGGCCTACCGACCGAGCCCGTACAATTGCGTTATCCGTGCTTCCGGGTTTCAGAATACACGATTTCGACGATTAAGTATGACAATACAGCGCAGCCATGGCATCAATTAACCTAAATGAAGCATTTTTCATTGTGTATGGTGTCCGCTCAAGAAGCAACAAACATCGATGCGACGCGATTAAAGCACTCAAAGAGAACGTAATTAAGTGTCTTCTCACCGACAGCCGCCTGTCGCACTCGCCGGCACTTCTCTAGCTTTTGTACGAGAACTCAGACGAGGCAATTCGTATGCTTGGTGAACCAACATGAAGCGTAGTGTTTCCGGCACACTGCATTCGTTTTGGCCAAACCGTTATGAAGTTGCTGTAGCAAAAAAGCTACAGCATTGCGCTGGCGCGACCGCCCTCTACATTGCGCGAAAAGCATCCCAATATTCAATCAAATAAATTAGGCGGGCGTATCTATGAAATGAGCGTAGAGGCGTCATAAAGCGTGAGCAGATGTCACCCTTTAGAACGAGCGCGAAACGGATATTAAACTTGGCAGACCCCGCCGGTAAACTTTTGCTGCTCCCCAGTCCACTTGGCTTTTTTCTTGAAGTTGGGAATTGTAAAAAAAAAATAGCACTAGTGCCGTTAACATAGTGGCAATCGTTACAGGCCGCAGTTGCTTGTGTTTAATAAATGTGCAATTTTTAGTAGCAGGTGTAGATCTTGTCTATGTTGTGTACACGACAAACATAACTTAAGTTGAACCGTAAGTTTGTATGGCGACTAAGTATTTAACACCCATACAACGTCATGTTGGTGTGGCGCAGTGGTTAGCGTCTTCGAATGGGAATCCGCAGGTTGCACGTTCGATCCTCCGTGGCGCCTTGTTTTTTTTTTTTACGCGACGGGTGTTTGTTATACTGTTTTTATAGAATTCTTTTTTATTTTTTGTGGAAGCTCGTCACGGTGATTATGACGTCATTTCGCGCTCAAGTGTTGCCGGCACTGCAGCACCCACCATACCCACCATGCGCCATGGTGGGCGTTTTCCACCATTCACCCACTACACTAATCCACTATAATGGTGGGTGGTGGTTTCCACCATGCCCACCATTCGTTTTTTTCCGATAGGGCATACATAACTGTTCATGAAGTCACAGATATTTGGCCTAATGTTGGAACTAAACCCTGTATGGAAGACTTCTAGATGTTTTCTTTAGTCAAAGTATTCTCTAAAGTGCCAGATCACACACAACTGTTCATGAAATCACAGGTATTGGTCATAATATTGGAACTGAACTCTCTATGGAAGACGTATGGACGTTGTTTTTTTTAGTGACAGTATTCTCTAAATTGACAAACCGCACTCATCTTTTCATGAAGTCACAGATATCGGTCATAATATTGGTACTAAACCCTGTATGGAAGACTTCTGGACGTAGTCATTATTCAAAGTATTCTCTAAAGTGACAAATCACACACAACTGTTCATGAAGTCACAGATATCGGTCATAATATTGGAACTGATTCTGTATGGAATACTTCTGGACGTTGTTTTAATCAAAGTATTCCCTAAAGTGACAAGCCACACACAACTGTTCATGAAGTCACAGATATCGGTCATAATATTGGAACTGAACCCTGTATGGAAGACTTCTAGATGTCTTTAGTCACAGTATTCTCTAAAGTGACAAACCGCACTCAACTGTTCATGAAGTCACAGATATCGGTCATATTATTAGAACTGAACCCTGTATGGAAGACTTCTGGACGTCGTCTTTAATCAAAGTATTCTCTAAAGCGACAAATCACACACAACTGTTCGTGAAGTCACAGATATTTGTCATAATATTAGAACTGAACCCTGAATGGAAGACTTCTGGATGTTGTCTTTAGTCAAAATATTCTCTAAAGCGACAAATCACACACAACTGTTCATGAAGTCACAGATATTGGTCATAATATCGGAACTGAACCCTGTATGGAAAACTTATGGACGTTGTTTTTAGTAACAGTATTCTCTAAAGTGACAAACCGCACTCAACTGTTCATGAAGTCACAGATATTGGTCATAATATTGGAACTGAATTCTGTATAGAAGACTTCTGGACGTTACCTTTAAACAAAGCATTCTCTAAAGTGACAAACCGCAATCAACTGTTCAAGAAGTCACAGATAGCGGTCATAATACTGGAACTGAACCCTGTATATAAGGCAGCCAAAATGTTCTCCCACGCAATAAAACACACCCGGCACTTGATGATGCAACAGATATTAGTGATAAGATTGGAAGCGAGCGCAGCATGGAACAATTCGGATGGTATATTTATTTATTTTCAAGTACGGCAGCCCAATGGGAGACTACTGCAGGAGTGCTGTACATATGTACAAAATGAAAGCATTTAAACAATAATATCACAAAAAGTGTACCAACATAAACAAATATCACTACCACCTGAGTGCACCCTGGTAAAAAATGAGAGAAATAGAACATTATTATAATTTAGGTGCCTCCAATGAGTCAGTCTTACCAACCGGTCTTACCGGGATACTGAGCGTAGCGTGATAGCGGGATCGAAGTGCGCGTGCCAAAGTACGTACGCTAGCCGTACCGCTTACCGTATGTGCGCTATTTTTCAGATTTATTAGACAGTTATAGTTTAGCGTTAGCGTGATAGTGTATAGGATAAGGGAATGGCGTTACCATGCAGCAAACGTTCGTTGTGGGCAGTGTCTTGCTATGCTTAGCGGGATAGCGTTTACGTGGTTTACGTGCCCTCGCTGGGATGGTGGCGCCAACGATTAGATGGTTAATAAGTTGAACAGCGAAAATGAAAAAAAAACGTGAATATTTGCCTATGCCAATGCGCGATGCATTGTTAGAAGTTTATTTTAGTGATAATAAAAGTAAATAAATATGAACCACGCACCAAATGCGAAAACAATTATGTTGCCGATTTTGTTTACATCGATCTTGTAGTTAGGCCTAGACGAGCTCGAAGTGAGAAGTTATCTCAATAACTACGCCAACTTATCCGTAATACTCGGTCATCGAACTAACTGAAGGCAAGCGAAGCCATTTTGAACAGTCGTTTGAAATGATCAAGGTGAATCTTTCAACAACTACGCCAAAATCACTTCGAAGCAGGCGTCCGAAAGCGCCGCCATGTTTACGTACACTATACGTACACCTACGATGCAACGGTAACGTGAAATCTGAAAAATACCGCGCGTATGCGAAGCGGTATGGGTGACGTACGTATCTTCGCATGCGCACTTCGATTCCGGTATCACGGTACACCCGGTAGTCCGGTAAGCCCAATATACTATAACTCTCTAATATTGCCATGGTAGCAAAGGTGTACGTAGTGTACCTACAACATAGAGGCACTCTCGGACGCCCACTTCAAAGTCATTTTGGCATAGTTGTTGAAAGATTCACTTTGTTCGCAGCAAACGACTGTTTACAGTGGCTTCGCTTGCCTTAAGTTAGCCTTGATGACCAGGTATTACGGATACGTTGGCGTCGTTTTTTAGATCTTTCCACTTCGAAGGCGTCCAGGCCTAACTACAAGATCGATATAAACAAATCGGCAACCTAAATGTTTTCGCGTTTGGTGTGTGATTCATAATCATTTATTTTATTATAACTAAAATAAACTTGTGACAATGATTCGAGCAGTGGCATAGGCAAACACTTTTTTTTCTTTTTTTCTCACTCTAACTTATTAACCCTCCGTTAGGTGGAGCCACCGTGTCAGCTTGGACACGTAAACCGCGTAAACACTATCTCGCTACGCTGTCCACAACGAACATTTGCCGCATGGTGACGCCATTCCCTCAACATCCGCTATCTGCTAACGGTAAACTTTTGCGTCTTCGTTACTCAGCACTGCCAGCGCCTTCGCATAAAACCGCAGCATCTAGCCCACATGTAGACCTTCCTACCTGATGCCTCTAAGCTGGGAAGCGCGCACAAAAACGATTACAAGGCAAATGAGCGATTAAAACGCCTAACATTTTTTGGCTTGTCTTCATTTTTTCGATGTTCTCTGCATCGAGATGCTGAACACTCTGAGTGAGAAGTTTACCGTATTATGTCATCCCACTCCGAGTTGCAGTCTTTGTCATTCACTTCTCTTGCACCCTTGTGCCAGGTACAGCTTGTACATTAACCGCGTCCCGATGAACAAGTGGCGCCGCCAGCAGCAGGTGTCGGACGACCTGGGTCACTTGAAGGAGTACGCCAATGTGTTCTACGACGTGTACGGCGCCAGCAAGGAGGACCGCTCTCACATCGACAAGTTGCTCAAGTTAGAAAAGGACATTTACGCTGTCATCGAGCCGCCAGACTTCGAGTACGGCACTCCGCTACGCTGCTTTATAAATTTAAGGGTTCGCGAAAAGTGCTCCACAGAATGTGTGTCTCCTTCTCGCTAAGGTGACTGGCTCGGAATAATAAGTTTTGAACGAACCATTTATGACGTCAAAACATGACGTTCACTCATTCATGAAATCAAATAGAAGAAGGGAGGCGTTCATCGCATTCTATATTCTGACCAACCCCACCTAAATGGGCTTGGGCCTTCACGTAACACAATTTTTAAATTCACGAAGTGTCTTTTAATTAAAAGCGTCCTGCCATTTGCGCAGCTGCGGCAGCACTGGACAAAATATGGTGGTGAACAAAATTGAATATCATGGCGAACAATTTGTGTATTTTTGTGGTTGAATAATTGGCTGCTGGCTATCCTATTTCTCATTGGCGCAGGGACAAAATACAACCGGGAGCTCTGACGGAGACCCTGGTGCCAATAGGCTCGACAACGCTGTTCACATCCATCGACCACAGCAAAACGTGGCTGGGTTTCCTGAACAAGCTGCTGCAACCTCACCAGTTTACGATGGAAGATTACATCCTGGTCGACGACATCGGCCTCTCTCGAACCATGGTTGAACTCCTCATGCAATTCAGGTTCGCGAAAGTCCCCCGATCAGGATGGTGCATATGCACTTTCCTTATTGAGATAGCAATCATATAGACAGCCTCGAAAGGCTTTTACCGTTTTCGTCGCTATCATGTTCTTTATGAAGTCCAAATTGATAACATAAAATAACACAAAAGTTCAAATTGATAAAAATACATTTAGAATCCCAAAACAAAACAAGTCACAGCGTCTTCACTTCATAAAAAAGTGGTTCCTCGACAGCCTGTCGAAAGCTGACATAGAAGACTCTAAGGAAACAGATATCACTTACACCGAACTGGAGTTAGTATGATGCCTCTAGTATACTTGCTTCGGTACCTAACGATTGTTAACTTATCAGTATACATGAAGCTTAAGGATCTCTGGAACACTTTTTCATCATGGTCAAAATAGGGTGCCGGTCGGCATTCGAGGCTATTGAGAACGCGTAATCCAACCATCTAAGCACCACACGTGACCAGGAATCAGCAAATATTTCTCGAAGTACACTAGAAATCGTTCGCTCACCTTTTTGTCTGTTTGAAGTGATGCTATACTTCTAATTAAACACGCAATGTATGCAAACTTTAGGTCATTCGCTGAATTGAGCATCACGAGTTGCGTAGTCACGCTGAATAAACACCCCTGTTTATATAAAGGCCAAGAACACTTCACCACAAGTGTGCCATTATTCTATGTATAACATGTAGCCGACACACCTTTTCTTAGGAAATGAATTAATTTCTCCATTCATTCATTACATGGCTGCAGAACATGTCTGTGGAAATCATACACAGATGCACGTACAGTAAAGAGCTTGGATAGGTGGAACTCGAAGGGACCAAAATGCTATCATCTTTCAAGTGATACCTGCAACGCTTTTCCAGGTAGCCTTTGAAAGATGAGTCTTTTTACAATGAAGCCATGCGAACTAGCTTAAGTTTTTGCACTTTTGGACTGCGTAGTTACCGCGAACACCACGGAGACGTGCCAGCGTGCGCACTTGCTATCACACTAAAATTATCCCGCACCTTCAGGACGGTTAAAATGATGACGAGAGCCAGCGGTGCCTTGAAATATAGGCCCGACCAGGTGCCGTCACCCTCTTTTAGCGGCAACACAGTCTCGTACACAAATAAAGTTTTGTTCTTCTTCTTTGAAGATAACAAGTCACTCTTGTTTCACACAACTCTGACAGTGAGCACACAACTCTGCCAGCTCTTGCACTGCAGTTATAGATTTTTGGTGGTGGTCAATCTGTGAGGCAAAAAACTCTTTTAAAGAAGCCATTTTCTATGGTAACTTGGGAAAGTGCTGAAGTGAGCCTTTAATAATTTAACATAGAGGTTTTATCTCCGATGTACGCCGCGATATGGTTGATGGCTCCGGTAATTTTGACAGTCTGGTGTTACTTATTAAGCACTGACATTGCAGACTACGCGGGCCTCCAACCTTTTGCCTACATCCAAATGTGACCGCCACGTCCAGGGTCAAACCCACGACTTCCACAGGGACCCTTTAAATTCAAATACTTTTGCTCCCTCAAGTCTCCACCTATCCAGATTTTACTGTATGCGCATCGGTGTATGATTTCTACAGACTTGTTCTGCAGCCACACCATGAATGAATGAATTCGCCTCCTGCAGCAAGTTGCCTCGGCGACGATGTTATACGCAGAATAATGACATATTTCTGGTCAAGTTTTCTTGGCTTGATAACGACGCAGAGACAGCGCCAGAATGAATACACGAAGATGGGATATATTGGACATGCTGTTTGCTCATAACTGAAATTTTCGAGGAAGAAGAACGTCTCCTATGCGCATCTAGCATCACCACGCAGGAAATGATCACATAAGTGTCGACCACATCAAGACGCCATAACATGGACGTAACCTAAAGGATGCAAGGTTGCATGATCGCATTCCTTATTCGGCGCTGTCACAGTGTTATCGAAACGATCAAATTAAAGAATGACTTCTATTCACGCATCATGCAGTAACATGGACATGCTGTACACACTCGGTTGGTGGTTCGCCCAACAATTCTCGGTGATGGCATCACTGGACGGCAGTATCGCTTCGTACGGCAGCGCCACGACGGCGGCTGCGAACCGACAAAGCGACTGCTACGCCCTGGCCGAGAGCCGCTTCCGGCGGCAACTCTTCTTGCAGAGGGCGCATGCGTCGCTTGGCTATCCCGGAATGAGGCAGGTCGATGACATCTTCAGCAACATTCGCGACATGACCGTGACTTTACTGCGGTACGTAGGCACTACAAATCACATTTGATGCGGGGAAGTGAATATTTATCTATTCCCAAGCGTTTAAGACACTTCTAGGTGAAAGTGTTTACGTGTAGGTTGGTGTTATTTTATGGGGATGAGCAACAAAAGCTCGAAGCGCTTACATAGCTCGTTGCTATGTGTGTATAAATACTTAAGTTATGCAGATTCCTAACTTTGCGGGATTGAGGTTTTTTGTTTCGGAAGAAGAGTTTCACTGCTAAAAATGACAAACGCAATGAACTCATTTGAAAATGAGGACGAGAAATGTTCAGCCCGGGAGCCAGCAATCGAGGCGGACTGCTGGCAAGCGAAACTAAAAGAACTTTATTTCTTCCCTCCAAATACCATATGTACGCTCATTGTACAGCAGTGCCTCCTTGTTGCCACATGCTGCAAGGAACACTGGCAGTGCCCTGTACATCTCTTTTTCACATCTTATGGGGCGGGTCCTTATAAGTACGACCACTGCGAGTCCGCGTCACAGTTTCTCGAGGTGTCACTTCTAGAATTCATTATCAGAATTTCCCTAGAATTTAATATTTTCTACAATATTTTTAGGGATGTATAACTGTACGCTTTTGAAACGAAGCATGTATTGGCTGATGTGTTGATAAGGTTGCCAGTTTGCGCACAAGAGGAAAAAAAGGTAGCTCCAAGGGTGGAGCAATGTGGCCGTTGAAGGTGCACCGGTCACACCACTAAGCTTGTGTGTGTCTCGTCAACAGTTGGTTGTGTGTCGATTGTGGGTTTGTCGCTGATGATGGGTTTCTAATACGGCAATGGGATTCGTATTCGTAGTCACCTGTCATTTCACGTTGCCACTTTCCATTTTTGCCTTGGTACTGTGGGTTCTTGAAATGGCGAGCGGACGCCACGCCACGCTCTTGGAGTGAACGGACACAGCAGGCACATCGGCACAAACCGAATAACATACACACATTTATTTAGCTACTTATGAACGACGATATCGTCCGTCGAATTGACACATCAATTGTAGTTAACCCACTAAGGCATCCACACACAATATAACCATACACTCCATGACAAACACAATAACACACCAAAGGCGGAGTCGCCAACGCTTGTCTTACCAAGAGGGCCCCCGACGCGTGGGCCACGGTACCACGCACCGAGGACCCAGGCTAGTGACAACCGTTCGCGGCAACCGCCACGCGCCCAAGAGACTCGCTCAACTAGTTCTCGCCCGCGCCCAAGGCTTGATTTCCATTAGGGGTCACCGCTGGCAATACCACTGTAACAAGCATGATGATTATCGCGGTGTTCAATGCGAAAACCACGCCATCTACCGCCCGGTTGTTGTACCCCGAATTGCGGTTTTTGGGCGAGACACGTCCGCCACGCAGCGCAAACAACTTTACAGGGGGTGTCAGCACCCCCACAGTACGAAAGCATCGTCCTTGTGCTGTGATTCTGAGCACGTGGAAAGCACTTTGGTTGCCGGCACGGAGGAAGGAAGCGGAAATACGAAAGAAAGAAAGAAAGAAAGAAAGAAAGAAAGAAAGAAAGGTAAGGTAAGGTAAGGTAAGGTAAGGTAAGGTAAGGTAAGGTAAGGTAAGGTAAGGTAAGGTAAGGTAAGGTAAGGTAAGGTAAGGTAAGGTAAGGTAAGGTACGGTAAGGTAAGGTTAGGTAAGGTAAGGTAAGGTAAGGTAAGGTAAGGTAAGGTAAGGTAGGTAAGGTAAGGTAGGTAAGGTAAGGTAAGGTAAGGTAAGGTAAGGTAAGGTAAAGGTAAGGTAAGGTAAGGGAAGGGAAGGAAGGGAAGGGAAGGGAAGGGAAAGGAAGGAAGGAAGGAAGGAAGGGAAGGAAGGTAGGACAGACAGACAGATAGACAGATAGATAGATAGATAGCTAGAAGATAGATAGATAGATAGATAGATAGATAGATAGATAGATAGATAGATAGATAGATAGATAGATAGATAGATAGATAGATAGCTAGATAGATAGATAGATAGATAGATAGATAGATAGATAGATAGATAAGGTAGATAGACAGACAGACAGACAGACAGACAGACAGACAGACAGACAGACAGACTCAAAGTCGCTGAAGTTGCTAAGAAATGCTTGGCATTTAAAAGAAGAAAGACGAAAAGAAAAATAATAGCAGGTCAAGCACGCAGTCGCACTTAATATGACTCTCGACGCGCTGGCTGTGGTTAAAATGACCCCAAGCCTGAACAGTCACTCCTACAAACGTAAACTGGTTTAGAAAGTACCGCTAAATGAGAGAGTTAATTTCACAATTTTGTTCTTGGTACGTGCCACTTTGCAGTGTTGGCGCCATTTTGAGTACAGGCAGTGCACTTGAACTCACAATGAGCGCGACTAAGCCCACCCTATTTCACGTGCCCCCATTCTGCAGTAGGATCAAAAGCTCCCGATAAATTTTTTACCACCTCGGCTTCACGCAGCTCGTTGCCATGGATGGACGAGGCAGCTCGCAACGAAGCAGTCGCCATTGTTGAGGCCACGGAGTTCAAGGTGTGGAGGCGCAACCTTGGGAACCACAACGATGACGACGACAGCCGGGAAAGGCCACCGTAAGTTTGCCAATAATTGACAACTCGTAAAAGAAAGGTTCTGAGGAGGGTATAGAGTTTTGACGCAATGAAGCAGCAGTGCAGGTTGTCGGAATCGTTAACTTACCAATAGTTATTCGCACTACGTGCCTTTAACACAGATGGTCCATGGGTGTCAGCAGGAGGTGAGGCAAAAGCATTAGCCGCCCCTCCCCCCCTCTAAGTTACACCAATACTTGCTCCCATCCAAATAACACCAGCGGTCCCTTCTTACCCTGCCATGATCCAGCGCGGGTAGGCTCACCCCATGACGAGACCATGCCCACGCTTGTGTGTTAGGCACGCTTGTACAAGCCAGAGTTCGCTTGCACCAATGTGCTGACTTGAGGAGCGGCTCATGAATATTTAAATACGATAGTCTTTCTTGGGATACTTCAACGCGGAAATTTTGGCCTGTCTGTATGCCTGTCTGTCTTTCTGTCTGTCTGTCACACAATTCAGCCACCCGGTCAAAGTTTAACCTCCTTCTGAACACCAAGCTATTTTGAACTGGTGGTTGCATTCCTACTTGTGAGCATTATCAATCAAAAAACGTAAATAATACACATGTATGAGGCGCAACATCGATACGTAAGTATTATATGGTGTGTCCCTTTATTAGAAAATACATAGCTATGTAATCCTAAGGACCCTCGTAACCGTTAAGCTGCGCTGAAAATACGACACTGTGTGCATAAAGCCCGGCAGGAGACTATCGTCTTTGAACGACATAATTCATCGAAGCATACGGATACGGACCTTTTTTTTGAGTGAAAAACCAAGAGCAATACTTATTCGCAGAACCATGAGCATCGTAGGAAGCAGCACCTCGGAAGCTCCACAGGACAACTTCAGCTTGGCAAACCATACGGGAACCGCCCTAGGAAACCGAGTGGTGGACGCACGTCCCAAGGAATCCACCGCGCCTACGCTAAAACCAATGGCGCAGTGGAGGCGAAGGCGCACGTCCCCGTCGACTGGGACGGTCGTTCAGTCCTGGATCGATGCAGCCATAAGCTACAAGCGCCGCCTCCCCAACTGGCCCCTAGACGACACGCTGCTTCACCGGCATCTGTCGTACGCGACGCTAGCCAACTACGACTACTGGTGGAACTCGCTTTTCATACAGATGGGCGCGCTTGCTGAGCCTCTGTTCTACCTGGACGGCCCGGTGTCGGCGAACTACGGTGGCATCGGCGTCCTCGTCGCCAGGCATCTCTTCAAGGCGTACGATTACATGGTGAGTCGTGAAAGTCGCCTGGCCGTACCTTCGTGGTCCTTACACGGAAGCAGTGCATTTGTTATAGGTTCTGGTATATTGCGCCCGCTGATAATATGGCGGGTATATATCAAGGTTCAGCGCAACTGGACCCCTCACCGCCATCGATACACCTTCCACAAGCGTCGTGGAAAACCATAACGGCCCTTCCCAGCCGTTGTCGTTCTCAAGAAGTAAAGATCAGTGTAACACTGTTAACGTCAGTTACCTTTTGGATTCACGATGGGACGAACTCTCGTAGGAAAAACAGCTGTAAATGAAGGAGTGCCAACGCACAGAGAAAATGACGCAAAGCTACCGTCGTAAAATATCCGCAGCCGCAGGTCAGAGTTTGCTGGCTTTTATATTCGTAAAAGTGGAAAGGCTGTGAACCTTTCCACACTGGCCGTCTAGCGTAGACACTGTAACGTTATGAAATCGACAACGACGACTTATCTTGAAGGTTTTTATTTTTCGGATAGTTCCTTTAGGTTAGCTTGCATCATTAGTCTCATTACAGACTAACTTGTTCACCGCATGCACCAAATGGCTGTGTTTTAAATAGGAAAAATGACGAGTTTCAGTTCGGAATACGTATGCAGCAAATACCGAAGTACACTATCGTTTGTCAAAACAGGAAAAAAAATGGCAGCACAGCCCGCAAAGGCACTGCACGCCATTTCTCCTTGTAGGAAATGTTCACATTGGATGGTTTTTATTGAGACTGATTGTCAATACATTGCATATAATCAGTTAGGATTGTTGCTACTATAGCTTTATATACCTAACACAATGTTTGAATTGCGATGTCCAAAGCCCTCGTGAAATTCACCAGGACGTTCGTGTTCAACCTGCCTGCATGCGAAAGTATTTTAACACTCGACGGCTCCTTGACGTTAGCGTAATGACTAAGCGGTATTGCAAAAAGCGTTTGTGCGATTTCTCTGTGTAAATAAAAGTAGATAATAAGGCCTGTTCATGATTCGTGATTGATGTATAGTGGCCGGTGGAGAACACGCGGATTATGCAGACAATATTAAGAGCAGTCTTTGTTCTCTCTGCTCTGGTCCTTGTATGCTTGTGGACCGTGTTTCCTACCACGCAGTATCGATTCCATGGTAAGCACAAAAATGTGTGTGGGAAATCTAGCATTCTTTGATTATATTCGACTATAGGTTTATTCTAAAAAAAACTACTTGCATCGGAGACGGACGTGGCCAAGTCTGTTGCGATGCGAACCTTTATGGAACGTTTTTTCTTGTCCTTTTAAATCGTAAGCATGTTTAACTTCGGCATTAAGGTAACGGTAAAGAACACCACGCTAGATACACGACGTTGGAAGGACGTAGCTCACATTATTTTTTTTCGCTGGTTTCCTCTTCAGCATGGCTCGCAGCTCGACGCCAAACGCAGGAGGCGCCGCTGGGTGTCAGACTCCACGAGCGCTTCGTACCAACTCAAGCCAGGCTGCGAGGGCCAAAGCATTAAGACCATGGAACACGTTGCCGCCCTCGAGGTCGCTCACGCCGCCGCCTTCGGAGCGACGGGAAACGACGGGAAGTCGTTGTCGAGAGCGGACGCGAATGGGGCCGACCGGCTTCCGGGACAATGGCAGGCGTTGTCGCCACAGATGGTTTTCTTCCTCGTCTACTGCCACTCGACCTGCGAGTCTCGAGAAGGCAGTGGTGGTCTCAGTGGCCGGCGCACAGTCCGCTGTGGCGACGTTCTGAAACGCGTGGCGTCCTTCGGCCGAGCGTTCGGGTGCCCCGCCGGCTCGCCGATGACGTCATCGGTTCCCAAGTGCTCGTTCTTCGCGAAGTGAACAAGGTGGAAAGGATGACAGACGAGAACTTTTTCGCAGAAAAACGCCTTTATTTGGTCGCTGCGGAGGCAATAATCGGCGATATATTCGAGAATTTTCACGTTTTCAACGTCATTGTGCAGCTTGTATGCTGTACGGTGTATTTCGTACGGAATACCTTGGTTTTTATTCCTTGTTTACTTATAGTTTTGGGCTTTAAGTTTGAGGGTTTCGTGTGCCCTGAATAAACAGAGTGATAAAAAATTTCCTTGTTGATTCACTCTGGACACTGAAAAGACACGACTCATCTGCAGGCCGCAGAAATTGCAGAACGCGTCATTGCTGCCTGTTGCATCCAGCGCGGCGATCCCGTCAGTACCTCGGCAACAAGCAATCTGGCAGCACCTTACCTATCACTAAGACAAAAATGTATGAGACCAACAACAATCCGTCGATGCGAAAGACTTTCACTCATTGAATGTTTCACTATAGTGCACGACAAAAGCCTGTTCAGGAAAGTCCACAGAAAGGGACCAAATATTTTTGGCTGCGATAAGCCTTGTATGAGCATTTTTCTGCGCCCGAAGGCCAAAGGCAGTACGGAACCTAAAGTACTCACTGCCTGTCTCCATTGGCATGAAAAGTGCAGCGAGCAAATATACCTTGAACTCGCAGGGGGGATCCATACCGTAAATGTTAAATGCGTCAGCTCGGAGGCGTAAAGATACAAGAGCAAGAGAAGCGTAAGGTTTAATTTGTGCTAGCCAGCTACACTTGCTAAGAAGCAACACTTGCTTGATCTACACTAGCTAAGAAGGACCGGGAAGGGGGAAACGAGTGATTAAACGTGTCGATAAGCTAACAAGCTGGCTATATAAAGGTCAGTCATTCGGACGTCGTTTGTCTGACAACTACTACTATAAACACAGTTGTAATGATGACGTCAGGTCCGGGACAAAACATGAGCTGGTAGGATAACAGTCTATTATCAACTCGTGCAATCCGAAAAATTGGCTTCTGTCATTCGCGTGTGTATGCTTGACAGGTGTAACATATGTGTTTAAGTGTTTACGGTGCTTCATAGTGATCTCTCTATTAGGATCACTGTTTCCATTAGTACGTGGGCTCTATAAGCTTTCCTATATGCCACTTGTTCAAATGGCCTCATCAGTGTGTACAGATAACTGTGAAACAAAGCTTCATTCGGGATGAAATAACTTATAACGAAGCTCATATGACTTGCTGAAACTAAAATTTGATAGTCTTATTCGTGCGCAATATTTTATGGCTTAAGCGCCACGAAGATTGGACAAACCCACTACTCTGCATTGCACCTATAAAGATTTTCAATAAAAACGTATGTATAACATGATTAGGGGCAAATTCCAGTGCTTTCCAGTGGCATGCTAAAATGTGCAAAATACCGCACGGACAGAAAACACGGCCGCATTACGTTTTGTCACAGCCACCGGGAGGCGTCTTTTGCTGAGTTAGCCAACACGAATTAAACGAAAAGACCACTATTCTTCTTTGTTCATATTCCTGGTTGGAAATCAGACAGTATTTATGTTATAAAGCGCACACGTCAGTCTTATAGCTTAAAGATTTTAATTTATTTGATGTTTCAGATTTAATCTAAATTTGCAGCTTCTTTTAGCGTATAGGCCTTTACCGTGAGCCTTATGTCAACTGGCTTTCGGCCCAGACGCCTTTGTGGGTGAACGTCATCAGAAAGAGGCGTTCATCAACATCATAATCATTGTTATGATCACGATTATAATCAAGCACGAATTTGAATTTCTGGACAGGTGTAGCCAACAGTTGAAGAAAACTTAAGTTGAAAGAAGCGATATCGATCAACACAGGGATAAACATGGAGACCGGGCGAATGTTTCTGCTTCAGTTATTATGCATATAGACCCAGTGTTTGGGTGCTTATATTTCTGACATTAGTACTCGCAGATGTACCTGACCTGGTCAGAAGTAGCAGGGACGCTTATTGCTCCGTTGATAAAAGAAATGTACAATTCCTTACGAGGCAATCTTACAGAATTGTGCGATAACTTCCTTTCACTTCTTTGGGATCCTTTTAAACATTTTCGTTTGCTTTTCTAGCTATAACGAAATGGGTTCACTCAATTCGCAAGACCCATTTCGAACTATCAAATTTAGTGGTTATGATAATCTCCTGCGGCGAAATAAAGAGAAAGCTGCGCTCCGAACTTATTTTTACGAAATTACGCTGTAGAGTGCCAAAACTAAATTACTACATGCATATAGCTGCTCTGGCTCCTTCCACTCTTTGCTCATTTATAACAAGAATGAAACAATTAGGTATTATTTTTATCGTGTGCTCGCTTCAACACACTGAGCAAAAGCATTCTTAAAGCAGCTTTTAATTGAATTAGATTGGATTTCAATATTTCTAATATTCTCTCCTTGGAACCCTCCCCATTAGGTTATTGTCACGGGGATATATGTCTGCTTTACAAAGATTCTTAATTGAACCAAGCCGGCTTTGATTGCAAATTTCTCAATCAATAAAATTTTGTTTCTTCTAACCTTTTCAGAATTCATTAGATTTATATCTAATATGTGATCCACTATTTAAATAATTGATTCTTGGCAAATCTCCCAGGGTGGGTGTGAGCCATTCGTTTAGACCATCATCATCACAATCATCATCATCATCACCACCATCAACCCCACCATCACCGTCATTATTATCATCATCAACGAATCATTCGCAATAGGATCGCTGCACCTAAGCAAGGTCAGTGCTGTCGCAACACGCCAAGACCCAACGAAAAGGTCGCAATGCCAAACTATTCGCCAATGAGACGATAACTTGGACGAGCTAGTATCGGTTCTTACTTCAGTGTGTCAGCGCACCGGTCGCTACCAGACTAAAGGTGAACGACGACCCATCGCGCTTGTTCGATGTGGCAATATTTACCTTTCAGTTCCATTGTTTGGTTGTGCGGCGCTGTTACACTAAAGTATGAAACTATGCTCGCAAATGTTTGTCACAACCATAAACATCTTCTGTATCTTTAGTCCGGTGAATGAGTCGCAAAGACGTGCTTCGCGGTGGTTGAAAATATGAAAAAAAGGAAGATATGGCATGCTGCTTCCAAAGGCTTGCGTTTGGTCATCCGGGTAGTAACTCTGGAAAGTAAATGTTCCTAGGAATGCAACTTCAGGATCCTCTGGAGCCGTTACGTCTAAAACGTGTGTGGTCGTTATCCTGTACAATAAAGTATGGTAGGACAGGTATGACCGACTAGAAAGCAAGGGTTGAGTTGCAGCAACATTTAGATGATTAAAGAGCGGAATACATTTCTCCTTTGGGCGCACGTCTATGCTGCAAGACAAAGGGAAGTCATTCGATGCCCATAAAGTCAAACCTTCCAGAAGCGTTGACACGCTACCTGAACAGGCAGCGTCGTCATTGATGGATATGTTAGGTTTAACGTCCCAAAGCCACTATAAGAATAGAAGACACGCCGTAGCGGAGGGCTCCGGAAATTTCAAACCACCACGGGCTCACCGCGCACCCAAATCTGAGCACACGGGCTTGCAGCAATGTTGCCTCCGTAGAAAATGCCGACGTCGCAGCCGGGATTTGATCCCGCGACCTGCAGGTCAGCAGCCGAGTACCTTAGCCACTAGACAACCGCGACGGGGCATGCAGCCTCGTGTCAGCTCAGTAAACATCTTTATCTATGCAGAAATCCGTTCATGGGCTTACATGTCATGATATATGCAGAGTATTTATAGGAAGACAAAGAATTCACAAATGACACATCTTTGCCCCGTGTGAACTTCAGCTCAGATTGGCCATTGTTGACTTACGATAAGCAATAATGCTCAAAGACGCACGTTCACCGTGACGCTGAATGTGTAACGCATGTCATATCGAAGATACCTCTCAGCTGCGGTAACGAGTCTTCGGCCACTTCTTCAATATAAGAGCCCGAGAGCATTGTTTGAATGTGAGGAACAAATTCGGGGGGACCTCTCGCCGATCACTGCAGCAAGTGTAAATGCACACCGTATTTAGATAGTGTCATCCTCATCAAGTGTGCACAAAAAAAGTAATAGAGGCCGCCCACATTGGGAAATCAGGCTTCAACTGAGCGAGTGCTCTGAGGTCGTACATATCTGACAAAGAAATTCTGTTTGTGTTCGGTGATCTGTGATAGCGTGTTCGAATAGTTACCACGAGCGCGTGTAGAGAAACGGGCTTGTTGTTCAATAAATATCAGTTAAAACAGTGCAATTGTTTGTTGTTTGTGTCTTTCTTGTCATCGCTTCTTAGCGCTGCAAGCATTCAGCATATATCAAGTCTCTGTCTTTTATGGAAGCTCAGTTTGTTTCTTATCCATATCAGTATTTTAAGAGCGCATAAACGCCAAGATACAAGAGACAGATTACACAAGTGAGCGCTGCTCTCTGTATCTCTGCTCTCTAAAGCCTTTCCACAAATCTAAATTAACGGCTTTGTTTGGACTGTATGCTAACCGACTACCCACGTTGATCGAAGGGACGCCCTGGACCTTGCGGTTGAAGTGAAATCTAATGCACTGTTACCGAGATGCATTTTTAAATCATATTTGCAGGTTTCGCAAACGCTGTTTTCTCGAAGATGACTTTCCTTCGACGTTTACTTACGGGACGTGGTCAGAAAAGTCGCCTGTGGCGGCTTCTCGTGTTTTGCCTGGCTTGCGTTTTGCTGGCAAGGCTCAGGTGGGTACGAGTTTGCTTCATTGCAGTAGCAATTATACGGACAATCGAGGCACATTCTCAGCCGTTATAATTATATTCCGCATAAAGCCCCAAGCGATAACATCACCCGAGCGTCGTTAGCGCAAAAATTTATCAAAAGGTCGTTGTCGTGCGCTTGTCTCGGAAGACGCCAGTACAAGGTTCCTACCACTGTAGAGTAGGAGCTTCGCGTTAAGGCAATAGAGAGCAGGAAAATCACTTCCCTCTCTAAAGCGACCGTTTCCTTTCAAGCCAACATTCTATACAGTTACATAGATCGGTTGCTAATGGAGTTAGCAGCCAGCCTTACTTCGTGTAACGTTCCAATTGGTTCATTGTCATGGCACTCTTTTTTCTATTAAAGCATATTGCTTCGTCCGCACACTAGTGAAACGTAGTATGACAGCCGGTAAAACGACAGAGAATTGTCGCGTCCGCTTAGAACTGTGACCTGGGAATTGGCTCCATTCAACGGAGGTAAAAGTACAAAGGAAGGTGGATATATCAAGAGTAATAATGCTTTGAATTGGAAATTTCGCTTAATTGTGACCACGTTCCCTGTACAACTATTTCTCACCAAAATGTGGCAGATAATTTAGTCGTAAATTTTGTAAAAAAAACAGAGCGTTTGCGATGTTTTCTGTGCACTCAGTAATCCATATTTTAATTTCGATATCGAAATTATCAAAGCCGTGTCTCTTATTTCCCACGTCGTTTCCGTCATCGCACCGCGCCTTTTAGAAGAGTTCCCCGGTGGTGATACCGGCTGTCTGTCCGGGTAGAACCACCAGAACCAAGACCGTCTCATTTTACATTCGTGAACCACCAGAATACAAGCAGAAGCAATCCGAGGCGATCCCAATGCTTTACTTGGGTCTCTAGTATTAAAAGCAATATTATCTGTGGTTTCACGTCCCAAAATATTATGATTATGAAAGACGTCCTAGTGGAGAGAGAGAAAAAAATTATTATATCTATATACAGCGAGTATGTGGGCGGTGGCCCAGCTACCCTTCACAAACACTAGGTGGGCTCCTCCTTACAGAGGCCCATTGGCGTCCAATGCGACTCGGGCTCGGTTGAGCGGAGCCTTCTGGCTCACCAGGTCGGTGCAGCAGAGCAGGGCTGCCTCCCAGTTCTCCCGGGTGGGGTTTGCTTTAGGGGTGAGGGGAGGGGTTGACTGTCATGCCCACCCTTTGTGGAATATGTCCGAAGACTTCTCCACGCAGTGCGGGCATTTTCCTGTATACAGGCAGGACCGCGATGTTTAAAAACTGCCGAGCACAGCAGTGTTTTGGTGTAAAGGCTGAGGAGTAAACGCGCCTCCGCCTTTGTAAGGCCCTTACAGGGTTTAGGATAAATACAATGGTCCAATCGGTAGAATTCCGTAATTTCTCGAAAGGTTAAGGCCGTATTGGTTTCGAGATCCATTTCGTAAGGGTCTGAAGGCGTTACCCGGAGAGTTGGTTCGCGGATATAGGGCTCCGGAAAAATCGGCCACCTGGCGTTCCTCAAGGAGCGCCCTAAGTTCACGGGCCTGAAGCATTTTCGCCTTCCCAACCTGGCTAGTTCAGCTCTTCAGAGAGTCGCTGGGTGCTCATGTCGGTAGTATAACTCTGCGTGTGATAATCGTGGACTGCATTTCTGTTATCGCTTGTGTTTTTTTTTTTCAAGCAGTCGGGAGGTGGTACGGACGCCAGGATGGGTCGCGAGATTTACCCGGTACCAGGCTGGTTCGACGGCCCGCGAGCCAGGAGAGCCTGCGTCTAAGGTGGGCGTCTCTATGCAATTAACTCTTTGCAGTTTGAATCACGTTTATTGTCAAGAATATTGAAGCAGTCACATCGATCACTGATTTCTTTTAATAAGCAGAGACCCACGCTGTAATGCCAGAAGATAGTTGTACCACATGCTAGTTCCTTGCAACTCATGAATGGTCGCGATCTAATTGTTTGTAACTCACACTAGCTAGCAGCTGCTTTCAATAGTGATCCGTGTTTTTACCCTTTGAACTCTTTGCAACAGTTAGCTCACAACTGAGTTTTTCAGCATAAAGTTTTGTGACTGTAATCATCATGCAAGTAGGATTAATAAATGCGTGCGCTCCTCGGTTTAGTCGTGAAAATAGGAATTTTGGTATGCACACAGCAACAGCTTGAGATAAAATAAATACCAAGGACGTAGCTCGAGTCAACGTTAGGTCTCTAGAAGTACAATGAAGCAAATAGAAGACAAATGTACAAGTCATCGAACGCGTCGGTTGTGTACTGCCTAATCACGAATCTTGAGTGACAAGCTCGCGATGTATTTGGCCTTCACTTCGGGGGGAAATTCGGCCCCCATATTGAAGGTTCCCAGTCACGCCTAGGTTTGTATGAATGTATAAGTTGCAATGCCTTAGCGTAAAAAGTTAATGCTTGGCAACTGCCCGCTCAATCATTCTATAAAATTCTTTAAATCATTCAGGATTCTTTCATAACGTATATCAACGTGCCCGATGCAAATATTTCTAATATGAAATAATGTTTTAGCCCGTTTTTTATTGCTACACAGCGAACGCACAACTTACCAAGTGGCTACGTCGTTCACCGACCGCAACGAATTTTTTCGTTTACTGTCTCTTCTCTCCTTACAGTGCTTCCAGGAGCAAATGCCTTACAGAATCAACTGCCTCCCGGATGTGAAAGCTACTCCCGATGTTTGTTTTCAGCGACGGTGCTGCTGGAAGACGACCAATACAATTGGTAAGGCGTCTTATTTTTGTCTATTATCAGAATATATATCGCATTTCGAGTGGAAGGTGTTTTTGTTGTTGTCCGGTCCTGAAGCAGTAGCTATGAATTATGTTTCACAGTAGGGTATACACACACTACTTCGAGTACTCGAACGGTAACGAATATACTGCTGCCTATATATTAGCCCGGAATATAAAAAAAAGTGATTCGTCACGCACCATGAGACATACATACTGAAAGTGCGCATCAGCGCTGGTAACACATATTCCTAAATGATTTTTTTCTACGCTGACTTTCATATTCTTGGGTGTCTCATTCATCCCCAACCACTTACTCGTATTCTTGAGTGAGAGGGCGCTATTAGTTGCCATCCGTGTTTGTGAGTTCTTCCGACAGCATGCTAAACCTTCTTTAAGGCCACCTACGCTTTCTTTTCGACCTAATAGGGTGCATCTGGTATCGTGTGAACGAAATATTTAGTAGCAGGGCACTACCTTCTGTGGGAAATTGAAGTCCCAGTTGTAAGGCTTTGTCCTGAATGCCAGTGGCCGTGCATATTTCAGCGAGGTGTGTCTATGAGCTTGATCTTTACTTCAAAATAGTCAATGTGATGTCTTGAATGAATGTGCGTGTCAGATTTTGAACGGATCTGTGTGCTCAGCATAACGTGATGTGGTTCGCCTCTGTTACTCAGCTGCTAAGATGTCACGCTTCTATGTTTGGGGAGGCAGGTTCGCATCTCAATGTTTACGAAAAACCTAAAGCGTCCTTGACCTTAGATAAAAACGTACCTTGAGGAACCATAGCAGCCAAAATTATTCCGAAGTTATCGTGGCACGACTTACAGTCATAACACTGTTTTAGGCACGCAAGACACCCGAACTTGACTTTCCTGCCCAGGTGCATACACTAGCTCCACAGAAATAGACCAAGCTATAAGAAAAGGCCGCGGAACGTCTCCATTGGACGCAAATGTTCACAGTTTTCTTCACATTTCACGGAATGTACTAGAGATGTGTTTGCATCGGTGCAACTCTCAGTAGACCTCGTCAAGCTAGCGTTCTAATACACCTGCAGCGCATTACCAATCCTCAGAGTGGCTTTATCGCTTTAGGCCAAAATGACATGTTGTTTTTCAGCAACGTTCTCAGTGGGTCAAAACCTAAGATCAGAGTTTTGCTAAAACTGTGCAGTAATACCACGATGCTTCATGAAACCACGAAGGGAGCGGTATGCCATAGTCGACCAGACCTTAATCGAAGATGGGCTGCGGTTGCAGCTACAGCTGGTAGACTCCTGGTCTAAGCTCGGAAACGAGTCGAAGAGGCTCACTGTGGACGCGATGCAGTTCGCCCGAGATACAGCCCGTCTGCGGGTAAGTGCTGCCATTAGGGAGCTCAATATTTGCGTATCTATGGCGTACGTCGTGCCTTACATCGTTTAATTTGCATACTTTGAAAGTAGCAAATTTTACCATATTAAGTTAATTGCAGAGAACTTCATTTATTTATTTTTGTTTATTGATAAAATATTGCAGGCCCATTTAGAGTCCAAGCAGGCGTAGATACATACATAGTCAACAATAATAAACGTCATGCATTGAAACAACAAGAAAATGTACATGCATACATATATACACCTAAATGTCAACTACTGTAATAGCAAATATATATATATATATATATATATATATATATATATATATATATATATATATATATATATATATGTATATATATATATATATATATATATATATATATATATGGTACAGTAGCTAGCACAACCACGACCTTAATATAAGAAGTAGCAGAAGAGAGTGAAGTGATTCTTCAAATGTCTCTTGCGTGTAAGCTAAGCAGCATTGCATTGCAGAAAGGGCCTTGTTTTGCTTTATTTATTTTTTAATTGTAGGACACTTTTACATCAACCATTCTGCAGTGACACATATACCTTGTCGCCACCAACCTTATATGAACGCATAGAAATTATATCTGTTATCGCATGATCACACGAGATTATCGCAAGCGTGTCATTCGTGTCGTATGAGCCCACGAGTATACTTACTGGGCTTCATGATACATCATAATGAGGAATAATTGTAGACGCCTAAAAGACTACATAAAGCATGGAGAAACATGACCCTCTTTCGCTGTGCTTCTTCGTCCTTTTTGCGGTATTTAAAGACGTCTAGAATTATCCCTTATTAGAGTGACCTATGAAACTTTTGATGGATTTGAGCTTCGCTGTCGAGAGTAGAACGATTTACCGCCGTCTGGTTGCCTTTTCCATCACTAGTCTCGCTTGGCTTCTTATTGGAATCAGAAAACAGGTAATACCATCTGAAAGCGTAGCCATGGGCACTTTGCGCCCTTCTCGACGCGCGTGCCACCAACACGGAGCGGTGCATATAAATAGCTCGCCGTTGGTGTGATTGCGGATGACAGAGTGGTGCCCGAGCGTCTAAGCGCATCGCACCACGCAGTCAGCGGTTGCAGGTTCGTATCTCAGGTCACACTCAACTCGAATAATTTTTATAATTTCTTATTTTGCATATACCTCAAATTTCCACGGAGAACGCTCATTTAAGGCTTATAACGTAGCACGCCGCCGACACCGATGTCGGAATTTCTGCACAATGTGTTCTCTAGCACTGTCGCCTAATACGCAATACAAATGATTGATTGATATATGGGGTTTAACTAAATAGGGGGACAAAAGGAAAATGAAGTATCCAGTAGCACTTCCTTCACCCGTAAGATGTTTTACCAACAAACGTAAAAAGAAAAAAACGGCAGCTTATCGTTCTGATTGATTCGTTGATTCGTGCAACATAAACGCAATACCTCCGTGTAACGGAACAATGTCTGATCATACGTTAACAATCTCTCGTTAAGCGATACCATGAATTCAAAAGGAAAACAATAGAAATAGAGAGAGATAGATGACCAGTCGACTGCCTCTTCTGTTCAGATCTTCGACCCGTCGAAGAAGGAGTTTGAGCCTCCCGTGCCCGTTATCACGCCCGAATACGAGAGCGGCATAGTGAGCTACACGTTCTCATTGATGTACAATGGATCCCTGGTCATCGCACCAACTGTAGAATCGAACGTACGGTGAGTATCAAACGAGTTCCCTTCGTTCAGTGATAAGAGCTATACGGGTCTGCCTCTTTAACATGTTGCTTTCAAGTCGTCGCAGATGTCTGGAATTTTGACAGTGAAATTTGTTCCTCCTTGGAGCCTCGTAAAATCTGCAGGCGGGGTCACCACGTGAATATTTCATAATGAGAACGGTAGTATTTATTGTAGCGAAGCTGTACATGACTGGGAGATGCAGGCTCTGTACTTTTCTTTTACAAAATTTTAAAGTTGTTCAGGTCATTGCCCAGCTGTCAGGCAGTATAAATATTGCGTTGATCTGCATGGTGGCAGTCCGTTTGTTTATCTGCAGCATCCTCGAGCTTTTATTACCGTGTGGGTCTGTTTCTTTACCTGTAGCATCTTCGGGCTTGTATTTGCGTGTGGGTATGCGTATATAGACACCTGCAGAACTGTCTGCATTTTGGGAGATGATAATTGGGTGTATAACCTGGATGCACCAATACCTTTGAACATCTATCTACGTGCAACTGATCCATCCGAAAAGAAAGTTTCTTCACTAGGCCAGCTGCTAAACAGCCTCCACGGTCAATATGGGCCCAATTGAGGCGCTAGGATAGCATGATGCGATCTGGTGGTACGATACCTTTGCATTCTTATTGTTTAGTGTATTCCCATTGGAATAAATGGCACAACTGGTGAGTATGTCTTGCCCTCTTCACCGCAGATTCGAGGTGCACTTGCAGTCGGCATTCTACGCGGACAAGGTGAAGCAACTGGCCATCAGTCTGCGCTCTGGCCAGTATTTGTACGGGCTGCGTGGTCCGAGAGGCACCCCGTTTGTACAGGCTGGCCGTTGGTCGAAGCACAAATTCTACCGCTCAGAAAACACAGCTGACTATACAGACAAAGTAGGGGGTTTTCTGTGTTATGGCGCTGACGTTTGAAGACGCCTTGTGGTGCTCGGTCATATACAAACGAAAGGAATGTATCCGCCAGGACAACTGAAAGATGAACGATTTGGTGTCTATTTGTATTTATACGTTTAGCTGTGCAATATGCATACGCACGGAGTAACAAGGGTGGTGCCAGGATTATTTTACTAGGGGAGGGGGGTACCCCCGATAAGCATAAGGTACTTCAGAGGCGGTGGGGGCCGGAAGGAGGGGCACTTGGTCATTGTGTTATGACTACGTTCTCTCTTGGGGAGGGGCAACGGGGCGTGGCAGGGGAAGAGTTTGCAGAAAGATCCAGTCCCTCCCCACACTCCCCTCTCCCTTCTGTGACCACCCTTGGCGCCGCCGGTGCGTAGTAAAACATGGACGACATACACAAATAAACCTGCTTTCACCATTAAATGAATGTTACGCATATTGAATAACTAGCATCTGGTAGTGAAAGTAACACCTTGCCAAAGAAAAGAAAAATGTGAAGCCGACCTCGATTCTCGAGTTAGATGTATGTCAGTGGCAATAGTACTTCAGCGTTCCAGCGCCTTGAGGCATTCCTTGAGTGAGCTATGTTAGAGCCCGGTGTTGTCATATCGTTTTGTCCTTGTCACGCTCCTTGTGCCGCAGTATTTTGAAATTATGTACCAACAAGCTCACCTCACAAGCTTAAGGAACTGTTTATTTTGCGCGCTGCCCGAATGGATCTCAGAGGCTACTTAGAACAAAGCACTTGGTTGAGATATCTACCGCCAGATGCCGCCAACAATCATAGCTTCTCGCAAGAAAAGCACTTACCCTTCCTATAGTCTCATTAACCGCCACGGTTGTCTATTGGCTACGGCACTCGGCTGCTGACCCGCAGGTCCCGGAATCAAATGAAATCCTGGCTGTGGTGGCTGCATTTTCGGTGGAGGCAAAAATGCTGTAGGCATTTGTGCTCATATTTGGGTGCACGTTCAAGAACCCCAGGTGGTAGAAATTTTCGAAGCCCTTCACTACGTACGGCGTCTCGTATGGTAATTTTGGGACGTTAAACACCACATATGAATAAATCAATCGTGCCCAAAATATTTTTAGGTATACTTTGACTTCATTGAGTTTTGCATGTTTTAGTGAATGGTAAAGGTGTACTACGCCCTTTACGAGCATTGCTAGTGCAAGTGTTTTTTGACGACTGGTAAGGAGATGGTAATAATTCGTGCTTAGTGAGACAGTCAATCATCTGGATTTAGAGTACACTAAACATGACGCAACCGAACCGCATTCTCAGGCGCATATCTCCCGCCAAGTGCACAGGCTGCGCACAGGCTGTTTTAACTGACCGCTATCTCTAACGCCTCTATGTGCAACGCAAAATGCACGAACGTTTAGCTTTGTAGTGATATCACGCATACGCAGAGCCTCTGGCATTTTGACCGGTGAGCTCCGCTGACAAACGTAGGTGCGACTTTCCAAATTATTTCGTGGACACCTAATTTGTACATCATATTATCATTCTCTCCCTTTCAAGAAAACACTGTTTTCTTGCAGGAAGACGTGGGAATCTTCGAAAGCCTGCACCCTTTCATCATCATTGCAACCAAGGACTCGAAGGTTACGCTGGGCCTTTTCTTCCTGACCATCCACGACATAGGTGATTGCTTCGAAATGACTCGCTTTTGCACAAGTTGGTGCTTAAATATGTCAGGAGTGCTCGATTTTGGCGGAAAACAAATTCCATAAAAACTGGAATATGAAATAAAAGAGAGTGAATAGGCAATCTAAACAATTGAACAAGGACGTTCTCAGTAACGCAAGGGTGGCGATTTCGAGCTTGTTGGTATGGTAGCGTGATAATTGATGGTAGCGCAGGCTGAGGATTCGCAACGAGGCGTGGGAATTGAATGTGCTATTAGGGACGAAGCTCCTTATAGCGGCATCCGTTCGTCCCGCGTAGTATGTAACCAGTCTTACGCTTTGACCTGCAGCCATTTTCACCTCCAAGGTGGTGCCGGTGAGAGATTCCTTCTGTGCGTTCTTGAACACCAAAGAATTGTGCTCAATGTACATGCCAATAGCTGATAATGGGGTATGAGAGACAGGAGCATTCGGCTTTTAGTTAACGTGCACGCTGCGATCCCCATTAGCAGCCATTGCATGTACATTGAGCACTATCTGAAGGGAAAGCGTTGCTACGTTATACCCGCTGGGTGTAACCACCTTAGTTTTAGAAAGGTTTAGCGAGCGTTGAGCCGCAGTGCCATGAATACAATGAACTAGTATATACCATGAATGAACTCGAGGTAGTTAAAGGTGGGAAGTAGGTACGAAGTGCAAGCCGTAAGAAAGTAAAAGCCGAATTCTCCTGTCTCTCATTTCCCATGCAGCCATTGGCATGTACATTGAGCCAACTGCCAGGAAAAGGTTGCTACGTTATACTCGCTGGGCGTAATCTCCTTGGTTTTAGAAAGGTTTAGCGAGTGTTGGGCCGCAGTGCCATGAATACAGTGAACTAGTATATAACATGAACTCGAGGTGGTTAAAGGTGGGAAGTAGACCCGAAGCGCAAGCTGTTAGATAGTGTGCGTGTGCCACCTCTCGTTTAGTCCTTGGAATTTCCGCTGGATGGTGGTGTTTCTATATAGGGAATATATGATGAAAAGATGCGAGATGGTGGTACAAGGAGTGTTGAATAGATGGATGAACGGACACACAGACAGATGCATGAATGGACGCATGAACGGACGCAGGGGCGGATGCATGGACGAACGCAGGAACGGACGCACGCACGGACGGGCGGATGGACGCATGGACGCACAGACGGAAGGAAGCAAGAACGAATGGACGGACGAATGCTTCGCCCCAATCTCCATCATTCACTTCG
The DNA here is from genome assembly GCA_013436015.1 of Rhipicephalus annulatus. Taxonomy (NCBI): domain Eukaryota; kingdom Metazoa; phylum Arthropoda; class Arachnida; order Ixodida; family Ixodidae; genus Rhipicephalus; species Rhipicephalus annulatus. The sequence continues at coordinate 2,569 of WOVY01002217.1, read as the reverse complement.
TGGATATGCTGCAATTTTTTTTGTCTCTTAGGCTGCACTACCATCAATTATGAAGCTCTCACAAAAGTACAGGAAAAGAAAACACATTTTCCGTGCGCATGTTAGGGCCATGGAATATGCCGTATGACTATATACTAGGCCATACCATGTTTTTATGCGGTTTCTGATATAACATGTTATAAAAATGGGCTTCCCGCTAGTACAGTTCCCGAAACCATACATTTCCCATCAATATCTCTGAGAATGACGTCAGGGCTTTTACCGTGTTTTTTTTCCTGGCCACATTAACTCAGCGAAAATTTTCAAAGTTCTTGTGATAAGTCTCTGGCTTGCTCGGAAGACAATGTACTCCATATATAGCCTTTAAAAGCCACGTAAGCCATAATAATAACCACCGAAATTTGTAAAGTCATGGTGATTCTTGCGAGAAGTTAAATGTGGTATTACCACCCGCCTTTACATTCTGCGTTTTCTATTACTTACCAAGCGTCTTATTATTGAAACCATGGCGTTTCGTGTTGTGAAATACTGATTCTCATGATATGGGAAAATATATAGGTTTCTTAATAGCGTCTACAATAAATAAACATGTCATATCTGCTCAATATTTTCTGTGTAATTGAATCATGCGACGCTTCTATTCAGACATCACGTGCGTGCTGCACTACGCGAGGCGCCTCTTTGGCCAATAAAACATGACTTGCAGTCCAGTGCCTGCGTTGCCTTTTGTTCAGCGATCCTTCATTAATAACGAATAACGAGGTATACAACGTTCCCTGTCGACAGAACTGACACTGAGTTCCAAAGGGATCGCGACCTTCCGGACAACGGGTGGCCTCCTGGACGTGTTCTTCTTCTTCGGCCCTGACCCAACGTCGGTTGCGAAGCAGTACCACCGCATGGTGGGCTTTCCGTCGCTGCCGTCGCTGCTGCTTCTGAAAAACGGCATAAGCCGCCCCGTCGCGTACATTCTCGACGGCGGCATTTATAATTCGAAAACACTGGACATCCAGGTGAGAAACGGACCCATACTCTGCCATGAGAATTCGTTGCTGCGCTGCACTCGCTTACATTAGAAAAAAAAAACAGTCTCCTCCCATAGAACCGCGGCGCGCCTGCCAGCAGCTGTGGGTGACAGTTTGCTATCTCCTTTTTGTAGCAACCGTAAACACTTTTGCTGAGCAAACTTAAAAAGTACGCATAGTATGAGTTAAAGATTTGTGTTGTCAGCTAAATATGTTATTTGCAAGAGTGGTAACGCAAAGTTCCTATTACATAAATTTACCTGGACGTTCTGGATTTGGTTGTAAAACCAGTAACACCAATGTGAGTCTGCACGGTTAGGTCAGTTGTTTAAAACATCTTGGCAATCAACGTAAAGCTGTAGTCTTCAAGGGTTCTGCGTATAGGCTCCAATGGCGTAGCGCTGTTGGGATAGTAGCATGTTCTCCATATGCCAGTCGCACGGACTGTAGGCGAGAGGCCACGGACGGCTTTAAAGCTCTCCCCTAATACCTGTACTCTTAATCTGTTACCTACTCTTTTCTAACCCACCCTTCATTTATTAGCTGCAATTATTAGCTGCAAATTTGTTCTGAATTCCCCTTCGCGCCGACACGAATAATGGACCACGTCTTCCTCGCTTTTGACCCAATTACAGATGGCGTGAACGGTGTTTTGCCGGGATAGGCTTCGGCAAAGCCACTCTCGGCAGAAGGCGACTTTGCCACGGCTATTCGCAGAGCCTTGAACCCGGTATTTACGTGGCGTTGTGGAGTATAGAACAAAGGCACAGTTTCGCTAAAAGGTAACGCAATAACGCAATGAATGCGATAGCAACATATTTGAATGTTTACGATCAAAGGCCAGCGAATTACAATATTATAACGACGTGAGGCTGGCAGTCAACTCCTTTAGATAGATCCGATCTTTGTAATCAAACAAAACTTCAAAACACTGGTGTAAGAAAACACGGCTGCTCCAGGCCACTTTCTGTACCACTTTTTCGTGTTGAGAGCGCACCCCATAGAAGCTCCCCCTTGCTGTGGGGCAAAAAATGCCTGCTGATCGTTGCCGTGGTCACCATAGGCGCCCTTGCTCCCCCCCCCCCTCTTGTTTTGCTCACAAGATAAGCGCGCACGCAGTCGACCCCGACCTGCAGGCGATGGTCACTCCGTAGAAAGATGACGCTAGCGCATCCTTTCCGTATTATATGTATATAGAGGCATGTAGGCGGCTCCGGCAGTGATGACGATGGCGGCAAAAACCTGCCGAAACTCTCCGTATAATTGCTATTGTAATAAAGATTTATTGCAACGAGGAACACGTCGACGCCAACTTTCCAAGAGCGGTTGCCGAACGGCTCGCGGATTCGGTGCTGCTGGTGTGAGCAAGTCACGTGCCTCGCGAGGAAGTTATTCCTCGTCACGTCGCAACAGAGAGGGCGAACACCCTCTTTTCGCGGTGCCAGAGCCGGTCCATGTTTTTTAAACTTATTTAGCTATGAATTCTTGGCTATTTCTGTTAATTATATCATTTTCAACATTGTGGACTTGAGCATCGCCAGCCT
>WOVY01002216.1:0-46241 GCA_013436015.1 Rhipicephalus annulatus | reverse complement strand
TATTGCGAGCCAGTAAGTTTTACATAAATAAAGGCAAAGTAAGTAACGTTTTAGCAGTACATCGGTGAACAATTTGAATGTATCAGCGCTCATGTGCAAACAAGGTACATACTCCGCATAGCCGCAATGCAGATGCTCGCAGCAGAAGTGTTCAATGTTGGCTGATATATGTTGGCAAGTTAGCTGATATATGTCCAATGTTGGCTATACAACTGCTCAAAACCTTCGCTGTTGTAAGTAAGGGTGAAGCACCAACATTCCTGCACTTCTCTCGCTCTGCAAGGTGTCCCACACCTCGATGACACTGCCTTCACGAGCAGTGTGGCGCCACTGCTTGTTTTCTGGTTAGCGCTGCCACCATAAGTGTGTACCTTGCTAATCTTCTACGCGTTCACACTATACATGCTCCTGAATGCCTTTTGATTGCCGCTGCTGGCGGTGCGCCGTCGTCGTTTCAACGGGCGCAAACACTGGAGGCCCAGATGAGAAGCTTGCACCTTGCTACTGGTTTGACACGGTTAAATATCTCTGTTAGTCCGTTTATCTGCGGGTAATAGTCGGATGAGAAGTCAATACCACTTCCCCTCAAAAAATCCTGGAACTGTCTGGACGTAAACTGGGGTCCATTATCTGCAAACGAAAGTTTGTGGCTGACCATTGAAAGCAGCTCTGAGTAACTTAACGACGTCTCTTGTCGTGAGTGAATTGGTAAGAGGGACTCATGGACTTTCAGAAAAGTATTAATGATAGGGTTTTGAGCTGTACGCAGGGGATCTACGATATCCATACCTAATAGCAGCCAAGGTTGTTCAGGCCACTGACTGTACGTGGTGAAATGGAGATGCTGTAGTTTTCGCTGACTTATCAGACGTAGTTTTTGCTGACTTAACAGCAGGCTGTAAGCTACACTTCGGTCCACCAAAACTGTCGATATGGCCGATGGAAGGCAGGATCTATCAGGGGATAAAAGGGTTAGTTTACACACACAAGTGAATGAAGGGTTAAAGATAGGATCTTTTTTAATAGGTCTCCAGTTACTAAGCCCCAACAGGCTGAGTTATCGGAGAAACTTTTTTCTCACTTACGTCATGTAAGGGCATCGCGAATCTAAGCATTTTAGAGCCAGAGCGGCGACCAAGTGCGACCTAAATACTGTCATGAGTTTGGCTTCACTACTGATGTGCTAGCTCCTCACATGTTTGCTGTCCCTATGTCGGATTTGATTGCCTATACCTACTGCACACATATGTGGTGACGCGTAATGTGAATCGGGTGAAGCGAGTAACGTTGACACAAATAGTAGAATGCGGGAGCTACTTCCATTGCTGATAGAAGCAACAACACCCTTAGCCATTATTGTCGTTCCTATCAAACAGGTTCAGAGCAGTCTCATATGCTAATACACCGTTTAAAAGAAGGTAATCATACTTTTATATACTACAATAGAGAAAAGAAATGAGGTGACTTACAACGCCTGACAGTTCTTATCTTTTGCGGGAATAGCCGTGCAGCCTAGGGAAACGTTCACGTCAACTTTTACTAACAAGCACCTACGTTGCCTAAATGATGGAGATGATCCTTGATACCCTAGCGCACACCCACAAAGAGGGATCGGCCAATAAACGGGCGACTAAGGTGCCTAATTAGTCGCGAATCTTCAGAGAAGAAAAGAAAGTTCTTTTGTGCATATTTATTTATTTATTGGTTTGGGCGTGTGCACGGAAATTCAAATTACGCGCGAAACATTTGCGCTATAGATACTACGACTAGTACTACAGCTCGTGGCCTCCAGGTGCCTAGGGTCAGGTCACGTGGTCAATTATGACGCATCGGAACCGTTAATAAAGGCTCATACGTGCTGCGGGAGCGTGCGGGACGGCTGGCCTGGTGCATCAGCGGCACATTCAAAGGGACGACCGTTGCAGCGTGGAAGCGAAATCTCGAAGAAACGTCTGGCTACTGAAGACATGGCCACTTTCGGACGTTCTTCAAGATGGGTGAGTGGCCAACTAAGCCTAGGCGAATGTTGTGGCAATGCTAGCCCCTTTTGTGACGAAAGCTGGTGCAGTGGGCCCGTTGCTGTAGCGCGCCCGGTAGCTTATTGTAATAGTCTTCGCCGCTGCGGAATTGGCATTCCTTGCTGTTTTTTTGTGGCCTAAACTGAATTTCATTGGGTGACATGCTTAAACAGCGGTGCCCTCTTTTGTAGCGCAATGATTTCAATTTTGTCCTGCCGGCCACTTGTTTCGAATCGTGTTCAAGTGCCCGCCGCGGCTGTCACTGCACATGTTTTGGTATTTCGGTCTATCTATGGCGAGAATTTTCGAAGGCTTTTCGTGTGGTCACTTATGGTGACTTGTAGACGGCACCGGGTGTTGAAAAGGCTGTGCTAAATTTTTATTTTGTGCAGTCGCCGCTGGATCGTTGTATAGCTGCGAGGTCACCGATAGCACGCACGTGCTTTGTCCTAAATTAGTTCGTGATTTTAGGAGCCAATTTTTTCGTTCGCGTTTCTCTGTACATTAAGGTCTCTTGTGCTTGAGTCGAACATTCGCGGGATGGCTTTTTTTTTGCTATAGGGGATGCATGAAATTGCCCGGTTTCCAACGTCGCGCTAGGCATTGTGGCGTAAGTCGACTGCGTCTTGAAAATCTAGAGTTTCGTTTTCTGGCAGTTCTCTGTTCACGAGTGTCGGAAGCAATGGCGTAGCCAAGGGTGGCACACAGTCTCCCGTCTGCGAAATGTTTTGCCCTGGCATTCGGAGTGCAATATGACTCGACCACATCGGCCCGCCCGGCCCCCACTCCACACCAAGGTTTCATAGCAGCCCGACTGCTTGGACTATTTGTGATTACTTTAATGCATCACAAATTCCTTCATTCACGTAGTCGACATAAACAAGATTATCTAGTCCTTATGTTGGAGGCTATTCAGAATAGAGTAGCCTCTTGCAACTATGACTATTGTTCGAGTTTTGCCTGAATAAAACACCTTGTGTTTGTCTTTTCAATATCATTGCATAATTGATGTTTTGTCTGTTGCTTAGGTACATTTACAGTGATAATTTACTTTTTTCAACTTCATCCTCCCGAGCACACATCTTGAGGTAATTGTAACGCAATTATTTTTGTGGGCATTCATCCAGAGCCCCAAGCAGGCATTTCACTTGTCGCTGCTGCCTAGAGCTATTGTATATAGGAGCAATCTTCTGCATTGCATTCATCAGTCTCTCTTAGTGAAACTTTCCGTGATAAACTGATTTCTATTGCGTGTTATTCTACAACATTGTTAGGTTTTTGCTAGTATTTTCGTTTTGTAATTTCTGATGCTATCTTATGCAATGCCTTTTAGGATGCCTGTAAGGCATGTTCAATATTGTATTGTCACGGGGTCGTGACGTGGCCGAAGACAGGATACTTTGTGTTGGGATTTAACTGTTTATTTGGGCGAACCTGTGTCCGGTGAATGGAAAGTCCGATTACAGGAGCAGTCTTGCGCAGATAGCAGTGAACGGAGCGTCGGCCGTCGATCAACTACTGACAAGCGGCGAAGTGCGTCGGCATTTATACTCTTGCCATCGAAAGTTCTCGCGTTATCGCTGGCGGTGCCTAGGTTCCAGATTAAGCTGTACAGTTCGCAGAGTGGGCGTCATCTTATCGAAATGGTGTACTTTAGTCTGGAAGCTTCTCGAAAACTGCAGGCGCGGCTTGCGCTGAGAATTGTGTAGTGTTTTGGGGGTGATAACAAAACTTGGTTCGTTGGCAAGGCACGTATGGTTGGCACGTAACAAACTTGGTATGGTTGGCAAGGCACGTTTCGTTCAGTGTTCACACACAAGTGTGTGGGACATTCCTTTTATGTATGTTGCGTTTGTTTGACAGGCCCTGCCTTGCTCCTTGATTGGCAAACGTTGTTTCAATTTCTATGGTGCCCTCACCATTGGGTAAAATGCTATCATTGGAGTCGACCAGGACCAATGTTGTGTTCTTCTGTCTCGCATGGTCCGCGGCTTCAATTAAAGCCAAACGATCCATTTGTCTTTTAAGGGACACTAAAGGCAACTGTTAAGTCGACGTTTATTGTTGTATTGGCGGTCCTAAATCCTTGTAGTGCTACTTCTGAGCCTAGGAAGGGCTTATTTCAAAATAACATCGTGTTTTTATGGTCTTCATTGGGTTAGCGCACTTCAAATTACCCGCCTCAAGAAGCGGATCAATCGAGTCACTGTTGCCGTGCACAACGTTGCCCGGCTTTACTGCGCTACTATCAGTAACAAAAAGCTGCGGAGCCACAGCAGCAACCACGGCCATTGATCAATTTCGCGCAAATGGCTTCGAGAATACAGACATTTTTTTTGTTTCAACTGCGCCCCGCTAGATGGCACCACCTGTAAAGTGTAACCACGCTAAATTTCAATTTTTGAATCACTTGGGCCGTTCCCCAGGGTAACATCCGGCAGTTCTTTCAAATCAAACAGAAACGAACAAGCGGCATTTTATTGCACCTCTTGATGCATGGAAGGTTCCTTATTTAGTGCTGATAGATCGATTACTGATGATTTATTGTAGGCCTGATGATTTATTGTCTGATGTTATCGGGATCATTTTGAAAATGTCCTATTTCGGCGCTTGTTTTTTTTCTGCATTTACCTGAATTTATCACTGCTAAGTAGTGCACTGTTAATATTGTCGTTTTAGATGTTGTCATACATTGAGATTTTACTCTGACGTAAATCGATAAATGACTTTAGTACCCCTTTGATGCAACCTCTGACATGCTTTTTGTGCACGTTTTTTTTTTTTTAGAGACTCGGCTCGAGAATTCGGCTGCTGCAAAGAAGCCCCTCCGAGCGAGCCAAAAGCTAGCCGCTGCTGGTCAGAAGCTCGGTAATGTGGTGCAAAAGCCGGCAAACCAATCGCCAGAGAAACCACCACTGCGACAGCCAAACAGAATCGCAGCACCAAAGGCAAGATTGACCGTAAAACACATAATAGCATTGCAATCACCAGTGCAAACGGTGGGCAGTAGGTGTAATTACTGCGGGCAATAGGTGTAATTGGTGTGTGGCACCATACTAGGCGACAACTTTTCTTAACGGCACTGTGGAAGCTAAAGAAAGAAACCTCTGCCTGCTACCTTGCCGTAAATTGTACTTGTTTACTATAATTTTCTCCGGTTAAATGAACGCTGCTTTTTTTTATTTCCAGACACACAGTTGTGGAAAGTTGTAGGTGAAATTTTGCTTGCTTTGCAAGAATGTCTTGGTTTTCAATTCTTGAATGACGCCTTATTTGCAGCCTTCCCATAGTTTCCAGAGTGAGCTTGGCATCCACGAAATGGTGAGTCACTATGTGCTCGCAAATGCGCTATATAGTTTGCGTTAACAAGATGAGCAAAGAGAAAGGAAATTGGCTGCCAGCGGCAGTATTAGTAGCGTGGCATCGCAAATGTGAGTCCCACCTCTACGACCTTCGCTTAATTAAGTTGTTGCGGAGTATAGCAATGTCATCACAGAAACTTGTTTCATGGCATTTTCTTTGAATATTAATTTGATCTAACAGACAGTCGTGCCAAGGAAAGTATAGGGGAGGTTATTAGGTAATGCAAATGGGAAGAAATGTGTACAAAAAGCTAAATTGCCATGGGCAGTGACTGAACCTTCAACTTTCGCATAACGCGTCCGATGCTCTGCCAACTGAGCTACAACAGCTGGTATAGCCCCATCCACTTTATGGGGTGTATATGTGCATACATATTCTTTTAATGTATATGAGTCTCTATTGTCTGTGTTTGAGAATGCAATGTTACGGGGGAACTGCAGCTTTAGCTTGCTACAAAGTGCTTCAATTCGCATACAGCTTTATAATAGGCTCCCAGTAGTTGTTGGCTGCATAGCCCTGCGCGAACACTAGCTTATAAAAAGTGAGTGCCTTCAGCACCATGTTGAAAACCTTGGACTTTTTATAGGCTGGTACAATTTTTTTTACTTCATAGGGAATAGAAATTTCCATTCTGTTATATTACGGCAAATTCTTTGTATTTAAGTAACAGTGAGAGTTATAAGCGGTAAATTGTCACTTAGTCAAGCTTTTCCCATATGACCCCACCTACACTTTTTCAGTATTCAAGAAAGGGAATCATTAGGGAACAATTATGCACACTTCGAGGTACGCTAACGGCAAAATACTATTCGGCGCAGACGGTTGAAATTTCATTCCTAAGACGAAACGGCCTCAAGAATCGAACCATGCTGGTGAAAACTCCCCAATCATTCAATACTCCTTAAAACTTTGCAGTCGTGCTATGGGGCAGCTTCACACGCTGCCAAAAGGGGCTGCAGTGCTGGGCCATAGAGGGAATCGTTTGCGCGCCGAAATGCTTCCGCGGTGCGACAAAAGCTGAGGGTTGTGGTACTTTCTGTGCATCTTTCGTGTAACTTTTGACTGTTGAATTGCGGCTGTAGGACGATTGCGTCGAACAAATTTTGCGCGCCCGCGGGTAGTTTAGTTTACAAGAACACCAAAAGAGGTGTTCACCGAGCAAGAAGGAGCAGTGCGACAAATGGAATTAGGCCCTAGAGATGCTGGACACATATGATAGTTTGTAATCAGTGTGCACTCGTATGTGCACAAAACACATTAATGCATTGTTGCTGCCTGGAATTTCAATCTCAATGGCCTAAATGTTGTGCAGAATCGGTATCAGGCCAGTGGAAAAGCTTGCAGCCGGCAAAGCACCCAAGTTTCACTTCTTTGCTTGCTAGGAGAAGTCTGTGTACAAAACTAGGGTTTGCACAGACAATTGATCTCCTGTTAAAATACTTCTGGCAGTTTAACAGATAATTGAGCTTTAGCTAGGTGACTACACTTGATATAACCAAGTAATGGTTATAAATAAGTACATTTAGAATAGCTCTGTCATAGCTACAGTGATACAAATGTTTATAACGAATTTTAGGATATAACGAAGTATTTACGTGGCAGGCGCGACTTTGTTATAATGAGGATTGAGTGTACCTGCTCTCTGTGTGGCCAATGAATTGTGATTTCTCACTGCTGTATGCAACAGCCCTTCATGTTAGCCCCTTTTCACAATGGCTGCAGCTGTTGTGAAAGTGTAGCACCTAATTTTAGGCAAATATTATAAAGTGCGCTGGCACTAACAGTATGAAAGCATCGATACTAACGGTAGTCACCAGGCCCAGGCAGCCACATTTCACTCAGTGCGAAACAGGTAAAAAAAATGTCCATGTGGGGTCAAAGGCCCAGGGGATCAAAATAGATCTGTAGTCTCTCGGTTTGTCGTGTTTATATTCATTATTTTTATTTACTTACTGCAGGCCTGTGAAAGTGCTATTACAGCAGTGAGATAACACATTGCAGGAAAGATCGTAACAGACAAAAGATATGTAAAGTAACAGAAACTGTTCGCAAAAGAAAAAAATAAGATTTTCTTATACCTAATGATTTTCACCACGTCTTAAAATCATTTAGGGGGAGTGATGGAATGTCACCAAAAAAGCGATTCTATGAATGTATAGTGTGGGGAAAGAAACTGTGCAAAAAAAATTGCAAGATTTAGTTCGCGAAAGTTGCACGTAGAGGAAAGCTTGGCAACAACCGAAAAAAGCTGTTCAAACTGCGATACAAATTGTTGCGTATGTTATGCAAAACGTTTAATGATTCTACTTTAGAATGTACCAAAAAAAGGGAATGCTTACTTCATTATGGCAGCATATATACAGAACTTTTGTCCTTTAAGCTGAAATCGCTGCAAGCTACACGTTTTGAGCTGCTGATTTTTTCATCAGAGTTCTGATTTCAAGACTCTCCACATGCTCGCACTCATTTCCACGTCTGTTAATAAACATTTGCATAAAAGTGAAGCTAGCACGGCGAAGTTTAGAAAGCTGGTTGTGAAAAACTGCTGCTTTTGCACAAAACCTCAGCAAAAGCAGCATTTGCGAATTCTCTCAAGCGCAGCCGCCCCTCTCATTATAGCTGCACTTGCATTCTAGGCGCACTTAATTTTACTAAATCCGGTTCGAAAATAGGGGTGGGAGGTGATTTAGACTCCAACTATTGGAGTTAGGGGTGCGCATATCGTGGTGTAAAATTTCTGAAATTTTGTTCGGCTCGGTCCTTCCGCTTTATATCTGCACATTCGTCGGGTAAAAAAAATTTTGGTGGGGGAGTATCAGTAATTGATAGAACAGCCGTTTTTTTTCGCTCATAGACTCTTTCTTTCTTTATTTTTTCAAGTTTTATTTAGACAAACATGTTCCGTTAGGTCGTTGCACTAATTTTTTTTATTTGCTCGTTGATTCGCCTTCTTTTTTCCTTCAGGGTACGGGGACCGCGTTCCAACTGTACCGCTGAGGGGTAGATTAATTTCTGATCGTGGCCAAGTTCGGAGTGAGCCTATTATGCGCAGAATCAGTCAAATTTTCCGCGACCAAACTAGGGGAGTGCGCCTGTTATGCGAGTGTTCCAATTATGCGAGTAATTACGGTACTCTGATATCAAGGACTGCATGAGTGGAACGTATCCTAGTAAAAGCTTTTGACCCACCTTTTTCCTCCGCCAAAGTGATGCCAACTGCTATTCTCCAGATGAACATGTTAACGACCTTTTAATAAATCTTGGAATGCATGGACAGTTATTTCTATAACTACTTTGCATGCTAGTAATTATCTATGGTACTCTTAACTCCACGGTACTGAGAACTACCACTCTCACTAGAATATATATTAAATATCTGCTTGTCACTATAGATAACAACTTACAGTGGCAGATGCAGATTCGAAATGTGTGTTCCAAATTAGCCTCAGAGTGTCATGCACTTAAACTCGTCAATATTTCGATACAACTACTCTACGAATGCTTTATTGTGCTTTCATTCATTGTCATATCTCATATTGCATTGAGTCTTGGGGCGGCACATACACAACTTGCCTGGACCCGGTTAGACGACTTCAAAATGGGCTGTAAGAATCGTTACTCAATCCAAGTATAACGACCCCAGCAAACCTTTGTTTTTCAGATTACTCATTTTGCCCTTCGAAAAGCTATGGAAAATAAAACTAGCCAGATGCGTACACAGTTATTAATTACAACCACCCTTTTCTTGTGTCCATGTTTTCCGCACCTTCTCGTTCTACTAGACAACTAACCTTTGGTAAATGGAATATTCCACGAACTAACAACGTATACGGCGAACGCCTTTCACAGATTGTTGGTATTAAAATCTGGAATGTTATTTCTTTTCAAATAAAAATGTGCTGAATTTCAACTTAGGCACTAGAAAAACGCTATTCAAAAGAATGCACTAAATAATAATGTCCTGTCATAATTAGTCTGATGACTGTCTTCATTTCATTATGTAAGTAGGTGTTTATTCAGTTTTCGTTCTCTCGTGCATTGCAACGGTTTAGTGCAGTTATTTCATGCACTTTAATGTTCCATTGCCAATTCGTTATTACATTATATTGTAAAAACTTCAGTAAAACTATTTTAGTTACACTTTTCCGAGGTGCCTTTATAAAATGTTTCTTTTTGGGCCCAAACTAGCCTATGGCTATGGGTTCACGCAGTGTATGCAAATTTTTTTGTCAAAAGTGTGACCAGTAAAGTTCAATTCAAAATTCAACTGAAAGCGATGGAGGAAGAGGGTAAGGCAGCAGGTTTTTTTTATCACGTGGCAGGCACAATTGTGAGGAAGCGTTGGCTGGGCTTCACTTGAAGTCAGCTACCAGCAGTGATGCTGGAGCAAACGATGCCTCTGAATAGAATGAGTGCAGCGTGCACTAAGTCGCACAAGGCTGGGTCACACAGCAGTGCTGATGGGCACCTGGCTTGGCTAGGCTTTAATTCCTTCACCCTTTTTTTTACCACTCTCTGCTACATTATACTACATATCACTATTCGTGCTCTGATTTCTCTTTTTTCGTCTGTTTTTATCTCTCTATCACTGTCTGTTACTCTCGTCTTGTTGTTTCTACCCTCTCTTTACTCGTTCGTTTTTCGGCTTTTCCTCCTCCCCCTTCAATACCCTTTCTTACCCCTTTTGCTATATGCTATACTATACAAGGATATGCTATGCCACGGCTGCTGGATGGAAAAGCGCAAGCTACGGCCGGCCGCGTAGAGCGGCTTTCTATGGGAGAGCGCGTGTCAGCTGTAGGGTCAGTTACGGCCGCTGCAGTGCGACGGGTCGGGGACGGGAGGGACGGGGAAACGAGTGGTGGCGGCTCCCCCGGGGCCGCAGCCGCAGCAAATTAGCTGGTGCCTGTCACTACAGAGACCGACTCAGTTGTTCTAATCAGTGTTTTTTAATCTCATCTATCACAGCGATGACATATCGCATATTTACTAGACTGCGAGGTACTATTTAGTTAAAAAGCCAATTTATTTTTTCTGGGCGTGCCGAGCACCTGACGTTTTTTTTTTTTTCAGAACCAGCTTCTTTCTCTGAGGCTGACAGTAAAAATCACAACTCCTGTAGCTAAATGATATGGCACTGAATGCCTGACAGTCATTTTTCTATTTATGGAGATGTTTAAACTAACATATTTTGTATATTGGGACGTTTATACAGCACTTTCGCGTTTTCTCATCAGCCGGAAAGCTTGACAATTAATTTTAGACACTTTACAACAGATGTTCTGTTTTTATATTCTGAAAGCGTATCAGAGAAACATGATTTGAATATTTGTCATGTTATCTGGTATAAGTCAGTTTATATATATATCATGTTTATTATGTTTACCCATTGGAAAACCACTGCTGCTTTAGGGTAGTCGAGTGAACGTGACGTGCCTTCGTTTGAGCGAGCACAGGTGCCTATTTGTCAACGATACCTAGTAGAACAAAAAAACAGTAATCAATGACAGAACCGCATGACGAAGACTGCCAGAAGACAAGCGTGTGAAGTGCTATTGGGATTCGCCAGTGCCAGTGGAAAGGCTAACATGAAAAGACCGAACGGATGGTTTTATTGTCGATAGACACAGAAGCCAAAAGTTAGGCGCACAAGCTGGAGCAATTGTCAAGTAGCTTTATTACGCAAAAGTGTAAAAAAGCGAGAAACAGAAATGCCAGCATCAGCCTAAATTGAGAATAAATAAGCTATTTTCACACATCTTGTTCCGATTATGTGTTCACTGTTGAATTAGTTGCACTATCATAAGAACGTTGGGACGGAAAGCGACGGAAACACTCAAAAGCACAGGAACGCAAGCAGTTGTGTTCACATTTTGCGGCATTTCATCGCTCTTTTCATCTCAGTTTTCATATTATTTACTTCATGATTGCTCTCTCAGTTGCCAGCATTTAAAACCTGTCATTGAAATTTCAAAGAGGATCGAGTCCAATATGAGTTCGCACACATGCTAAGTATAATTCGTGACTGTTGCATCTGATACTGCATTGTAAGAATAATATAGACGTGTTTGGAGGAAGCGAGAAGTCTATTTTAGTTTGTGTTAAAAGAATAGTGGCAACTGCAGTTGCTGATGTTGAATATTCTAAATGAAGTTAATAAATATAAAGCAACAGTTTCTGAAGTCACATACTCAGTTACTATAATTAATTTATATGCATTAGAAAAGTGTTGCTCTTCCATATCAATTAGTTGTGATCTTGTAGGGTCCGCGTAAAATGTGCTCACAATTCTTACTTTCGCGAAAACTGATCGGTGTGCGAGGTTCTATCTCGTGTAATACAATACCAAAAATTTGCAACGGCTGCAGGTACACAGTAAAAATTTTTGCACCCAAAAGGGTGTAAATGAGCTTGTCCCATGGACGACACCCTAAGGGTGCTAATTCAGCACCTTACAAAAAGGGTGCTTTGACATGCACCCTAAGAACAGGGTGTACATGTAAAAAAACTGTAGGGTGTTACAGAAACACCCTTAAAAAAGGGTGCCTTCAACGTCCGTCACTTTTTTAACACCCATTGAGGAGGGTGCCGGAAGGGTGCACAAGGGTGTTGAGTGCCCATGGCCGGGGTGCCAGTATTCATTTAGAGTGCACTAATATAGATGTCAGTATGCACGGATAACACAGTTCTTGAAGGAACTGGTCCTGATTGGCGATGGTGTGCCAACTGTCGAACTCTATATCGAATCGGTGTGCACAGATATATATATATAATGCCTGAAATCGTGCATGAACTCCTGCCCATGCAATATATTTCATATATGCATATAGCACACTACAGAAAACTAAGCCTTGTTGCCCTTGCAAATTGTATTCATTCATTAGGCTATAGTGTAACCCATGCAGCAGCCCGTGCCATTCCTGTACACTTTTTCTTGCCACACATTTTATTCACCAGACGTGTAACGTGCATATACATATATGTGTATACATATACGTACATCTGAGACGCAACACCTAAATGTTTAATTATATTTTTTCAGTTTCACTTTATTGAGAATTCTTTGAAACATACAATTACAATGTTTTCAGTTTAGTACTCCTTCAAGTACACAATCGGTGACTAGAAAAAAATACACGCAATTATATACTGATAGTTCTTTCAAATATGTACAATCACAGTTGTTTCTGTTTAGTATACTCCTTCATGTACACAATCACTGACTTGAAATGAAATACACGCAAATATATGCAGAGAATTTTTTTCAAATATATGCCGTAAGGGTGGTTTCACAATATATGCCTTCATATATACATAAGTCATAAAAAATGATGTACACGCTAGTATATACTGATGATTCTTTCAGATGTATACATTAAGAGTAGTTTTTGTTTTGTATTTCTCGATGTACAAGAATCAGTCACGAGAAATCATGTACACACAAGCGTATGCAGGTTTTTCACATACAACTTTAGCGAACATAATGAAACCAATGCAAAATGGGAAGCATAAAAAGCTAGAAATGAACACAAAACTCAGCCAGGACACACAAAAAACAAAAGAAAGAGGCACTGCACAATTATAGCCAATCAAACAGCTGGGTGATTCCCCGCCGAATGTCTACGCTATATTGGCAGCCATCTGAAATATATTTGAAAAAATCTAAAACTTTCTGGAATGTCGTCTGGGTGTAGTGTGTAAAAAAAGCAAATAGAAAAATTCGAATTTACGCTTAATTCTTGGAAGCATAAGTGGTAGAAAAGTTGCACTTATAATACTGAGCTCTAAATACCTTCACATAAGCACATTTACATAACATGTAAGCTAAATTTGGTACAGAAGGAGTGGTACTTTTAAAATAAATTTTTCTAGAAACACCCAAATGATTTTCCAAGAAATTAAGAAGGCAGACATGTGACCAAAAAAATTGTTCTCTCTGAATTATAGCAGTCTATTGTTTTCAATGCATTAAATCAGCGCAATTATTTTCGTGTACATTTCTGATGGTCACCGCAAAAATGGGACATTTGGCCAAGCTAGAAGTCAGCAAAATAAAAATACCTTACACAAATAACATTACTTGATAATTTCAAAAAAGTAGTTCAGGAAATATGACACTAAAAGTTTCGGCACCCTAGTGCCTGAACAACTTTGTTGACAAACTTTGTAGCAACAGCTCTCGGTGAGGTCTTATTCATGCCGAGAAAAAGTCGCTCGAGCACGGTGGTTGTATTGAAGGCCTTGCGGCCATAGACAATATTGAAAAGAAAAAATGCACTCATCAGCGCAGTCGCTCCATCTTCCACATTGCTGACACGGAAGACTTGTTGGTCATCCACGTGGAGGTGGAGGAGCTGAGCTTGTGCTAGGCTGGGGCTGGAGTATACTACACAAGGCGTCAGCGGCACTGTCTCGTCCTGTGATGAGAGCAAATATCATTTCTCATGAAAGGATGTTCGTCCTGTTTTGGCAGCATTATATATGAAGAATGTGTAGTGCCTATTCTATAAAACGGCATATATATGACATTATACAGAACTTGAGCCATACAATCCATACTTTCCAATAATTTCATGTGATAAGGTAGTTTTCCAGCCTATAGCTACTTCTCGAATTGAGGTGAAGTGTAAGACTACAGCTTAAGAATGGCACTAACAAAAGCCTGAACTGACCTTAGAATCAAATTCCTAATGCACTAAGAGCCCGTGTAAAAAACATTTTTTCAAATTACATTGTTCAGAACATGTATATAGTATTAATCAAAAACGCAAGACTTACATCTTCATGTACAAAGAGTGAAGATATGGCAGCTTTCTCTTTCACATGAGATGAAATTATCTTGAGGGTGGCCAGAGCGAAAAGGTCTGCAAAAAAATTTAAAATTTATTGACTTTGATCACACCTCGAACGATTCAAGGAACAACTCAGTAATCAGTACAATTTTGACTGCCTCCTTAGAGGCATCAAAAATCAACAATTTTCTTGTTCTTCCTACCCCCAGGAAGCTCCATGGTAAACTATTTAACAATTGACGCTGTGCTTGATATTTGCGTGCTCTCTAAACCCCGAGCTTCAAACTTGTATTTTATGCGCTTGATCTGACAGCAATTCGCATCCACATTTCAATCACCTTAACTCATTTTAATTTGATGAAAGATGTTATAGGTCGTCCAATTTTCAGAGAGTTTTTGTAAACTTACGTCTGGTTCGAAGTACGTGACCT
The DNA here is from genome assembly GCA_013436015.1 of Rhipicephalus annulatus. Taxonomy (NCBI): domain Eukaryota; kingdom Metazoa; phylum Arthropoda; class Arachnida; order Ixodida; family Ixodidae; genus Rhipicephalus; species Rhipicephalus annulatus. The sequence continues at coordinate 31,637 of WOVY01002216.1, read as the reverse complement.
TCTTGTTCCAGTCGCGTTGCAGCCATAATTTCTTGTAAGACGTCATCATGACCGACCACACGTTTGCGTGCCAAAGAAAGAAGCATATCAATTCCAAGCTTGATTTTTTCTTTTGCATCACTCCCAGTCATTCTTCTGAAGTCTGAAACGAACTGTAAGAAACAATGAAATAGTACTTGAGCAGTTTTTCAGCAAGTACATAATTTGGACTACACTTTCACTCCACAACGACATAATGCAGTAGTGTGACACGCCCCACAGTTGTGGCCACATCTTTATTTTTTCGCCTTCACCTTTTTGATGACATAAGTAACAGCGCTAACAAAGATCAGACAGCAAAGGCTCGACTAAAAAACTGCGGAAAACTGGTACACTGATTATTTTTGGAACAGTCACCTTAAGGAAAATCACTGAACTGACAACGGTGCTGGAGGAAACGTTTCGCAAGCAGCACTTTGTTGATGTAACCAGCCGCTGGCTTGACAATAACAAAAAAGCCAGTAAATTTGTTTCGGATTGAGGAATACATATAATATTCAGTTAATGCACGACATGGTGCGAATGACACTTTGGTGTGAATGAAATGGCTTGCTCTTAAATTTCTCACCTTCTTTTGTAAGCCTAGTATGACTTACAAACTGGATATGCATATTAGGTAGCTAAAGTTGTTTCTTGGGCAAGTTGGTATACTTCTCATGTTGCCTTGCCCTGCCCATTATTTCACTGTTTTTATGTGACACATATACAGACAAACATTACATAAGTAAAAATGCGAAGATAGCATATTTTGTAAACATTTTTTGAAGCATGAGTATATAACTTGCCCTATAAGTTAAGTGAATTACAAGTGTTACACATTGTTCTCTGTTAGTATAAAATGTCCTTACTTAATACAGAAACATAATTTGCTATGAGGAGATGAACGAGCCCCGCTGCGGTGGTCTAGTGGCTAAGGTACTCGACTACTGACCCGCAGGTCGCGGGATCGAATCCCAGCTGTGGCGGCTGCATTTCCCAAGGAGGGGGAAATGTTGTAGGCCCGTGTGCTCAGATTTGGGTGCACGTTAAAGAACCCCAGGTGGTCAAAATTTCCGGAGCCCTCCACTACGGCGTCTCTCATAATCATATGATGGTTTGGGACGTTAAACCCCACATATCTATCAATCAGGAGACAAATGACATTTTCAGAAGAAATGTCCTAACGCCATTAGTAACACAAGAGTTTGCGAAATTTAGACTACTTCCGCTCACGAAGCCTTTTATAATCAGTGTAAACACACCAATATTACCAGGAGGTGGCTACGAGTAGAAATATTGCTTGCCTCTCTCATTAGACAGCGCTATGGGTTTGAGGAGTAATACAGGAATGCAGCAAGTAGCATATGTAAGCAGCAAGGACGGGTACAATTAGTGTAAAGAGCACAAGAATGCCAGTCATTTTGCTAGAAAGAGATGAAGCAAAAAATTTCCTCCTTCTAACACTCCCTCTCCCATAAAAATGACAATAAAGCCCAGCTTACTCGTTCATAGTCCATCAAATATGGATATTTGTGTTTAACACTGGCAATACTCATGTCTGCGATTTCATATAGTCTTCGTTTTGCAGTCAGGTTCATTCTCTCATTAATTAACTTCTCGTCTGGCGCTGCACTGAAAGCCTGAGACCGCAGCCATTCCTCGTGCTTTTCAAAGCTGTTCTCATCCTCTCCAGCAAGGCCAGAGATGTCAATGTTCTGTAGGAAAGTGAAAGAAATAATGAGACAAGAAGCACACGTTAACTTCATTCTTTTAAAAATTATGATAGGGGACCTCCCCCAAAAATTTGTGATGTCATTAAACCTCGATTAGAAAAAAATGAAAGTAAACTCAGACAGTTCTTTATGCCCAGCAAAATTAGAGTGTGATTTCGGCAGCTAAATAATTTATTTATATATTTATTTTATTTAGTCAATACTGCCGACTTCCATGCGAAGTCGAAGGCAGGAGCGGGTACATATATATTCATTTGGTATTACATTTTGCAACAGAATAAAACAACAGCAATGACTTGTAACAAAAGCAATGTGTCGAAGGAAAAGAAAAATCTAGAATAGTTCTAAATTAGAAACATTGAAAACATGACTCAATGTCACGCGTTTTTCCCCCTTTGCACAGACTAAGCAACTTTTTCTTAAAAAAAATGAGTTTGATTATGTCGTTGGAGATGTAACATAGAACACAGTACCTTTTTTGTATACTCTATTTGTGTTTACTCTAAAAGTAAACAGTTCCACTGAAATGTGTGTGTGTGCACCTCTCTACTTTCCTTACATTACTGATGGCAGCACTTGTGCTAGGCTTTTTAATTTCGTCGACAACTTCTAACTCCCTGACATCTTCAGCACCTGTGTCCTTCCCATACAACCAACTCTGGTACTCTAACTTACCACCAGTTGCCATAGCAGTACTATGCATTGCGCAGCTGGCCAGGCTTCATTTCTTCCACCTATTATTAAGGGGTCTACCGGTGATTCAAATGTGTGTCCCAAATTATCAAAAATCACAGCGATGTTACTCTAGTTATTCATATAATGAGTACATGATCACAATCGTCAAACGCGCTTACCCGCCCAGCCCCGCTAGACCAATTTTGGTCTATACCTAGTTAAAGTAGCCATCACGAGAGCACACAGATGTAGGCGGCTGTATAATAGACATGTTCCAAGTAGCTGCTGTTCACCAAGTAATCCGTCATATTAAAAACCTAAATGCTTTATATCCTTATTTACTACTCAAAATTATGTCTTTTTTTTGCAAATGGTCCGCAGCTACAGAAGTGAAGGCATAAAACAAATATCACACTTTTTCAATTGTACTTTGAGACACTTTTTTTGCAACACCTGCTATACACTTCTGGTTTTTCTGACCCACTCTACTATTTTTTTATCTCTTGCATAGCATTATATTATTCTGGCTGCTATTTCCTGTCTCATCGCATTTAGCGTGGCACTGAATTTGATCTTGAGTTTCATCTTCCAATTTCGTCTCATAACGACAAAAAATTGTAATTTTCTTCGACCAGCTACAGGATATTCACATAATTTCAAATACTATAACGATTCCACACGCCGGACAATGTGTTCGTTATTTCACTATCACTCACCATCTTTCGTTTCTTGTGCCGCTTGAGTTCTGATGTACAGATGTCATCTGTATTGCGAGAAGCAGAAAACTTCTTACGTTTCTGCGCAACGCGTGCGTCGTTAGACAAACTTCGCCGCTGGTTCTTGAATTTCATACGAAGCGAGCACCTCCACGAGTCCTGAAAACATGAGTACCTTTGTTAATTTATCTACACGAAAAATATGACACACGTAAAAGTAGTAGTAATAACGACGAGCTTTTTGAGGCATATATGGTTACGGAGCCCCGTTAGAGTGGTTGTCTCCAGAACAATTTCTTCTCACTGGGATTCTTTACTATTTGGCTAAATCTAAACTGGCAGGCGCACTTTCCCCTGAACGAAAGCGAAATGCTGTGGTAGGGAATCAAACTCACATTCAGTAGCTTAGCAGCATAAAATTTTATGTGTCTTATAGGCAACAGTGCAGAAATCAGGGCCTAAAGAAGCAAATATTTCCTATGTTTTATTTAAATGCCTTGACAGCAAATTAAGCTAAGAATATAAATGCGCCCTTTTTGATACAGCTGTATAGCTTTTGACCACATTTCTTTAATTTCTTTACCCAGACCGCACACACCCCAACTGTTTTCAGCACGATTCTTAAGCAAGACAATCTATAGCTTAGAAACTGATTACTGTTCCTGCGTGACTCAATTTTTCCTTACCATGCCACTCCCTATAGCATCTTGCAACTGCGGGTACTTTTCCTGAAGTTGAATCATTACTTTGTTATAAAAGTGTCGCGTTGGGACCCTGCAAAAACGAAATACGCAGGCTTGGTCAAGAGGGCCAACTGAACCACATCATGCTCCATACTGACTATGGCTACATTTCAGAAAACGCAATGGACTTCACAAAAACTTCCCCTTCAGAAGTTGTCTTTTACAAGATATTATTATTGTTTCTAATTACATTCAAAGAATACGCTGACATTTGCACCAGGTTACTCACTGGAGGTTTTAGGTTGCAGTGATGTAGAGAAGCGTGTCAACACCTTTTATATATATATATATATATATATATATATATATAAAGGCTGAAGTACAATACTGAAGGCTACGTTAGTGAGTCCTAATAAGCATGACTATATAAGGCAGGGGAAGCACCTTTTTTACTTACACTGTTATCTTTACCATCTCTTGAAACAAAATATCAACTATTTGCCTAAACACTGCAGATGTCACTGGGCCATCCCTCACTATGGTGTCATGAAGGGATCCGAAACTTGGGAATACAAATGTCTTTCCGTCGTCATCTGAATGTGAAGAACTGAAATGTAAAATCAGATAATTCAGTGTACCAGTTTGGCTGTCATCGTTGAAAATAATTGTCTCTGAATGGTATTAGGTCTAAGCTTCTGTTGTGTTAAAAACACAAGAAAGTTCTTTTTCATTCCCTATTAGTGCACTTCTCTCTCATATAATCCTATGATTACAAAGAAATACTAAAACAAAGCCGTTCAATAAAAAAGAGCAAGTTGCATGCTACGTACGGTCTGTTGATAGCATTTCAAGAAGCAAGATGGATGTACATTCAGAATGATAATTTATCCTAACTATAGGCGCACCTATTAACAGATAATGCGCTAATGTATTCACACCACATAATATGAAGCTATCAGAAAGAGAGAGATAGAAGGAAAGCAGAAAGCTGTGAGCTGCGTCATACTGCAAGACAGATTACACGCACGTGATCACAGAAGCTAACAAGCACAAAGCAAAGTGTCGATTTCGCCAATTAAAAACTCCTACTGAAGGTATACAGTTAAAGGTTGCTTTAACCCTCCAACTGAAGCAAAACAGCTAATAAATACATAGTAGCAATCTCTCGCAACACTGTCGTACAGGCATCCAACACAGCAAGAAGTTCTCGCTACTTACAGATGAAAACATTCCAGGCCTGAAAAGCTGTCACCATCCACCGTCAAAGCCGCAGAAGCATCACACTCATTTTCCTCTTGTGAACCCTAAATATATGCAAATGAGTCATACCCATTAGTGATTACCATATCATGGCATGTTGTATAGATATGCATTGGTTAAAACAAATCCAGCACAATTCGGTGCAATGGAAACAAACGGGAAATATGTATTTTGGTGTAAATCCATCACACAGCAACATGATTTAATACAAATTCTAGGACCTAACAATTGTTGAAGTATACTATTTGCGTATTAGCTTAATGACATAATTGTATTCAGTAGTGGTTCAGTGCTTCATTGTGCACATTGGAATGTGATTCACTGCACATGTCACGATAGAAGATGAGCACAGGTTCCTACACACTAGAGAAAAAAAAAAGAGGATGTACCTAACTCTTCGGGTGGCTCTAACTTGCCACGTACGGCTTTCTAGAGACAGCGCGACTCTGTTGGTTGATCAGAGCTGGCGCGCTCTAGGCGTCCCCTTAACCATCTTTATACTAGAATTTAAAGAAAATAAGCAGTTCTTTTTATGTCAAATCTTGTCATTGAATTTTTCTTTCTTTTAGGAAAGAAAATAATTTTTGAAGTTTCCCATTGATGACAATGGGGCATTTCAAAGCGGCAGCTGTCGTCATTGGACATTTCAAAAATTATTTCCTTTCTTGAAAATGTAATAATAAGTTTGCCACATAAAAAGAACTGCTTGTTTGGTTTTTATTGATGTGTAATGATGATTTTAATTAGACCACCAAATGGTGAAAATGCGTCATAATATGAACAAAAATGACAATTTTGCGAACTTTGCGATTCTTCTCTCATATGTTTAGTAGCTTGAGAGGTCAAAAATCTTTTTTCCACAAAATATACCTTCTGTGGAGTAAGTATTAACTGCTCCGATATTCGTACAAAGTGAAGTATTGCAATAACAAAAATTCAGACATAACACATTTTGGCTAAGTTATTGGAGGCGTATTTGCCAGTACTAATGTTACTGAGCTTCAAACACATTACTCAAGCTCCTTTACCTAATATGTACATAAAATTTGGTAAACAAACAAGGAGCAGTATTTTTAAAATATTTTTTTTTACATGCATATCCCACACGTCATTCGAGGAAGTTCAGAAGGCAAGCCACATGATCAAAACATTTTTCTCTGCAAAATATCCTAGCAGTTAACTGCTTTCAATGCAGTCAATGAACACAATTTTTTTCGATTTGATAGATTGATAGATATGTGGGGTTTAACGTCCCAAAACCACCATTTGATTATGAGAGACGCCGTAGTGGAAGGCTCCGGAAATTTTGACCACCTGGGGTTCTTTAACGTGCACCCAAATCTGAGCACACGGGCCTACACATTTCCGCCTTCATCGGAAATGCAGCCGCCACAACTGGGATTCAAACCCGCAAACTGCGGGTCAGCAGCCGAGTACCTTAGCCACTAGACCACCGCGGCGGGGCAATTTTTTTTTCGAATACACTTGAGATGGTCGCCAAATTGGCTGGGACGTTTGACGTAGAATGACCCATGCACGAGCGCACATACATACGCGCGTCACACATGCAGACATGCACGGGCGTACCCGCAGGCACGCACGACCTCTCTCTCTCACACACACACACGCGCACAGACACACACGCGCACACACACACACGCGCGCGCGCACACACACACGCACGCACACGCCTGCGCGGGCGGGCGTACACAAGCGCGGTTCCGCACGAACACATGCAGGGGTTCACGCACGAAAATACAGATACCTGGGCGCACATTATGCGTGTATATAGTGCATAGCAAACATGTAGCACATAACCAACGCTAAGAAAAGCTTTTCTAACAAGGATTGAAGGTAATTACCATTTCAGATGAAACATGATGATCTTCTGCTTCGTAGAGCACCATGACTCGTGCTAAGTCGATTATGTCGTCAACTGGGGCAAGATCAACATATTCGGCAAAGTTCAGATCAAAAATCTGTAAATGACAAACGCAGTACCTAAACATTTAGTCAGTTGTTTTATTATTCCAACTTTTTTCGTACGCACCTAAACATTGATAAAGTTTCGAATTAGAGCTCATCTCACCTGCGCAAAGAATATGTAACCCACTAAGGCGCTAGCCAAAAAGTCTGCCTGCTGATTAATGTTGTGAATGTGATTGTCACATAAATTTTGATTACACTGAGTTATTTCATTGTTTTAATATAAACGACAAGTTCGCTGAATGTAAAATCAGTGCCTCTGTGTTTATAGCAGCGATGTATAGTTCTCAGTTAACAAAGAACGATACCGGGAGCGCACGGCGACGTTCTCACGCAAATGTAGAGCGTTGGGGACAGCTGGCTGATACATTCACCTGCGATGAAAAAGCGAGCCTGCCTGACACCTTATGACTGAATTTGGCCGGTTAGCAATCGACCATCGTGCAGCTAACGAGCCAGCGATCTGCTGAATATGCAATGAGTCAGCTAGAGATGTACTTGAGTTGTGTACACGAATCGCAAAAAAAAAGCCATGACGGAGTAGTAAACGTCCCTACTGTCTGTGTGCTGTCACTGCTAAGCAAGAAAAGAAGGATACAAAACAAGAAAACGCGTGCACCAAATCGCAAATCAATGTCAAGAAACGTGTAAATAAGATATTTTGCTTGCATGAAAAGCAGAGAAAAGAGCAAAATTAACAGCGACTTGCCTTGAATGTGCTCTTGGAAAGGTCCACCCTGTCGCCCATGATTGGGCACGTAGATATGGCGGCTTTCAATGCATCCAGGGTGCCTTCTTCCAAAGTGTACGTACGCTTCGCATGCATGGCAGGCACGCTCACAAGGCACCGTACCGCCATCACTGCGCTACAGCGGAACACGCAATCCGTCGACGAATATGGCAAACACGCAGTCCGCTGACGGTATACAAGAAAACACTCGTTCGCACAGCCAAACGGTTCCAAGCACGGCAGCAACTGAAATGGCGCCCTGTTTTCCCGCCTTTTTCGCTCGAGCAGCGAGAGAGCTCGTAAAGGAGGAGGGTCGAAGAGAGTACTCAGAAGAGCACAACGTAGCGCGGCTTCGACGCGTCCTTGAAGAAAAAAATAAAATACTAAAAGCCATGTTACCACGTGGCCGCCACCAGCCACTAGCGGGGCAACGTGCGTCCCCGCCATCGTAGGGGATATCTTTCGCGCCATCAGTTGAAGAACTCTGGCGCCATGGAGGAAGGAAAAATTCCTTCCTCCATGGCCGCGAACACGTGGCCGCGAACGTGCTGCTCTTCTCTCGGAGTTTATTCTCTTTCTCTCTGGTACGTAGGTAAGCGCCTCTGACGGCCACCTCTTGCAAACACAACAGCTCTCAAAGTTGCCTCCGAGCAGCTGCCGAGATTTTGTCACATGACTGAGTGGTACGGAGGCGAGCGGTCTCATACCGCGGCTGGTTGAAACGCGTGGCAGGAGGCACGGCCTCTGAGATTGCGCGCTGGCAGCAGCCTCCCAATGGAAAAGAGAGCTACTTTCCAGGCATATCGAGCATACATGGTATGAAGCTTGCGAAATCTCCAACACTGCTTGTGTAGCACTGGAGCACGCGCTGTATCTGCAAGGACGCTTTCCACGTGAGTTTGTTGAAGATTGCTGAGATGTTTGAAAGCACTGGAAGTAGACGTATTTAAAGCAGCAGCGAGTTGGCGTGCCTACAGTATTCTTGGGACCTTTGGCGTGCCCCAACGTAAGTACTATTTTGCTTTGCACAGCTGGATGAATCTCGTTGTGGCGGGAGTCATGTCAGGGCTTCGGCGTGTTCGCAATTGTCATCTCTGACGCTCGATAGCAACAGCGGTCAGCCTCGAAGCTTTATGCGGAGAGAGTGGCACTCACGAACTTGATTATCAGGTGCCGCGGGCGGCAAGGTTCTGTTTGGCGCCGCGGGGCGCGTTCTCTTGCTGTGTAGCTGTGCAATAGATCGTGTCTCAGTATTGGGGACGACGCGTATGTTAATTAACGACGCGTCGTTAATTAAAATGGCCAACGTCGCACACGCACTCACGAACAAATTCATCGCGCACGCGCTCGAAAAATGCACGGCGGATAATACGCACCGCGGACGACACAAAGCCCTCACGGTGAAGTTACAACTGCAGGGGTGAATTTCTCTGCCAAATCAGGTAACAGTGGGACAACAACCACCCCAACGTCTGGCAACTGAAAAATGCAACGCCAAACAACACCTTGCCGCACGGGCTTCCACGGCTTTAAGTATCCAAGGGGGGCGCGTGATCTGCTCAGGAGGACTGAACGCTCAACTCGCATCGCTGTGGTGGTGGTAGGAAACATTTTTTTATTCAGAAAGTTTACTACTAAGACGTGTATATGGCGTAGCCGAGTCATGTAGCATTGGAGCTTGAATGAAGCAGTTTTACGAGTCAGCTCCTCAACACATCGCTGTAGCACAAATCTCCCGCCGCCGCTGCGTCTGCGTTAACGGTTTCGGCTCGGGCATCTCCCGAAACAACGATTTAAAAAGATGAAAGTCAATTTCTTTTCGGTAAGAAATTTTTCGCATTTAAATGTCGAATTTTCTGTAAATCATGTCTTGTTCCTCTTACAGATGCTGGGATTCGTTACTATCGCTGCCCACGGTGCGGAAGCCATAGATTTTCACTCAAGTTACTCTTCAGGCATATGAATCTAGCCCATGGTCACGAGACAAATTGGATCTGTGGCCTTGAAGGATGTATGTAGACATTCAAAGTCTTCGCTTCATACAGAAAACATGTGTATCGCAAGCATAATGAGGCATTAGGAGTGAACCGGCATCTTCAACAAAATGTTGTTGCGGAAAGAATGCCAAGCAGCGCAGAAACACTTCATGGCTCTGGCTGTTGTCAGGAGGGACAAGAAGAAATTCCCATAGAAGATTCCCATAGGGAGAACATTGATGTTTCAAGTGACTATGTACGACATCTCTCCCTAATGTTTTTGAAGTGGAAGGAGGTAAGACGCCTTCCTGAGTCAACGGTTAATGAAATAGCAAATGACATCATCTTATTCATTGCTTCTATCTTAGAGGATAATAAACTTCTGTCGAATGAAGAAAACACTGCAGAGCTAAAAGCAGCGTACAAAACGCAGACGAGCAAGCTCTTGACACAAAGTGGCCGAAAAGCACACTGGAGAAACAACTTTCCACTTGTTGAGCCCAAAACCATAGTCCTTGGAGAGATGAATGGAAAGTGTGAAACTATGGAGTATGTGCCACTCCGTGACGTGCTGAAGTGTATTTTAGAACATCCTACCCTCTCAGGAGACTTCAACAGTGTTGTCAAGATGCATGATCATATGTGCTCAGTCTTTGATGGTAGTGCTTTTAAGAATCATTCTTTTTTTGCTGGAGACAAGAGCAAGATTTGCCTGCAGTTGTACACAGATGAATTCGAGGTGTGCAACCCTTTGGGGAGCAAAAGGGGAAAGAACAAGTTGACTGCGGTCTACTTTTCTGTGCTCAACTTCAACTCGAGGTATCGCTCGGCGCTTTCGGGCATCAACTTGGCCCTTCTAGTGAAAGACAAATATGTTTCCACATATGGTTTTTCAAAGATCCTTGCGCCATTGCTTGAAGGCGTGGCCATATTAGAAAACGATGGCATTGTAGCAAATGGAAAAGTTATGAAAGGGTCTGTTTTCATACTTACTGGGGACAACCTTTCTAGTCACAGAATTGGGGGTTTTAAGGCTTCATTCAATCAAGGAAGAATATGCAGATTCTGTATGGCTGTGCGCCACGAGGTGAACTATAAACATTTAGAAAGTGACTATGTGCAGCGAACGCCGGAAGGGCATCAACATCATTTAAACATGTTGAAAGCAGGGCTGCCAGCTGCATCACTCTATGGTGTCAAGGAGTTTAGCCCACTACTTGCAATGCAAGGATTTGATCCATCGCAACACTTGCCCCCAGACTTGATGCACGACCTGCACGAAGGCATCATACCATTCACACTAAAGTACATTATTTCATCTTTAATTTCACAAGGTTTCTTCTCCCTGGACGATCTTAACAAGGTGATTGTTGAATGGAAGTATCACCCATGCGATGCAATGAACACGCCAGAAACGATTTCTAAGCATTTTCTTTATGGAAATGCTACTATTAAGGGTTCTGCAACACAAGTTCTTGCACTTTTTCGCCACTTTTCTCTTTTTGTAGGTAATTGTGTTCCAGTTGGTAACCAAATCTGGCAGCTTTATTTACTTCTTAGAGAAATCGTTGACATAATTATGAGCCACAGAATCCCAGTCTCGCACATAGCATACATCAGAGAAAGATCCACCTTTTTTGTCTAGAATTCAAGGCGTTGTTTCCATCATGTTCATTTCCTTGCAAGATGCATTACCTCATTCATTACCCGTCTTGTATTCAGAAAATCGGACCTTTGGTTGATATCTGGGCAATGCGTTTTGAGGCAAAACATCAATACTTTAAAGACATTACGCGTAAAGTTCATAACTGGAAACGAATTTTGCACACTCTTGCCATGAGACACCAGTACTGTCAGTGTTTTCATTTTATTGCTGGTGAGGACAAGAGCATACCCGTTACAAGTGGCTGCCTGTTTGTGCTATATGAGGATCTTCCTTGTTGTGTTAGAGTTCATTTCCAAACATGACCTTGAATGCAATAATTGTTTTAAAGTGAACTGTGTCACTGTGGATGGAAGATCGTACCGAGTAGGATGCTGCCTTGTCCTTAACGTTCCAGATGACAGATTGCCTGAGTTTGTGCACGTTTGCGGGCTATTTTATGTGGGCAAAGTTCTTTTGATCATGTTGGAGCTACTTGAAACTGTTTCCTTCGATGAACACATCCATGTGTTTGTTGTTAACAAGACAGATAAGTACAGAATCTTAACCTCTTTCTCGGAGTTCGTGATGGAGCCACTCTACTTATGCAAACACATGGGACGGAGCATTATAAGCACTCGACACGCCTTGTTTTAAATATTCATTTGAATAACCACAGCTTTTGATTGCTTCATTGTCAATTGATGTGTACTTTTCTTTTCTGGCTCAGTGTGATTTTCTATATGGCACGCTTGTAGTGCATCACTTGTGTTCCTGCGAAAAGCAGAATCTTTGAATTTGACTACAAAAGTTTTCTCATTTTCAGAGCATGTGCTCCGAACGTGCCAACTACATGTTAACATTTTGTTAAGTATGAGTATGTGAATACATATGTGTATGAATTTGTGTCTTCATGCAGTGCGTGTATGTGTTCATTTTATCCTGGCATAATTTGTTCATGTGACTTGTTTTCGCACTGGTATTTTTTACATGCTGGTTCTGCTGAGAGGTAGCAAAGTATTCGTGTGTGTTTATTTTGAAAAGTGTATTTCTTTAGATTGTAGGTATTTGGTATAAACTTATACCACATAAGTCTTTCAGTGTTGGTTCACTTTTATTATATTACAAAGTCTACACGAAAGCATCGTAAAGAGTATGCAGATGGTCTCACAATAATCACAGCATCGAGAACCAGTCATGCAATAGTGTTGTAGTTCTCAAGAAAGTTTACTTTCGTACAAAAATGTTTAGAGGCGGAAATAGACTTCAAATCTTCCGGGAAAAAAATTGAATTGAAAAAATTGAATTATACCAGCGTTCTGAGACATAAAATCCCAAATATTGTTACTGTGCGCTCGTGTTTTGTCGCATATTTCATGTTCATTCATCTTCACCTACACCCTTCTTAGGCGCAAAAGCACCCTTAGTGCCAATTTTAGGGTGCTATTGAGGCAAGCACCCAAACTAAAGGGTGCTTTTTCTGAAATGAACAATTGAAGGGTGTTGAAGGGTGTGACGAAGGGTGCTTTTTTGTAAAAGCACCCTTTTTACACCCTTTTGGGTGCAAAAATGTTTACTGTGTATCTAAAAGCAAGGTCAGTAAGTACCTGGTGCACACACGCCAGACGGATATTAAAAGAAGATTTCGCGGGTCATACAACAATACACGTGCTGAATCGTAACTACAGCAAGCTCGCCGCACATGCAATTCTATGGGCACTCGCGAAAACTGCCCCCCCCCCTGGTGGCGCCTCAGTAGTGGTTCGAAAACTAGACCTGTCACGCCGGTTTTTGAGCACGTGGTGGGCCGCACTCGTGCGCTCTTTAATCCAGCGGCTGTAGCTATGCTCTGCTAGCATGCCTGGATAGCCTAGTGATTACAACACTCACCTTTGAATCGCGGGACCCGATTGATGGCACGCTAGTCCACGGCATTGTACCGCGACAATATTCTATCTACGACACATTGCAAACCTCGACCACAGCAGCTCTGCTGTATTGAAGTGTGCCTAATGAAAGCACACAATGTACTCTTCGCTGACTCTGTCGGCCAAATTTTATAACTGAGCGGATTCAATGACCTGCCTGATTTTCATTGCGATGCCAGAATGAGTACTGTTTTGCATAATGAATAAATATTGCTCCAAGGCACAGCGTCCAATTTGCCTCTGCAGAAATAAAATTCAATTTTGTTGACACTTCCTAAGCTCAATTTGTGTGTTACGTTTAGCTAATCTAATTACCCCAAGTAAAAACACCGACATCGTATCTTATGTATGAACATTTCTATCTCAACCAAAATCTTGAAGTATGGAACTCTGTGCAGCTTGCTATTTGGATAGCTTCAACATTTCAGAGGTAATGATTCATTTAGGCTAGTTCCTTTGTGTGGCTACACTCGCAATAGGTTTGATTAATGACACAGCATCTTGCATTTGTAGGTAGTGTCCTTTCTACCTCCAGAGAGGCCGCGAACGAAGAAATCAAGGCTCCACGGAAAAGCTTTGAGGCTCGACCAAAAAAAGTAGGCAGGCACAATACATTGAAAAACTATGGTGAATCTACTCGCAAAGCAAGCCGCGCTTGGGAAGCCCTCAGTAAACTGAGAGTTCAGTATATTTTTGGAGAATTAGTTCATTTCTCTTACAGTGATTCTGTCCTTCATGGCACGGTTGGTGGTTGGGGCCTCATTTTCTATGAAAGAGTGCGGAGAGATTTTAATGAAAGTTTGGGCTTGATTATTTTTCTTCTGAGGCTATATCTAAAGTCGGTTTATATTGACAAATTGTACTCTAAGAACTCTCAAGTCATTACCTTACTTAACATGACAGTTCTTAGAGTACATTTTGTCGATCTAAACTGGCCCATTGCTTCTCTTAAGTGTCTCTTTAAGGCTCGCTGCTCACATGGATGCATGTCATTTCTGTGTTGCTTCCGGTATATCACTAACTGATTATTTATTTCTGTTTGCTGTTATTACCTCATCAACTTAATTTACAAAATTTCTTGCCAAAGAGTTTAAACGCACCAAATTTACGATAACAAGTTTTTAGGTTTTGCCCGTGCTGCATTGCACAATGTCTTTTCATTCTTATGCCTGCTTTTTATTGAAAGACCGCTTCATTTGATCAATATTAAAGTCTTCTTCGAGCTTTATTTAGAGAGCGTTTACTCTAATATCAATTACAGACCAAATTCTACTTGCTACATGCACTCAAACTTGCATCCGCATGCATCCTCCTGCAAAAACGTTAAGAACTCTTTTCTTCTGATGACGCACACGCAGGTACCTGGAGTGTATGGTCCGAGAGCTTGAATGCACTCTGGAGAGTTCACGTTTAGCCATTCAGGAGAAGACTGACAGGATCTGTCGCAATGCCGACTTGTGGTACGACAAGATTATTTGCACGGTGCCGGAGGTGAGCTGTAGTGTCAGCATTCCGTCTTCCCCAAGCGGCTGGTCGAGGAGTGTTCTGGGGTTTAACATCCCAAAACCACCATATGATTATGAAAGAGGGTTGAAGAGTGTGAAAAGTGTCTAAGTGTGCAGGTTTTCTGCTTTGCACAGGATCTGGATAACAGCAGAGAAGGGCTTCAAAGCCACATATGTGTGGACGCATGTGTTTTCTCTTTAGTGTGTGTGTGTGTGTGTGTGTGTGTGTGTGTGTGTGTGTACGCACGCACATTGCGAGTTTTAAGTTTCACGCTGAGATAGAATTGCTTGAGACAGCACACATCGGTGCCGACATTCTGGATTTGCGCAGGAAATTCTCAAGCGGCCCTTCAGGGAGGTGTGGGATACTGCTGGTAAGTCATGGATCCCCACTATGCACGTTTTGCCAAATCAAATGGCGGGATGGTTATGGCTGACATGTTGCTACACTGCGCAGTAAATTTGATTGTTCAATCACACTTAAAGGAGAATCGGAGTTAGATTTCATACTCCAGTGGAATGTTTTTATTTCAACTGGGGGACTGAAAAATTGTGTGAGTAAAACCAAATTCAAACCAAAAAAGTAGATATAATGCTGTCTTTGTGCCTGCAGGCATTGGGGTGGTGGAGGGTCAGGACTATGTGTTCTATCCTGCTGTAATTTGCTGCAGGTATTAAAGTTGAGCAAACAGAAGCAACTGGCCACTTCATGTGGAGCCTTTCCGCACACTTAAAGGGCCTAAAGCAAAAAAGTAAATGAGTTTTGAGTGATAGTTTTTTTATTTAGAATGCTATGGCTAATTTCACCATTATAAATAATTATCAGAAACAAAAAATGGCCACTGTTCTGCTGTTCGATTTCGTGCCTGAACTTGAGCACTGGGATCTCATGAGTGTGACATAGAATGTCTTAGTAACTTATCTCAGCCATATTGCCTCGGCATTTTTTCATTTCAACTTGCTTTGCGACCTCCGATTTTCTTGGTACACAATATAATTTGTTTGCCTATAAAGAGTTGCGCGAGTGCTAGCAGACTCTATCAAAATTTACGTCATCGTTATCTCAGGCTGCGTTGTCTCCTGTGTTTTCTTTTTGCCCATTTTCTTGCTTTCCAAGTGTGTTTTGTAGCACCAATGCTGCTTCTGGCAACGTCAATGTGTAGTTTTCAAAGCTTTTCCCACTCTCTCTTGAACTTTTTGAGGCTGCATCACTTTAGTTTCATACTCACAGTAGTGAGAAGCAACACAGTTACTTTTTTCTTCCGAAATAAAAAACGCAGTGGCTTAGCTCAGCTATGCCAGGATATACGTAGCGTTAGCAAAGGTTCAGCTGATTATTCTTAGCTTTCCAGATATCATGCTTAGAGCTGTTCCAATGACACACACATGGTATACGTTTTATGTGGCACATGTATATTTATTTTGCCGGGCAACTATTTCGGGATCCGATGAGTTAAGCTTCTCCGCTCTACTGCCCCGTTGAGCAACATTTGCACTCTCCTTCTCGATGGCTATATCACAGTGGCAAATGCCAGTCGGAGGCGCTATCAAGCGGCTCCAGCCCAGTGTCAGATGGCGACTGCACAGGAAAGGCGCGCGCGTCGGCGTCCATATATGTACAGAGGCTATGACGGCACTGTTCTGGAAAGCGCACACCGTCGGCGGCGAGGCACGCGCGGCCGAGTGCGAGGGAGTGTCCGGCTCCGGTGCGTGACACCACTGATCATCTGCGGAGTGCATCAAATTGACGCACACCTGCGGCGAGCCACGCGCGGCGCGGCGGCGGAGTATCATTGCGCATGCTCAGACCAGTGCCACGCGAAATTGGCTCAGCTAGGCCAGTGTAGCTAACGCTTCAAAAAAAAAACGTCAAAATTTTTTCGAAAGTCAGTTCATACAAGTAAGAAATCTTTTTAGGTTGGACCATTTGACAATTCTTGGCTTGAATTGGTGGAAATAAGTAGTACATTGCTGGTGCCAGCTGTCCTGTTCTTGCCCTCTGTGTCAGTTTGAACGAAGAGTTTTCGAAATATTGAAATTCTTCTGTAATGGGTTTCAAGAAAGTTGGCAATGTGAAATCTCTAGAGTGTGAAAAGGGTGGTACTCAAAGCCGTAAAAATTTTAACGGGCATTCATTCTCGCTTGGCCTTTGCTATATTGAAGTTTTGCAAGAGATATGGGTTTTTGTTTGCCATGACTTGTTTTGCTCATATTTCATTGACGTGCCAAGAATAAGTCTGGAGTGGAAACGGCTGCCTATATAAGAAGCGTCTTAGGTCCCACGCCACGTGGCCACTGTTTTATGGCTACTCTAACAAATAGTTCTTGTGCAGCTCTGCCTATGTTCAGTGGCTGGCCACTACCTGGTGTTTTGGAGAACAGCCAGAAATGCCGCCTTGTGGCAGCAGTTTGAAGTGACTGTAAACTAGGGTGTCTCTGGGAACATAGCCATATGCCAGCATGGGTGATGATTCTTCACCAAGGGTGGCGAGTCTGGTCTCTAAACGGGATAAAATTAGATGGCTGCACTAAATGAAATAATATTTTTTGTCGCATTGACGCAAACCTGACTATTTTTTCATAAGAGGTGGGCTTGTACTTTTTTATTTATTCATTTCTGGCGGCAAAAACGCGAATGGTCTGATTTATCCGGCCGCGTGATAATTGATTGCTGTATGCGTCCAATCAGTTTTATGTTATGTTCGTTTATTTCTATTTCAATATATTATTCCATAAACATTTACATACAGGTGGGAGTTAGTGGTATGCATTGAAGTGGCGCTGCCTTCGCCTGGCATAATGATCTCTTGCTCATCAGCACGTCTTAAGCAACGCCTGCGTGCTTCTGCAACCGTGCAGGAATTTTTCTTGTTGCCAAGATTTTAGAGTGACAGTTTTGCTACCTGCACTTTCCCTTGGCAATGAGTGCTGCTCCTCGACATGTCCGTGCGCATGTGCAGTGATGTTTTGGTCACTTCGCTTGTCTCGTGTATCGAATAACGATGCCAAGACATGTCACCCATCATACAGCCGCAGGCAACCTGCAGACATGCGCAACGCGCTACAAGTTCGATGAAGGTGTACAAAGCCACGTCACCTCTTTGTAACAGCTTATTTTAAAAAAATAGTCTGAAAGCTCAAAATAAAGCTGTTTAGGCATAGTTGCTGGAACTCCTGTCAAAGCTGAATGACAGCTTTCGCAAATCTCGAGAAGGGCCGGCAGCATTGCTATCTGATTTCAGCATTGCTGGAGCAAAGTTACAACCATGCTTAGAGCATTTCAGATTGAAATGTACTGCTCATTAAATGACTATGTGCTTTCGAGATTAACTACTGCAGCTACAAACACTACAGAGGGTGTTATTTCTGTTGCGCAATAAAAAACCAAGTTGAGAAAAATATGTCGTTGATCTTTTCACAATTGAACCACGGTTGGTCTCTGCATTACTTGCAATTCGCAGAGGAACATATGTCGGATGCAGTAAAACTGCTGCAGTGGTGAAGCGTTCGAAAAGACTGGTCTATTTGGGGCAAAGACTAACCTGGCATGGTATTCTGTAAATACAATTACGGTAATGGTCTTTCTCGGCCCATGCTGATTAGAAAGTACTACTTGGGTGTCAGTGATTACAACTGCAACATGTTTGATGTCAGCGAGTGCACGCTGAAATGGACAGTACACGTAGCGAACTCTCTCGAACATCGCTACCCTCCCTTCAATATTTACTCTTTTGTTTTTGGTTTTGTACACCATCGAGAAAATGTTTTACTTCTAACTTTTTAGAGCTTATTTTTTAATGTTCGCCTCTTGTTAAAAGGCTTGCCGCTGTCACCTCATTAGTGTCAGCGGCAAGCCAATCTTTGCCTGACAGTGAAGTACCACTGGACCCAAAGCCCTCAACTGCGGTAAGGTGAGTCGGAATTTCGTTAATACTTCTCCAGTGTTCGGTTCTTTCAACGTACAATAATAAATGAATTGTTGAACAAGTTGGGAAGCTGGTGAAAGTAAGAAAAGTGCTGTAAAGAAGCCATTTGGAGAAGCTCATTTAGTTGTCTATAATGCCTTATCAACACTTCATTGTTATTTATCTAGAAGTGTTCTCTGATTAAGAGTTTTGTTACGGCAAGCTGTAAGAAAACTGAACTTCTTGAAAAGAACATTGAGGTTGCCAGATCCACTTTCCTTTCCTGGGTCCCCTTTATCGCTGCAAGTGATATGGACAGCAAGACATACAGCTAAATCTCTATACATATTACGAACACGATGTAGTTTAAACCTCCTCCGTTATATAAACTAACTTATTTGACAAGATTTTCGTACAAGGCAAACGTTCGCTGCTGTATTCTTCGCACGAATTATGTTGTAGAAATATTATTTTGGGGCAGTACAAAAAAGCAGATTCCAGTAACATTTAAAAGTACATTTTCATAAACCCAATATCTGCGGACCACAAGTTGATGGAGCTCTATCAGAGTCCACTTCGCAATGGCACCAAGAGTATTAACTTATTCCACCTTGTGGTGACTAACACAATGCAGTAGCTGCTCCTTTTTTTAATGTGGTTAGGTACTTTAGCTCCGCAATTAAATCACAACCCCAAGGCGTCAAGGTTTTAGCCAGATAGTTTAGCCTCAAAAGTTAAAATTTCTTAAGAAACAGCAATTCGTTCACAACATATACATGCAAGTTTCATGTGTTACAATAGATACGCTACCAGAAAACGCCGGAAACATTTTCATTGGATGTCTCTTCGATACACAATTTTTCACTGTGCATTTTCTTAGGTATTCAGTGTTCATCGCAGAAGAGGTATGGGTGCCCAGTGATGAAAACTCCACTCAGAATCTCCTTTTGGTGTTGTCTTTGTTATGCATAATCATTTGCCATTGATCACCTGCTTTTTTATTGTCTGCTTTCTTAATCACCTGCTTTCTTATTGCAACGGTTATGAGACGAGCAAGAAGTAGGACGCAAAATGGGCAGCCTGCCAACGCCATCGTTGCCTGTAGGTCAACCTGGCCTTTTAAACAAACGTCGTTCACCCATAACTGTAACAGTCTTGTGGTGGCTGTGCTGGTGGCAGCTGCCACTAGGTCCACGACGAAGCAGACGCCTAGCTCGACTCCCTCCTCTTCTACTACTTGTTCGGCTCACGCCGCTGCAATATGATGCTGCTTCGAAACAAATAGTGTGCCCCCCCCCCCCGATTATTTCGTCGTTCACGTACTTGCAATTCATGTGCTTACACTTCAATGAAATTGAATTTTTTGTCTGTTTGGCAACAATGCTGTTGACATAGAGTAGTAACATTTACACCACATCATACTCGGCAATATTACATGATAATATTGTAAAAGGTATAAAGCTACATTGTAGACACAGCTATTGTGTAACGCAGTTGAAGGCTAAATCATTCAAATGATCTTTGCCTAAGAGTGTAGTTAATATAGGGGCTGCTTAAGGGTGAGATTTGCTAACCATTGTCGGGATTTCTGGTCCAATGCGTCCCAGATGGTTCAGTTCTTGTCAGCCAGATGCACTCAGTTTTGGTGTCATCTAGATTGGAGCCCTCAGTTGTGATGATTAATATCTCAAACAATGTGCCCTTACAAGATCTTTAAAAAATGGCTAACCCCGTAAATTGTCACATCCTACAAGTTTTCAATATAAACAAGTACTCTCAAGTTACCCTAAATGTTGTTTTTGGTATTTACTCATTTGAAATATTTTAGCAAAGTTTTTCCGCTCCTGCATTGAGTTTGTATGCAAAGATAGAGGCTGACAGCCTCACCACTTTGATTTAAAAATATGTATTATCTAAAAAAGAAAATGCTGAGTATGTCACTACTTTCTGAATAAACGCTGGATTGGTAGTAAGCAGTATGCTTGCCTTCGTCTTCCAAAGTCCCTGTTTAAGTTGTGCACTCAAGTTCTGGTTAGTGTACATAACCCCTGTTTATGGCTACTGTAAATTGTAAACAGTTTTTAATGATAGAACGTCTGTAGACGTTCACTATTGGTTGATTGTGTTAAATAAATAGAAACTTTGATTTGTGGTGAAATAATGCGTATCATTCTGTGCTCAGCGCAAGGTGCTCTTGCTAGCAATATAAAAATAAAATTTTGGTAACACAAGCGAGGAGCTGAAGAGAAATAAAGAGGTCTGCATTGACTGTAGGACTAAGGTGGAAGTGATAGAGGGTGCCGTTCTCGTGCCCACAGTTTTGAAATACTACCTTGGTTCGGTTAGGTTTCTTTCAATCACCTGCTTTTAAGGCTCTTATTACAGTGCCTGTGCATTAGATAATTGCAAAATTACCGTGTAGCTGTTTGCATAACCTGAACTTCTGAATGGTTGAGTCCACTTCACAATAATTTTTCCCCTCATTTCATTGCAGGCAGAGAGTGATTCTGGCGAGTGCAAAGGCCAAGAAGGTAAGTGCATTATAACTCTTTCATTACGGAAAGCTGAGCTCATCTGTCTCGTACTCGTAAACAAAGTATGGAACACAAGTGTGAATTGGCCAATGCTGTTTTATTTTTCACTCAACAGATGAAGCTAATATCTTGCTTTATAATTGTTGTGAACACCACATGGCGTAGAGAGAATGTTGAAAAGTGAAGTCGTGAATGTAGACGTCCTTCTTGGGGTATCGCCTGTCTGTTACAACATGGAATAATTCATGGCAGTAGCAGGGATCCCACTTCTGCGCCAAAGTGCACCAAACGAGATTTGAAGCACCAACCTGATAAAATCGCCGGAAATTGTGCCCAACTGCGCCAAACCGTCCATCTAAGGGTTCCGACGTGTGGCCCACGGGCCGGAAATGGCTCGCTGGCAAGTTTTGTGCGGCTCCCGGCATGACGTCAGAAATAATAAAATCGCTAGACACTATAATTGCCTCAGTATTAAGGTAACTGTAATGAAATTTTAATTACCAGAAACAGCGGTCAAATCTAATAAGAGAATTCTTTACCTTCCTGCGAACAGGCCTACAACACCTATATACTAGGTGTTAAGACGATGACAACGACTGTCTCCGCTGCTACCCTCCGGGCTGCAGCGTGGCCAGCACGTAACGGGAGCTTTTTTTTTTGCTATCTTGGCGGGCGGCGTTGAAAGAAAAAGGGGCTCTACGTGGCAGGGACGGAAAAGGGAGAAGCGTGGCAGAGGCGCGTCCCAGATTCGCATTTGCATAACTGCCAACTCTTCCGGTTTTCCTGTAATATGTACGAATTTCAATGGCGCGTACAATTTTTACGAACCTTGTCTGAAATTCACAAAAAATATTTCATTTCGCACTAATAAAAATTGGTAAAATGGCAAGACCTCCGCAATTGGCCATAGCGCATTGCCAAAGCTCATCACGGAGGTCACAAAAAAGACGTGCTCTAATCCGCCAGCAAGAGGGAACTTTATGCATTGGTGTTATCATCACATACTAGCGAAGTCTCCCACATTGTCCGGGAGACTCCTGGATAGCGACCGTTTCTTCGATGTGTAGGGTTGCCATGATAATATCCCGAAAATCTAAATGTGTGTGTGAGATCTGGCTGCATTGACAAAGAAAGTCACAGCTTTGCCGCAAAGGCGAAGCAATGAACGCGATAGCAATAAATTGGAAGGACAAGCGCAGAATAGCAAGCAGATCGAAATGTGCCCCGCGTTTACCACACACAAAGAGCGCATGAAACGTACTTACACGTACAGGTTAATGCGAATAAGCCTCTCGGTTGTTACTTCGCTGTCTGAAAAGCGCGCCCTTTTCACGAACGGAGGCTGTGCAACAATTGCAGTGACCTTTGTGTGCCCGATAACTACAACAGCCTCATTCCGCCGAAACTTCAAGGCTAGCCAAGACTTACTATTCTCCCCACTGCAAGATAAGGGCGCGCGATCGAGCGTACCCCCCGTTCTTCTTTACGTGGGCCAAAGTACGCATGAGAGATGAGAGCCGCAGCGCACTCACTGCGCCATCTTGCTGATAATGCTGAAAACATGATAGTTCAGCCCCCCCCCCGAGATTCCCGCCAACAGCGGTAAGTAGTAGATATGAATAGCTTGCCACTTGAACGTTGAGGAACCTCTCGGTGGCTCAGTGGTTAACGCCTCGCATTCATGACGTGGAGGTTCCACGTTCGATTCCGCACCAGTCTTCTTTTTTTTGGATTTTTTCTTTCTTGCATTTTCATATATATTAATACGTATACATATACGGTACATGACTTCGACGCCGGCAGCGAAATTCGGTGGAGAATGTCCATATGATTGCTATCACAATAAAATTCAGGCCAGTTCGGTTTTACGAATTTATCTGTTGCCAGGTTGGCAGGTATGCATTTGAGAGAGAGCAAACATTCCGCCCCAGCCTTTCCTTTTCTTCTTTTCTTTCTTCGCGCGCAGCATTTAAATGTTGTAGGTGCCGCCGCGGAATGGGGCGTGATGCTGAGAGCATTTTCGGAGCGTGGTATGTTCGATTAACTATCGCAAGTGCTTGCATGTTCGAATCACAGGGCGTTTTCGCCCATTGAAATACACATAGGGACCACACAGCGTCAGTTCTGATTAACCGAATGTTTGAATTAGGCGTGCCGAATTTTATTTATTTATTTATTATTATTTATTTATTTATTTATTAAGTACTGCAGGTCTCATCTCCGAACCTTAGGCAGGAGTGGGTACAATGAGTACAATAAAAATGGTTACAATAAACACATATGAAGCATTGCAGCGATAATAACAGCAAAAGAAGATTACAACCAGTTCATACAAGCACATCAGCAAGATATTTAAATAACTAGTGAAAACATGAATACGTAAACATATGGAAGAAAAAAAAAGCGTCAGGGTTCATGTCAAACTATGTCAGAGTTATTGACACAGGTACCGTTAATTCGGGAGGCCATCGCTGGGGTAATTCCAAGGGCCGAAGTATCGGCCCCCCGAACCGCACCACGAAAGCGTGGACAAATTAGAAATGGTAAATTTGGCGTGCCAGCGGACGCCGGCTGTGGCCCAAAGAACAAGTCAGAGCCGAGAGTTGATAAACAAAGCAAAATTATATTCTCAATAAGTGGCAGATCAAAAACAATACACAAGTATGCACACTCCACAATAGTTGAGTACAATATGTCACTAATCAAACAACGTACTACACAGTACAATCAGCCACACTCGAAACAACGGACACAGACAACAATACGCACTACAATGCAGTCGCATGCATTGAACAACCACGACACTTAAAAACTAAGAGATAGAAAACCTATTCAGTCCAAAGTTCTTGGAACAAAAGTCTGGATGATACTCTTCCGAGAATCACTCACTCAAAGTCCAGCCTTGTTGTCATTCCGCTGCCCCTGAAGTTTCTCTTCCAGGAAACCTCTGTCGTTCCGCTGCCCCCGATGTTTCCCTTCCAGGAAACCTCACGTCTTCACTTGGCCGCTCTCCAAGCTTCAAACTTCTTCGCCGGAAACACGTCGGCTTCACACACGCAGCTGCTGCCACGCGTCTTCGCTCGATAGCGGTAGACACACGCTCTTGCCTGTAGCTCTAGCCTTCACCCCTCAGGTGGAAATCCTCTTCTTCTCCTCCTTTGTCACGGAAGACAAAAGGCTTCGCCCACAAGGCGGTACACCCTACGCTCCCTGGCGCATACTTTCTTCTTCTCCTACTTTGTCACTAAGGACAAAACCTTTACCGACTGACGCGGCGGGATACTCGACGCACTCTGGCGCAAACTTCCGTCTTCTCCTGATCTCTCATCTCGGCTGCTCGATTAAATACCTTCCGCGCGAGATTCCAGAAAGTTCTCATCATTTCGTTCGCGCGATACGCAGAGAAGGCTGGGGAAAGGGCGAGACGGTTCGAAGGCTGTCCGCGACGGATGACGCAACCCGGCATCACCACGCCCCTTTCCATCTAGAAAATTCGAGGACTTGCTCGGGCACCGATGAGAGGAGGTTCGTCGGCGAACTTACGCTTCCGAGGGGAGAGGGACGCGTGCCCGGGGAGTCTTTGGATGCCTGTTTTCTTTTTTTATCGTTGACCTCTCAGCGCTTCGTCGCGAGAATTTGGCGGCGCGCCCTTTTTTGAGCGCTCGGTTTGTGACACTGCCCCCCACTTTAAGAATATTTTCTCATAATATTCAAAACCACACAAACGAGCGCGAACAGTCGCCACACACTTAAAGACTGTAACATAGTCCGTTTCTCATGGCTCGTCACATTCACAAGAGAACACTCAATACAATTGTACATTGTAATTCAATCTCACAACACATGAAATATAACCGCAGGTGCATGAGTACAACACTCCATCACATATTCCAAACAATACAAATGTACAAAGTTATCTCATTACAACAATTGTACAATCTTATACATCACGTCACAGCACAAACACTTCGACACTTGTGACACAGAATAACACCCACATTAACACAACATATTGTACTCAGCCCTGCCAAACACAATTCGATTCCACCTCAGCACCTATCCGGTGTACCTTGAGCGGCGCTTGCGCCCTTTCTTGCGGTGCTCACTCGACCTCTCCTTGTTTTTCTTCGTTCTTTTTCGGCGAGCCCTTTCCAACGACGGTATCTGAGGCGGCGTCTCAGCCATCGTTGTCACTTCCGACACTGTTAACGAGTGATAACGTTCAACGGGTCCTGTCTGTTTATTTACCAGCTTGTTCATGTCACGGCATTGGGCCTGGCTGGCCGACTCCGTCACCTTTACACTATCGGTCGGTTGGGGTCGTGCCGACGTAAGTCCAGCTGCCCAGCACGTAAACTCATTCAATACGATGATGTTCTCATTCACTGTCTCTTGCGCCCAAGCTTCACCTTGGGCTCGAGTGAAATCCTTCATGCGATTGTTCCTGCTGCGTCTCACGGTCCCTGGGTCGGCGGGGGCTCCATCTTTGGGTCTTCTCCCAAACATTCTGGATCATTCGGCTCTCGTGCCCCGTTGATGTTTCCGATGACGAGGTCGTACAGAGGGGTCGTCATGCATAGAGCAGTAACCTTCCCGCTGAAGTACGGGGTTTCAACCTCAATCTCTGCTTCGGGAAGCATCCGAACCGTACTGGTAATTAGGCAAACCGGTTTCGTTTTGCCTGTTAACTCTTTTTCCAGACCAAATTTCTCCGCACGATAACAGTGGAGCTGCCGGTATCTCTTAACACCGTAACCTTCTTGCCCGCAACTTTTTCAGACAGCGTTGGCATTCCCTTGGTAACACCGGTTGGCTGTTGTGTCATTACAGCACCCACAATAGGAATTTTCTCCCCATTTTTCAATTCTACGAATCCGTCGGTGACGGCATCACCATCAGATTTCGGTGCTGCTAGCACACAGGATACCTGGTGAGTTTGACTCGCTCCGTTACGACATGTGTCTGCTTTGTGCCCAGTCTGACCACACTTGAAACATTTTACAACCGTAGGGCTCGTTAAGTTAGTACGACAGTTGTTCGCGCGATGACCCACTCGGTTACACAGAAAACATCGCCGAACACTCTCCGGTGCACGCTTCTTTTGTTCGGGTGCCGAATTTTTCGAATCTTCAGGACACTCCTTCTTGACCTTGGCCAGATTAGTGCCACCTTGCGCTTCCAAGAATTGATCGGCTAATTCAAGCATGTCTTCAAGTGACTTAGCTCTCCTCTCTTTCAAGTACAGCGACGAGGCTTGGGTTGCAACTACAAAGAAATTGTTCTCTAACAAGGAGCTCTCTAAGCTCATCGCACTCCTGCGCTGTCCCTGAAAGTTCAATCCATCTGTCGAAATAATGGCTAAGTCGGGCGGCGTACTGCGTAGCCGTCTCACCATCAGCTGGCTTTCCTGTCCAAAGTCTGTACCGAAATACTTCCATTGTAAATCTAAATCGCTTAAGCAAAGCAGCTTTCACCTTTGCATAGTTGGCTGCCTCAGTCGGCGTCAGCCTACCGTACACACTGAGCGCTTCACCACTCAAGCAAGTACTCAAAGCAGTTGCCCATTGATGTTCCGGCCAATTCTGGCTCCTTGCAATCGTCTCAAATCGGTGAAGGTACGCGTCAAGGTCGTCCTTTCGTTCATCAAACGCTACGAGCAGCTTGCTTGGGTTCAAGCGGAAGCCGTGGTCTTCCCATTCGCTGCTTTCAACTCTAGCTTAGACTGAAGTTTCACTTCGCTGTAGCAAACGGAGCCGCTCGAGTTCCGTCTCGTACAGTCGCTGCCGTTGCCTTTCTTCTGTTTCTTCTTTCGCCCTCTCGGCTGCCAGTCTTTCTCTCTCCAGCTCCAAATTCAATTGCTGCTCTCTTTCTTCTCTCGCCCTTTCGGCTGCCAACTTTTCTCTCTCAAGCTGCAACTTCAATTGCTGCTCTCTTTCTTCTTTCGCCATTTCAGCGGCCAGCCATTCTATCTCCAACTCAGCTGCTTTTTCTTCCTTGGCCCTGTCAGCTGCCAACCTCTCTCATTCCAACTCAGCTGCTTTTTCTTCCTTGGCCCTTTCAGCTGCCAACCTCTCTCGTTCAAACTCAGCTGCTTTTTCTTCCTTGGCACTCTCAGCTGCCAACCTCTCTCTCCACCGCCTCTTTCTTCTTATGGCTTACCCACTTCCGTAGTTCAGCGCCAGAAAGACCCATCTTCTCACCAAGAGCTACTAACTTTTCGAGGTCCATGGTGTCTCACAAATAAAGTCTTGACCCGTGCAAAAAGTATCTGCCTAAATCAGTCTATCAGAACACTCTCCTGCACTCGTTAACGAGAACACTGAACAACACACAAAATCGTTCCGATAGCACTATCAACAACTCGAGGCTCTTTCTCACTACTTTGGACACACTTTGCACCAAAAAATTGCTGTCGCAGACGCCAGAATAATTGAAACAGGCCACGTTAATGCGGGAGGCGATCGCCGGGCTAATTCCAAGGGCCGAAGTATCGGCCCCCCGAACCGCACCACGAAAGCGTGGACAATTAAGAAGTGGTCATTTTTTGTGCGCCAGCGGACGTCGGCTGTGGCCCAATGAACAAGTCAGAGCCGAGAGCTGATAAAGAAAACAAAATTATATTCTCAATTATGGCAGATCAAAAACAATACACAAGTATGCACACTCCACAATAGTTGAGTACAATATGTCACCAATCAAACAACGTACTACACAGTACAATCAGCCACACTCGAAACAACGAACACGGACAAAAATACGCACTACAATGCAGTCGCATGTATTGAACATCCGAAACACTTAAAAACTAAGAGATAGAAAACCTCTTCAGTCCAAAGTTCTTGGAACAAAAGTCTGGATGATACTCTTCCGAGAATCACTCACTCAAAGTCAAGCGTTGTTGTCGTTTCGCTGCCCCCGAAGTTTCTTTTCCAGGAAACCTCTGTCGTTCCGCTGCCTCTGAAGTTTCTCTACCAGGAAACCTCACGTCTTCACTTGGCCGCTCTCCAAGCTTCACACTTCTTCGCCGGAAACACGTCGGCTTCACACACGCAGCTGTTGCCACGCGTCTCCGCTCGATAGCGGTTGACACACGCTCTTGCCCGTAGCTCGAGCCTTCACCCCTCAGGTGGAAATCTTCTTCTTCTCCTCCTTTGTCACGGACGACAAAAGCCTTCGCCCACAAGGCGGTACACCCTACGCTCTCTGGCGCATACTTTCTTCTTCTCCTGTACCTGAAAAACAAACGTGTAGCAGCCAGAGACGCCTTGCGGGCCCTGCACGTATGTGGCGGAGGTCTCTGAAGGTGGTTTGCCTCACTACTGTACTAGTGCGCAGGAGAGGAGGATAAGGGGGTGGCCACTCCCATAGTCATCTGCGATAGGGGTGTGCAAACACAGTCACACACATTGACATACTAAGGAGGGGGTGCAAAGTCAGACCCATGCACTGACATAATAGGGAGGGGTGCGCTGCAATGAATCGCCGTGAAGAGGAAACCTGAGCATGCATACGCTCTCTACAGATCCGGTGTGACGTCAGTGCGACGTTGGTCATTTTTTCTAAAGAGTTACGACACTGCTGGACGCGTTTGCAATGGGCTTCGGTCGGGAGAATGAGCATTAGCTACACTCTGGAGGTAAATTGAAATATAATCTACATGTTTGCTGGTGTCCGACCGTTCGTGAGTAGTGCTCTAGCATACAGAGGAAACCAACAAGAAGCTTGTTTCAGCCTCGAAATTTGATGGCCCCACCTCTTTAAGCCAATGTGGTTTATATAAGAAATGTTTTTTAGAGCTTTTCATAGTTACCAGCTGTGCTGTTGTTGGCTAGCTCTGTAAAGTTATCTAGATGTTCTTTGATAAAGCACACTTTACAAGCCTTTTACTCAGCCATAGTACAGATGTGGCTGAAACTTGTGATCTCATTGCTCAATTGTGCAGACAACTAGCCAGCGCCGCTTGGCAATTTCCAAGAAGAAAGCGTCCGACGAGGCGTTCGGTGTACCAAAGTATACCAGGAGGGCCCCGAAAGCGAGCGTGCGTATGCCAATCCTCAAAACCCGGACAACTACTGGGGTGCCCATTGTGACTCCAAAGTTTGACATTCGGTAAGAAGCTTTTTGATGGGCTTTAAAGGGCCTTTCACCAGGCTTCATATCAAATTTTAGTTAGACCGTGGAAGTTGTTGGGTTTCTGATGAGGAACATTTTGCCACAAAAAATTTTTTCAATCTGTTGATTAGGAGCTGAGAACATTTTTTTTCAATCGGCGCGAAACGAGGACTAGAGAAGGCGAACTCGAAACCCTCGTCGCTCCTCTGCGTAGCCTTCGCAAGCCAAATCTCTTCCGTACCCTCTCCGGCTTGTTCGGTCACATGCGCATGACGTGCCTGAACAAGCCAAACCTCCATGCATGCAAGCGGCACTTTTTTGTTCAGCAGAGTTGTTTTGAATGTTTCTACGGGATGTTTTGGAAACGCTGGCTTTGACACGGTAAAATATATGAGCACAATGAGTGCGCGAACGCATAGGAGCGTTCCACGGCATTCGTCTGCTCGATGTGCTGACCGCAGGGACACGAACGCATGCGAAACACTGGCACATTAGCCCCGCATCTCATTGCAACTCACGAGGAAAAAATTTAGAAAAAAAAACGCGTACATTCTTTTATTGCGTCTCATTATTTATCTACATATGTATTCCTCTCTTCATGCATTGATAAACAAACACATAAACTATGCATGTCGTGTTGAATAATTTTTGCCATGTCACGTGCTACTGTTGGCAACGTCGGAGCATAGTCGCCTACGTAGATGACCAATGTCACTACATTGCCATGTACGTAGGGCCGCGCACGTCATGCCCTCATTCTCTGGGCGCATGCCCGAAAAAAGAAGAGGGGCAGAGTTCATCTTGAAATTGGACTCATTTGCGCCGCGCGTAGTGTTGCGAATTCTGGTACACGTGATCGCGAATGCCTCATTTATGGATTGCGCTTGTCAGCTCAAAATTGTCAAACCTGGTGAGTGGCCCTTTAAGCAGTGGTCCTACTGCGAAGGAAAGATGCATCTCGAGGACCAATCCTTGTAAAATCAAGCTATCTGAATCAAATTTATGTGTCACATATGCACTCTACTTTAAAAATATTTGTAAACGTTTCTTTTTTGGGTAATTCTTCTTTGATTTCCAAGAAAATAGCAGTGAATGTTTATGTGCAAGTGCCTTGAACAGTGCATGTCAGCTTCGGGTAAACGTGCAGCGCAGCAGACAATGAACCAGAAACGAACAACCCAAGTGTTGTGCCATGCTGCACGTTTATGATAGTACACCAACTTGCTCAATTCACTGCAATAGTTTATTTAATTATTTTCAACGCAAAACATTTGGGGGTTCTCCAGGCAAAAAAGCTGTGAAAAACAGCTTGAGGAGACTTGGGGGACTGTACAGGCAGCAGTGAATGGATATTCACAGAGGAAAAAGAAAACTGTATAACTTATACAATTTGTTTTATAAACAACAAAGGTATGAAAGAAACTAATAAAAAGATACAATATAAAGCACTGATACATGGAGTTGATGTTACAGAAAAATGCACATTAACGTTTAACCCACCAATATAAAGGAAAGTGAATAAGAAGAGAAAAATGGTCTGGCGACATACATGAGCTTAGAATGGCTGTGCACTCAGTGTTATTTGTTTTTTGAATTGATAGAGTGTAACATCAAAGTTCATTTGTAAAAACACACGGTTTATTAGGGCGGGTATCTGATAAGTGAGGCCTGATCTTCCATAATTTGTTCGTGTTCGTGGTATTAGTGTCTGCTTATTGCGTAGAAGATAACGCTGTGACGATTCATGTGTGGTGTCCTAGCAGATATGTTAATGTATGTGCATGAGGAGTTCATAGTTATACAAATTGCTTGCTTTAAGCCAATCATGCTTAATAAATAAGGGATTTGTTCCAAGTCTTTTGGCTCACAAGAATAATTCTCGAATAGCCTGAGCACTTTCTTTTGCATTGTTTCTAGTTTTTTGTATTTAGAAGTTGTTGCGGTACCCCAGACAAGTGTGCAAAATGATAACGTTGAGGAGAAGTACGCATAATATATCGCCTTTTTTAGATGTAAAGGAATTAAATCTGAAAGTTAAATTTAACACCAACAGCTTTGTTTAGTTCTGAAGTGAGTTTATTGATGTGTGTATTCCAGCACACGCTTTCTTGAAACCACACGCCTAAAATTTCTGACATTTTACGCAATTTAAAACAGTGTCCTCAAACGTTAGCATAATCTTGTTGTCGCATGATTTATAGGGGGCCTAAAAAAGACATAATTATATTTCTGTA